>JAVJIF010031286.1:342500-444418 GCA_038442645.1 Agave tequilana | reverse complement strand
CTCGAGGCTTGTAATTAATTAAAAGGTTTGTGTTTGATCTGCTTCATTTTCTTCTCAATTGTTCACATAACTTTGTAATTTCTCTTCTTAGTTGTTCACTTACTTTGTAATTTCATTTGGGTTTCTTACTGTAAGCTGTAATGGTTCGAAGGTTGGAAAAATCAATCTCTTTGCTGTTTCTTTTAGTTCTTCTTGCGTTTTATTAATTGAAAAAGATTTTAACAAAAATCACGAGAACATAAACAAGACGAGACTGTACAATATAAATTTTCGTCTACAAAATATAAAGCAACGTAATTAATCAGCATCAGACAACAAGATCTTGTTCTTTTTCTTTGACTTAATAGTCAAAAAATTTGTATCATTTTTCATTACTTTTTTGCAAAATTATTTTTGGGACTTGATCAAATGATTTATTGCCTAGTCATCTGGCATGGGCCAAAATGAGTGAAGATTCAGTGGTTTGTGCTCTCGTAGCTTTTAAGCAACCAACCTCCCCACAACTGTTTGCTAGAAGAAAATATGTGAATTGAAAATGGACCCAACATTTTTATATTCAATATTGGAGGCAAAACCTTTCCTTATTTATTTATTTATTTCTACCCATGAATCTCACAAGTCTTCTTTATAATCATTTAGGTTGAAGAATGCCACTCATTTTCGTTCCTTTTGCTAGTTATGTACAGGGCGATCTCTTATATCTTAGTTGCACGTAGTACTCAACAAACACAAACAGATTTTTTTTCCAACTTATAGTTAAAAAAATAAAAATACACATAAAAAGTGTATGCTAAATTGCACTAAATACTTAAAATTATACAAATATTGGGTTTAAATATCGTATTGTTTTTTCCTTACACTTCAATACCTGATGGAGGTCATAATTAAGAATAATTATTATGCTATTTATTTATTATTTTATTAGGTGTTATTTAATTTTAGGTAATTAGAGTTTATTAATTATTAAGTTTTGTTTAATTATCTAGTTTGTGTTAAATTCTTATCTATAAACAGACCTCTTTGTTTTCACTGTGAAAGAGACTTGTTTTATGAAAATACAGATTATTAGGCTTCTCTCTCTAAGTATTCTTTTTTCTCTCTCTCAACTCTCTCCTCTCTTTTCTCTTTTCTTTCTCTTTGTAGTTCTACATCAACTAGTATTAAAGCATCATTCTATTCCTCTGCGTTCAATCCCTCCCCCCCCCCCCCCCAAAAAAAAAAAAAAAAAAAATCTGCCACTTAAATCCCCCCAAAAAGTTACAGTATCAAAATTCCTCCCAAAACCCCCAAAAATCCCCACCGCGCATTGTGTTCATCTTCTCCTTTGTCTCCTCATTCAAACCCAACTCAAAACCCTAATCCTAATTCATCAGCGTTGCCACCGCCTTCGATGTCGACTGATCAACCTCGCTGACAGAGCTCCACCTCTCCTCGCCTGCGACCACCAAAACACCCAAACTCAACAACACCACCACCTTCCTTTCTCACAGAGATCACGCACTAAGATCGCCGCCGCCACGGTGATGAGATCTAACCATTCCTACCGCGCCAGCATATCTTGTCGACCTCTCTCAACGACAAGCCACCTGCATCACCTCTGATCAATGATGACGCCATCAATGCTTTTTGACCTCGACGTTGACAACGCCTTAACCATCGTCTGACCTCGCTGACTCATTGACAAGACCTCGAGACTTCGCTGAACCGTCATAGTTCCTGACCTTGGCTAGCCAAGAAATAGGAAGTTCGGGTCGAGTCTCATCCGACTTGGATCCGATTTCCCTCTTTCAGAGCTAATATGAATTCGACCAGATCATCAGTGCTCAGTCTTAAATGTGAAATCACACGCCCAGAAGGAGGTGAATAGGTGATGTGCTATCAAATGAAGAATTAAAAACTTAAACAATAATTCTATTCAAATAAATTTAATTAAACAATCTCAAACATGTATATCAATTGAGCACAAGTAATATCAAGTATTTAATGATATAAAAGTTTGCAAGATATTACACTAGAGTGAGTAGAGTTGAGAGAGAGAAAAGCAAATGCAAACACCAAAATTTGTTTCAACATTTGAGCAACTTACTCTATGTCTCCGCCTTCACCGCAATGAAAGATTTCCACTAATGACTCGGTCCCGCAAGAACACTTCGATATAATCTCTCTCAAGCACTTTCGGACTCGCAAGTCCCTCACCGTTCCCACAAGAACTACAACTACGAACCCACAAGTTTGCTTTAAGGTACAACCTCAAATCACTCTCAAATACATGAAAGAACAAAAGAATAAAACTCTCACAAGCAAAGAATTCCTATAGAATAAATGTAGAATTCACTTTGTCAAGTTTGTTGTGAGAAAACTGTAACGCCCCGATCCCGCAGGTACGGGGACGTTATGGCGACGTACATACGCAAGGCAGAAAACCCTCACGTACGTACGCTAAGCCTCAGTATAGGAAATCACCTCCATGTATATAAGAGTTCCAGCAGTAAATAAGTACAAGAATACCTGCAGAAAGAGGTTAGTGATCATAACAGATAGAAAAATAGGGATAAATAAGATAACAGAAACAAATCACAAAGATACCGATGAATGGTCTCGATGATGGGTCTCCTATGTGAATCCAATGGACTATCTGACAATACGATAACTCGGATCTCTAACCTAGGCACGCAAACCCAGGGTCGTCAGAAAGCGACCTAGTGAGTAATAAAATGAAGGAGGCAGTAATATTTACTATAGTAATACAAGCACGATAATAATATATAATACATGTTTATGTAATAGTGATACCATATAATAGAAATTTAATAATCTGTAAAATTATAACAAGGTCATATTTTAATACCATCATCAATTAGCATGTTATCATCGGGTCATGTCTACAGTAGTCTCATGTTTGTATATAATAAACATTGTTTACGTGATGCATGTGAACATGTAGATGAAGTATGTAACCATTCTATAGCAATGAGAGTATACGGGAATAGTGTCTATAGGATATACAGGAACTAAAGGCATGCAATGCAAGGTATACGGGTACATGAAGAGTGTGTCACCACATGAAGTGTAACAAGTATCAGGTAATGTAGCAAAGTCTACAGGTACATGATAGTGGATAAAATATCAGGAATAGTAACAAGTATAACTACACAATAGTATATATGTATCAGGCAAGTCATGTTATTTATACAATAATAACAATCAGTACCACCTGGTATTTTAATCAATCTCTTCCAGTGTTCCATACCACTGACAGTTCATACTGGAGCCCGCACTCCAGTCGAACCCATCCGGACATGGCATACGGGTACCATTATTCAAACGAGAGAGTGACCAAATAACAAGTGTTTCCGACGTCACTATTGTGTATACTGTTTTATTATGTTAATTAGAAACCAAATAGTCGAGGAGCTCTTATCGGGTAGGTGTATCCCGTGCATACCCGGGATCACGGCCTTAACAAACCCCTGGCTGCTGAGACCAGGGCCCTCCGCTAAGAGGGGAGCACGAATCAAGTAACGGGAGCTCATGGAGCTATTGGTAGGCAGCACTACCGTCCCCTGCAGTGGGACTAACAGTATGGATCTAGTACATCCACTCGATAAGATCTAATCAACCGTCAAGTCTCCCCCATCCCCAAGTTATCTTTATTCTATTTCATTTAAAGTACACAACGTAACAAGAACAAGTACAGTGCATGGTACATGTAACATGATAACAGGATCTGAGCTCAGTTGATAGCATGAAACAGGATAACGGGAAACGGGAACAATAGATGTGGGATTCCACACATCGCATATCAACAGCTCATGTATCCAGTAACAGGAAATCCAATATCAGTAACGGGAAATAATCATCTAACAGGAGAACCTGAATATACAGGCAATATAAACAAGAAGATAGAAACAATACATGCATGTGTAACAGTGATGTGTAAACATGACATAACTGTGTACCGAGCATCCATGTAACGATGATAACAATAATATGAAATGCGGTATTCCGTGAATGGGTATATCCGTGTACCAGTGGAACATATATGTGTAGCAATAAGCCGTGTAACATATCTGTGTATCACTAGTACATGTACTAACAGTGTTCAGTATATAATGTAATACCATGTCCAGTGAACTACAATATTCGTGTAATGATGATACCAGTGCATGACATAACGGTCTCTAGCATTCATGTCTAGTGACAGTGTAGTGTTATAGAGTATCGGTGGATCCGTATACATGTCACGATAGTTATCTAACTGTGATACAATACATGAAATAATAGGGTCCAAGAATATGGTGAAATAGTGGCCCGAGTGTCAGTGGCTGTGCAGGTATGATGACTGTGTCAGAGTTGTATATTTCAGCATTTATTGTTATTATTATTAAATCACCTATAGTTATATTAAATCAGGCAGCAACTTCCAATCTTATAGTTTAATCCTATTACAATGAGTTTCCAATCAGTACAAGTTAGTACTGAATAAACAATGATTTATCCATAATCAAGATTTATGACTGAAAGCAATCAATCAATTTAGGATCTCTAAATAAATATAATTTATATAATAAAAATACTCACAAACTAACCATGGGAAGGTAGCTCTCTTTCCCACGATCGCAACGGATCCAGAATCGTCCAAATCGGAGTCCGGGTGCTCCAGATATCGCCTGAACGCTAAAAGTAATAGAAATGGATTAAATATGTAATAAAAATATTTCAATGTAATTAATAAAAAGTAGAAGGGGTTTTCTGTAATATTACCTTTATTGGGTTTTGGATGCGGGTATGGGTGGCAGACGGGTCGGGTTTAGATCCAATACCCAAACCCGTAACGTAAGTGATCGGGTTAATGGGTCGTTATTGGGTTTTTAAAGTCGACCCAATAGGACTAATGGGTCCGGGAGTGAACCCGAACCCATCAAAGACAGCAGCAGCGGCAGCAGCCACTGCTGCCGCTCCTCTGCAGGCCAACCGGCCAGGTCAGCTGGCCGGCGACGAGCTAGACCCGCCGGCGGTGGTCACACAGAGAGGGAGAGAAAGGAGTGGAGAGAGAGAGGAAGAGAGAGAACAGAGAAAAACAGGGCAGGGCAGCGTTTTGCTGCCCTGGGCATGGCCGCGCGGCCGCGGCGACTGGCGACGACAACGGGCGGCGGCGCGGGAGCCCGCGGACAGAGAGGAAGAGAGAGAGTGAGGGAGAAGCAGAACTGGAAGAAGAAGAAGAAGAAGAAGAAGAAGAAGAGAAGGAAGAGAAGGAGAGGGAAGGGTGCGGCGGCCGGTTGGGGGGCGCGGTGGCGCCTGGCCGGGGGCGCCGGCCACCGGCGGCGCGCCGGCCGTGGTGCCCCCATGGAACACACACATACAGAGAGCGAGAGAGAGAGAGAGAGAGAGATCCGCCTGAGAGGGGGAGAGAGAGAGGGAGAGAGTGAGGGGAGAGAGAGAGATTTGAGAGAGAGAGAGAGAGTTGTGAAGAATGGAGAGAGAGAGAGATAGGGGGAAAGATTTTAAGGGGGAAAAGAGAGAGAGAAGGCGGTGGGAATGGGTAAGTCGGTGGAAAGGCGGTTGGGAGAAGATTGGAGAAGAAGAAAGAAGAAAAGAAATAGAAAAGAATTTAATATTATTTTAATAGGGTCAAATTTTGACTAGTTCCGAATAGCTCCCAAAAATTACATAAAATAGTTGATGCGTAATGTGAAATCAGATTCTCGAAATTCTATCTGGTTTACAAGTTAAAAATCCTGGCGTATATCGCCGATACTGGGCGACACCGGTTTCGTCCGATTTTTGATAAATTCAGAAAAATCTCCAAAAATACCAAAATGTAACTAATGTGATTCTAAGGCATCAGGTGAAAGCAGATTCTCAAAATACAACTCCGTTTGTGAATTAAAAATCGTAGAACCGATTATCGGTGTCGGTCGATACCGACTACGGAGATTTTTTCAAAATAATCCAGAAAAATTCCAAGAGAGAGAGAGAAATCCACCTGAGAGGGGGGGAGAGAGAGAGGGAGAGCGTGAGGGGAGAGAGAGAGATTTGAGAGAGAGAGAGAGAGAGTTGTGAAGAATGGGGAGAGAGAGAGAGAGAGATAGGGAAAGATTTTAAGGGAAAAGAGAGACAGAAGGCGGTGGGAATGGGTAAGTCGGTGGAAAGGCGGTTGGGAGAAGATTGGAGAAGAAGAAAGAAGAAAAGAAATAGAAAAGAAAATTTAATATTATTTTAATAGGGTCAAATTTTGACTAGTTCCGAATAGCTCCCAAAATTACATAAAATAGAAAATATTACGTTGATGCGTAATATGAAATCGGATTCTTAAAATTCTATCTGGTTTGCAAGTTAAAAATCCTGGCGTATATCGCCGATACTGGGCGACTCCGGTTTCGCCCGATTTTTGATAAATTTAGAAAAATCCCTAAAAATACCAAAATATAGCTAATGTGATTTTAAGACATCAGGTGAAAGCAGATTCTCAAAATACAACTCCGTTTGTAAATTAAAAATCGTAGAGCCGATTATCGGTGTCGGTCGATACCGACTACGGAGATTTTCCAAAATAATCCAGAAAATTCCAGAAAATCCTGAAAAATCTAAAAGATTGAAAAATAATATCTCAAACTGAAATCGACTCAATCTGACTATCAGGAAGGTTAAATCAATTTTGTACACCGTATCGAGTATTGATACTGTGATACGTACATCAGGGATCAGGGGGTTACATTTCTCCCCACCTTATAAAAAATTTCATCCTCGAAATTTCAATTCAGATAGGAGAACAATATGTACTGTCCTGGAGACTAAATGTTACTGGCCTACAACGCTTCCGCTGCGCCACTCTGACCTCTATAGTGAAAGCGGAGTGAGGAATTGGTGGCGTGAACCAAGATAAAGGACTGAAAGTGACATGATGAAGAGAAAGCAAGAAGGAATCAAATTATTCTGGTTAACATCAGGATGAAGGAATAGACAAGAGTCGAGGAGTGCATTGTCAACGAAATGGTATTCTTGTACTCGTTGCTGGAATCCCCAAATTCAGATACAGATGAGTTTGAATCTGAATCTGACTGTACTGTTGGTAAGAGCCGGAGTATTTGACCCAGGTGGTTACCCACACCAGGTGTGAACCTAAGCTCTGATAAAAAGTAAGAAGACTGAAAGTTGAAAACTCAAGAAAAACTTCTCGTGAAACACTAGACAAACTTGTGAGAAAAATTTAAAAGATTGAACAAGAAAACCCTTTCTTAAACTCTCTGAAAGATGAGAAATAGAAACTCTAAAATTTTATTAAAAAACACTCTAAGACATGGAAGATTTTTGACTTTTGAAAATTGTAGAAATTCTTTTTCAAAGAGATGAAAATATTAACTCTCAAAAACAATGTGTGAACTCTCTCTTGATTTTGAAATTTTAAGCTCTTAAAAACCATACCAAAAATCCTAACATAAAACCCCTTTTATAGGCTAAGTAAGCTCAAAAGAAAAACAAAATAAAAATTAATTGATTATAAAATAAACTCAAGTAATCGTTGGGCTACTGTTTAGAAACAAAAAAAAATTCGAAAAAAATTAAAAGACTAGACCATTGCTGGCCCAATGTTTACTAGTCGTTGGACTAGTTGGGCTCGCGTTAGAGAGTGCTCTCTAAGCCCGGTCGACCGAGCGGTCGACCGGTGGGCCTGGCCAGAGAGCAACACTCTCTAGTCGGTCGACCGACTACTGTAGCCGGTCGATTGGGCCCAAATGCCCAGTCCCCCCCTTTTAAAAGTTTTATTTGTTTTAAATATTTTTTAAAAACCTTTTTAAAAATTTAAATAAAAATCTATAAAAATCTCAAAAAATAATTAATAATATATGTGAATAAATTAAACATAATTATAAATAATTAATTTCTTTTTGAAATTTTAAATGATTATTAAATATAAAGTATTAGAACATTTAAAAATAAACTCTAAAAAATCAAATAAATATTATAAAATCCACAAAAACAAGTTATTGTAAATCCATATAAACACAAATATATGCGATAAAAATCATCACATATTGCAAACATGTGAACTTCTTTTTGAGATGTGAAATGCAATTTTGGAAACATAAACTATATTTAAAATTATTTTTCAAAAACAAAAACCATAACTTAAACTTTTGCAAAAAAAGTTTTTTCTAAACTTGTATAAAATACAAAAATAAGTTTCTAAATGATACATTAATCTCTAATTTGTGAAGACAAAGCCAATATACATATAAACTAATATAAATTATTTTTTTGAGATTTTCTATTTATAAAATTGACTTTTGATAAAATCAAAGTTGAAACTCATCAAAATAAGTTTTTTGATCAAATAGAGCTCTAATATGCACGGATAAAAATCCAAAACATATTATAAAACTCATTTATTTGGGATATAAATTATATAAAGCTCATTTTATTTCTAAAAATAACTCTTGAAAACTAAACCACAAATTCTATACTCAATGAAAATCAATATAGAAAACTTTTATGTGTGTGTAAACTTCAGCAATCAAATCTAATTTAAACTTTACAAAACTTTTACTTATAAATTCTTTTACAAATTTCAAGTCTTCTCTCTTGATCATCTTCTCCTTGACTTGATCAAAACTTGATTCCTTTGAGCTTCTCCTTGAGATCTAGATGTTATTTTTGTGCCTGAGCTCTTTAAACAATACTAGTTGCTTCAAAACTTGACTTCGAGTCTCTTGTTGAATCTAAACACAAACCATTATCTTAATTAAACCTGTAATTTTATATCACAAGATCATTAGTGTTATAACTAAAAGAGTTAATTATCATCAAAACTAGAGCGATGGGCCTTTGGGCCAACATCTCCCTTTTGATAATGATAAACCTCATGGAGTTATATATGCATGGATTAAAGAAGAGCTCTATAAAAGCCCCATTTAACTTATACATAAACATAAGCATATAAAGATATTCAATAAAGCTTCAAATACAAACAAATATGTATAAACAAGAGAATAAATATACATATAAACTGTCTTTTTTTTTATAAAGCAAACAAGATATCAAAATATAAATGCATCAAAACATAAATAGCATGCATATATACGATGTAAATTTCTTTTCTCCCTTTTATCACTTCATCAAATAAAAGGGTAAAGAAAACAAATAAATTTATATGTAATATAAATTCATGACTAGGAGAGACGTTAAGTTGACTTCCCCTACATATATGCATTACATGGAGAAGGGATGACTAAGTCCTAGACCACATAAGCATAATATATAATGTATCACGAAGATGTTAAGCCCCCTACATACGTGTACTATATAGCGGAAAATGGTCAAACTCTTTTTATATAATACACTCATTATAAATTTATATGTCGAGGAGATGTTAAGCTCCTCATACATATAGGAAATACATGTCAAAGATAAATTTTGAAAACCAATTGAAATCAAAATGATTTTTAGGTTTGGAGTATGTACTACTTGTGATTTTAATTAAAAACAGAACAATTTGGATATAAATACCCATCGAAATTAAAATGATTTAAACATTGGATACCACTTGAATCAAACATTGAAAATTTGAACACTTTTGATACCTATTGAAAACTTATCAAGAAACAAAGATACAAATTAGTAGAACAAGATAGATACTAATTGCAATAATTGATACCAATTGAAAATTTGAAATTTTTGAATTATAGATACCATGTAATTTTTTTGGTAAAATTATTAAAATTTTCTTTTTTTTTCAGAAAGAAGGGAATTTAAGTTAATAATCAAAAAAATTCTCTCCCTTTTTGAAATACCAACATAATAAATGCATAAGCTTATTAAAATGATACCAATATCTATATTGAAGCAAAATCAAGCTTATCATGAAACCAATTTTGCTAAAGACATACACGAAAATATGCATGAACTAGAATAAGTATGCATAATCAATTAAATCATATATATGTATAACAATTGAAATACCATTTGTAATTTAGAGCATACATATATAGATAAATATGAATGAATATACAAAAGTCAAATATCATGTGAATCATATATATAATTTATTTTTATCACCAACCTATCATGCACATGTTATAAGGAATAATAAGCTAAATTATATAAGGTATGATCACTCAACCAACTGCCCGCAAAAGGTATATATTTCAAAATTAAATATTATTTGAAATAGTTTAAAACTAATTTGAAAATAGCACCAAGTGAAGAAACCAAAGAAATGTATATAGCATGTATCTCAAAAAATAAAGTCGTATACCCCGTGAAGGGTTCTGAACTTCTACGATTAAGAGTTGAGGACTTAATTTCTTTCTTGATTTTATGCTAATAAAATAGTTAAACAAATCATATAGAAATATCTCATGAAAAATGATTATCACACAAAAATTGTCACTCTTCGTCTATCAAGCACACATATGCTCATGAATGAATGTAAAAAATAAAATTCATTTACAATCACATGAGTAAACAAAAGGTGAGTGTACAAGAATCATGAAAATAACATTTTCATGAAAGTAAAACAATTTTATACAAAACTGAATAATTAAAACTCATATAAAAATCTTTTTCAAACTTTATCACATTGTAAACTTGATTGGTAAAAATATGAAAACACAAATTAAGAAACTTCATTTTTACTAATCTGAAAAATACACAAACATTCACAATCAACATATAGCAAGTAACATACAGGAATCATCAAAACTAGGACATACAAGTATAATCAAAAATGAATTGAGTACACAAATGTAATAGAACATGAAAAGCATGAGAATCAAGTGAATCTCAATAATTTTATATGTATATCATAAAGTTATCATGAAATTAGCATGTACAATAAACAAAACAAGATTTTGAAAACTTGAGAGTTCAAACATATTACTTATGTGTTATCAAAACAAGATTCAAGTAAATCAAGATAAATTACTTTAATTTACTTTAAAAAATAGTTAGATATATAGTCATCTTGATTTGTGAGAATAATAAGATAAACAGTAAATATATATTAACTATTAAGATAAGCATGTAAATCCGATTGAAAATTTGAAAATAATTTTGTAAAGCGCATCCATAGCTAACAACTAATCAACTTATCTTTAAGTACAAAACAATATATGATTGAATCTAGGTTACTACATTGGCATATAAGCATTTAAGAAAATAAAATATTTTAAAGATAGTTATCAATACCGATTTAGCCAACTTCATTTCTCCAAACTAAAGGTGGTCTTCCCTACCTTACCTCCTTGATAGTGGTGCATTCAATTGTGTTTGTCTATTGAGCCCAATTTGCATCTATTACCAAGGCATAAATCCTCTCATACCCTGTGAGAGCCCACATCTACATAAAAAATAATTAGTGTGGTCTTTAGTACTCATAATTTCTTAGATCCTTAGGGGTTAGTATCTTTACGAACCCAAACACTTTTATTTACAAAATTTATAATATTTATTCTATAAAAATAAAATTTTACAAGATGGCTTTTGCGGCCACCAAGTGTACATGTATACACTTGGGCATAAATGTGAGCATGATGTGCATGTGGTGTATGTGTATCATGTGTGAAACTTGTTTCTTATGAAACATAGATTCTGATCTATCATAGTCAAAAGCACATTGGCTCAAAGTTGAGTCAAACAATCAATCCTCTTTTCATCTCATCAATCTTATTTTTACCAAAATAAATTTAAAATTTATAGCATGAGTAGTTTGACAAGTGCGAGAATCAAAATCATTTTTCACTTTAGCAAAAGAAATAAACAAATCCTTTTTTTAAGAAACAAAATTTAATAGATTTTTCAAAGAATCCTAATCTATTGAAATCAAATCAATATTGTTTTTCAAAAAATCATTTTCATTTTTCAAAGACTCATTTTCTTTTAAAGCAGTCCCCTTTTTCACTTTAGCAAAAGAAATAAACAAATCTTATTTTTTTAAAAACAAAATCTAATTGATTTTTCAAAGAATCCTTAACTATTGAAATCAAATTAATATTGTTTTTCAAAAAATCATTTTCATTTTTCAAAGACTCATTTTCTTTTAAAGCAATCTCCTTTTCTTTAGAAATCAAATCAACTTGTTTTTCAAAGAATTTTTTTATATTAAATTACTTCTTTCTCTTTTAAAACAATATCTAATTTTAAAGATAAAGAATCATTTTCTCTTTTAAATTTTAAATTTATAATCTTCAAGAACTTATATATTTCAAATATTTCTTTAAGTGCCATGGATAATCCATCATAAGTAAATTCGACACTATCAGGATCAGGTTCGGAATGTGCCTTGTTGAGTCGTCACCATGTGCCATACATCACATATTGACAGTGTTATTGTCCTCATTTGATACATTCTCAAAATCTTCTTCTATTTATTCTCTCTACGTATCAATTGAAATTAGTTTAAAAGAAAATGTATTCTACGAGATTAATGTATTCCACACAACAAAAGCGGAACCACAATTAGAAACTCTAGAAATAAAATCATTGTTAAGAGCTCGCATTATAGCATGTGTGGCTTTTGCATTTGCCTTAAAAGGTTTGCCATTTTCGTAATTTAATTCTTTACTAATGATAAGATAAACATCCCTTCCATGGGATTGAACATATCTAATCATCTTAATCTTTCAAGTTTAAAACTTAAAAATATTAAACATAAGTGGATCCATGAGTGTGTGTAAATAAAAATGTGATTAGTAAAATAATGAGGATCACTCTTTGGTGATTAAACCGATAATCAGGAGCACCAACTCTGATACCAATTGAAATCATCTAGGGGATGGGGTGAATAGATGATGTTCTAATCAAATGTTGAATTAAAAACTTAAACAATAATACTATTTAAATAAATTCAATTAAACAATCTCAAGATTGTATATCAATTGCGTACAAGTAATGCCATGCATTAATGATATAAACAATAAAAACATGCAAGATATTAAACTAGAGTGAGTAGATTTGAGAGAGAGAAAAGTAAAATAAAACACCGAAGATTTGTTTCGAGGTTCGAACAACTTGCTCTGCGTCCCCACCTTTACCGTAATACAAATTTCCACTAACGACCCGATCCCGCAAGATCACTTTGGTACAATATCCTCAAGAACTCAGAGGACCCGCAAGTCCCTCACCTTTCTCGCAAGAACCACAACTACGAACCCGCAAGCTTCCTTCAAGGCCACAATCTCAAATCACTCTCAAATACAAGAAAGAACAAGTGAACAAAACTCTCACAAGCAAAGAATTCCTATAGAATAGATGTAGAATTGATTTGTTCGAGTTTGTTGTAAGAAAACTAAGAAATTGGAAGTTGAAAACTCAAGAAAAACTTCTCTCAAAATGCTTGATAAACTTGTGAGAAAAACATAAAAGATTGATTAAGAAAACCTTTCTAAAACTCTCAAAAAGATGAGAAATAAAAGCTCTAAAATTTTATTGAAAAACACTCTAAGAAATAGAAGATTTTTGGCTTCTGAAACTTGTAGAAATTCTTTTTCAAAGAGATGAAAATGTTAGCTCTCAAAAACAACGTGTAAACTCTCTCTTGACTTTGGAATTTTAAGTTCTTAAAAACCATGCAAAAAATCCTAACACAAAACCCTTTTTATAGGCTAAGCTCAAAAGAAAAACAAAACAAAAAAAAAAATAAATTCAAGTAGCCATTAGGCTGCTGTTTAGAAACAAACAAAAATTTGAAATTTTTTTAAAAGACTAGACTGTTGCTGGCCTAACAGCTACTAGCTGTTGGGCCAGTTGGGACCACGCTAGAGAGCTCTCCTCTCTAGCCCGGTCGACCGAGCGGTCGATCAGTGGGCCTGGTCAGAGAGCAGTGCTCTCTGATCGGTCGACCGGCTACTGTAGCCGGTCGGCTGGGCCCCAATGCCCAGTTCTTTTTTAAAAATTTTATTTTGTTTTAAAAACCTTTTTAAAAATATAAATAAAAATCTATAAATATCCCAGAAAATAATTAATAATATATGTGAATAAAAATCAACATAAATTACAAATAATCAATTTCTTTTTGATATTTTAAACGTATTATTAAATATAAAGTATTAGAACATTTAAAAATCAACTCTTTAAAAATTCAAATAAATATTTATAAAATTCAAAAAAAATAAGTTCTTGTAAATCTATAAGAGCACAAAATCCATAATTCTGATACTCGTCCAAGTCACCACCTTTTCTAGGTTTTACCCTAGTACCCAACTTGTCAACACTGCATCACCATTAGGGTATACTCTTAGTGTCTCTTCTACTATCTTGGTTGAGACAACACCACCTGCTTCGTCTGGTGCTCTCCCTTTTTCATCCTAAATCGAGTATCATCATTCTCATGTCAAAAGTCATATAGCTTCTCATTATGCACAACATGATTTAGTTATTGATTGTGAGGATGATAGCTTGCTTGAGAATATTGATGAACTTTTAGTGATGGATCCCTTAGAGCCCGTTATGATGAGGACCCTTCTGTGATATATGAGAATAATTTTTCCTTGATGAGAATTATCTTTCAGTGATGAGTACATTTTATCAACCCCCAATGATAGTGATTCATGAAAATGTGCTAGTATTTTTCACACTTTCGTTCCTATAAACGAAAAATCATGTAAGCTAGTCATTGATGGAGGCAGTTCCATGAACATGGTTTCTAAGTCTGTTGTTGATAATTTGCCCTTAAGACAAAGCCACATCCTCTCCACTTAAGTTACCTTGGATAGATAAGACTTTCTTACCTGTTAAAGAACAATGTATAGTCACTCTTAAGATAGGACCATATTCCGAGGACATCTACTGTAAGATATTACCTATGAATGTCACTCATTTTTTGCTATTATCCTTGGTTGTATGATAATGCTGTGAAATATTGCGATTGTAATAATACATATAAATTCACACATAATAAGAAGACTATTCTTTTGAGACCTGCAAAACGAGTCACTGACATCCATCAGGTAGCTAAGTCATCTGCTAGTAATACTCCAACTAAATGACTCTAAATCTTGACCCGCAAACATTTGAGAAGAAAGTGTTGAGTTCGGATTTGTCTTTGCCTTATAGCTGCAGATAGTTTCACCATGCCTTCTGGTTGATTTGCCATCGAATATGTCATTTGTTCAGTTGTTAATATGACAAATTTATTCACTTATCGAGGCACATTCAAGCCTCCAATTTTGCCTTCTTCTATTTTTGTAGGCACGTTTTCCACTCCCATTCCTCGTGCTCCCTTCGCTGCTTTAAAATTGCCAGATGAGCTTCTTGATGTCTTGAATGATGACTTTGTTACTTCACATTCTGGTGGTTATCGTCGCTTCCTTGTTCGCTGGAAGAAATGTCCCTTACTGATGACGCTTGGATCATTGAAAAAGAATTCCGTCACCTTGATCCACGTTTTTTGGAGTGCATGATGATCATACATGTATATTGCATATTTAATATCACATGTGTCACATTACTACATTTATTTTATAATAAAACTTTGTTATTTGATGTATTTTCATGTCTAATGGTGTGCAGGGTAATTAAGGAAGAAAAAAGAGAGATTGACAGATTTATCCAATTAAATCTAAAAGTTCAAAAAGAAAGGAGATCGATTTCAAATCCAAAGGTTCTAAAAGCCATCTTATCTGAAAACTGAATATATCAGATAAGATAATATCATCAAATTTCAAGGAAAAAACAGATTGTTTGAAGACCTATCGGTGTTGCTGAGGATAAAGAGATAGATCGTCAAATTTAGAGCAGATATTTAAAATTTAAAAAGATAAAAGGATAGAGAATGAATCAACGGACGACCGGCTCCCAGATCCTAGCTCACGGCCAAGATAATGTGGCAGAAACACGACAAAATTGGCATTTTCGTGACATTTTGTTTGAATCTGGGAGAGCGCCAGCTCTCCCTATTTTGTACATTTATCCTCGGGATTTTTCTCCTATAAATACCTACATACCCCGAAGGCAGAGAGGGCACGACTCCAGGGGAGTACTCTGGAGAAAGTTTTAGGGTTAGGACTCTTCTTTGTTCATTATAGTTTTCAATTTGAGAGAAAGAATTGAAAAGAGAAGATGGAATGCTTGTAATTTATGGTGACAACTCAATAAAGATTCTTCTGTTCTTTTTAATTTACTTCTTTTTATTTTTACTTGCTTTAATTACTTTATTTACTTTCACCTACTTTCTTTTTGCCTTCTTTTTAATCATGCCTTCTTTATACCTTGGATTAGGGAAAGTTTCATGACAAAAAAGAGAGAATTTTATTTAGAGTGATACTAGATATAATCTTCTTTAAAGATAATTATATTGAGAGTGACAACCAATGAAACTATCTCATTTCTCTTCATTGTTACTCAACTAATTGATAATTTGCTTTTTTTTAATTACTCCAACGTATGTTCTTTTTTTCTTGTTTATTTTTCTTCTTTTTAACTTAGTAATCAAAACAACAATCTCATCTTCTTCTTCTGCCTTCTACTTTCCTCCTAATTTAGTTTAATGTTTCCTTTTTTTTCTTTTAAAACAAAGAAGATCTGTAACCGGTGTAGTAAATTAGAAAGAAGACTTACACAACGCTCCCATCGCTGTCTCTCCCTGTGGATCACGACTCATTAGCTCTAAGCTACGTGGTAGAATTGAGGACCTAAAATTGTTCTAAACTTTTATATTTTTCTGTGTGCAGCTTTGGCTCTATCACATGGGATGTTCTTCTGATTTTTAACCAAGAATCTAGAACCTTTTTTCATTAAAAAGCTTTCTTAATAAAATTTATGTACATAGATTAATATATATTGAGCTGTTCATAAAGATTTCTTTTCTATTAGAATCAAACTTGTAGTATTCTTCTTCGAGTTTATGATGCTGAATATCTGGTTCAAAGTTGCATATGAAATTCTTATAATTTATGAACTCATGAATTTATTTCCCGCAGCTTTAATCTGTAGGATCAAACATTTTAAATCTATTCGCCATCATTTATGTTGTCTACTATCTATTTGTTCTCATTAATCATGTTATTGAAATCACCTAGAGGGGGGTGAATATGTGGAGTGCTAATCAAATGCTGAATTAAAAACTTTAACTACTTAAAAAACTAACAAACAAATAGTGACCAAGAAGTGAAGTTGAATTCCCGGTGAAGTGTTCTAAAACTTTCCCTCAAGATCCTTCTTGAGTAAGAGTTAAAGTGCTTAGTTGCCTTCTTGATCCAAATAAGTGTAAGTATACATAACCAAATCAAGCATATAAAGATAAAAAAGTACGAGCAAGTAAGATAATAAATAAGAGTGAGTAGAGTTAAGTTAAGAAAGGGATGGACAATCGTAAACACGAAAAAATTATTTCAAGGTTCATGCCATTTGCTCTACATCCCCGTCTTCACCGCAATGAAAAATTTTCACTATGCGATCCCGCAAGATCACACACGTTACAATTTTCCTCAAGAACTATTGGACCCGCAAGTCCCTCACTCGGGCCACAACACTTACAATATAAGCCTGCAAGCTTTCTTTGAGGCTGCAACCTCCAACTACTTCAAATACAAGATTGAGACATTTAGTGACCAACTACTTAGCAACATACAATGAATTTCTCAGAAACAAGGATCCTATTGATAGATAAAAATGATGGCTCAAGTTTGTGTGAGAAAACATAGGAATTTGGAATTGAAGCTCTTGAGAAAACAATTAGGAAAACTTCTTTGAAAATATAAAAATTTGTAGCTCAAATAAAACTTCTCCCAAAAACATGTTTTCTTGATTTTAAAAATCTTTTTCAAAAACATAAAATTGAATATAGGCTTGAAAATCTTAGTTGCAAACTCTCTTATGGGTCATATTTATAGGAAATAAGATGAGATTATTAGAGACAAATAAAGTAAATACTAGTCATTTAAACTCTCAGTCTTTAAAAACATGTTTAAACCTAAATAAAGTAAATACTAGTCGTTTAGAATAAAGTAAATACTAGTCGTTTAGAATAAAACAAAAATAGAAAAAATCAGAAACTAGCCGTTATAGGCAAGTCAGGCCAAACTGGTTGACCGCTAACGGCTATATTTTAAGTCGTCATGCTTGTCGGTCGACCGTCAACGGCTAGATTTTTAGCTGTTGGGCGGGCCGGTCGATCATCTGGTTGATCGCTGTGATAACACACACAGTGTTCTCATAGTAGCTGGTCGACCGTTGGTCGACTGACTAAGAGCACTTTGCTCTCTATTGCTCAGTCAACCAGCCCCAGTCGACTGACCAGGGAGAGCTTTTCTGCTCTTAGGCCATCGGTTGACCACTCGGTAGACTGAGTGCACAAGCCAGTTGGTTGTGTACACATCCGGTCGACCGTGTGCACAAGCGAGTTAGCTTGTGACACGCCCGGTAGACCGGCCTTGGGCCAAAAAAACTTTGATTTTCTTTTCAAAATTTATTTTAATAGAAAATAAATTTCTATAAAATCTATAAAAATAAGTTCATATAAATACATTTGAGCTAAATATGTGGGATTAAAAAATTGACACATATTACAAATATATGAACTTCTTTTTCAGATATAAAAATTATTTTGAAATAAAACTTGATTTTCTAAAAGTGATAAACTTAAAAACATAAATCGGTTAAACCGAAACGCAAGACTTTTGATTTTGAAAACTAGTATCAAACTTTGGTGTGTGCATGTGTGTAAGCTTGAC
This sequence comes from Agave tequilana, assembly GCA_038442645.1. Lineage (NCBI taxonomy): Eukaryota > Viridiplantae > Streptophyta > Magnoliopsida > Asparagales > Asparagaceae > Agave > Agave tequilana. The sequence goes on along the minus strand of JAVJIF010031286.1, from coordinate 425,750 downwards.
CAATCAAAACTAATCTATACTTTACAAAAATTTAAGCATCCTTATAAACTAGAGTATTCTTCTTAAAATGATTTTATTTTTTATCTTAATTTGATCAAATTTAATTCTTCAACTAGACTTCTTGAGTACTTGATGTGATTTTTATGCTTGAGCTCTTGAATCTGTTAACCCAAAGGCCCTTCACCTTAATTTTGATGATGACTAACTTATAAAGTTATGTTACTAATGATCTTGTGTTTATATAGTTTAAGTTATTGATTAAGATCTTAGTATGCTTTTAGCTTCAATAAAGGATTCAAAGTCAAGTTTTGGAGCTAACACGTGTTGATTCAAGAGCTCGCGCTTCAAGATCGCATCTAGTACTCGGATGGAGTCAAGCTCTTTGGATCGTGTTTAGATCGAGTCGTCTTAGGGATGAAGATCGAAGAGAAGACTTGTATTTAGGTTTATTTTAATTTTTGTTTAGATCTTATGTAAGGATAGTTAGTCTTGATATGCTCAAGTACACACACACAAGTTCAAAAGTTTTGGCTTCGGTTTAACCGTTTTTGATTTTCAAGAATACATTTATCGTTTTTATGAATAGATAAAATCAAAACAAGTTTACATAGTTTATATGTATGTTGAATTTCATCCATATACATTATTATTTCTATCTAAAAACTTATTTTGATTTATCTAGTTCATGTGGTTTCAAGTTTTATTTTTATCAAAATTTATTTTGGATTTAATGTCAAAAACATAGATATATTATTTATATGTGTATTGGATTCTATCCATACACACTATACTTCAAAAGTGTTTAAATATCTTATTTTCGTATTTATACAGGTTTAGAGAAAAATCAGTTTTCCATTTAAAAGTTAATTTTTGAAAATACGATTTTTGGTTTAAAGCTAAAATTTTAAGCCTAAAAAATAGTTCAAATAGTTTGTAATATGTGTTGATTTTTGAGCACACATGTTTGTACTTCAAGTATTTACGTGAACTTATTTTTGTGAATTTTATGTGATTTTATGAGATTTTATAGGGATTTAACAAGTTACATTCCATATCTTAAAATCATGTTTTGAGCCTTTTGGCGATCGATTGACCGGACGACCAGACCAGAGATCGGTCGACCGAACGGTCAACCGATGTGCACAGAACGTGCATATAGCCTTGGCCATTTGGTCGGTCGACCGAACAGTCGACCGATCTAGAGAGCTTACTCTCTGGATCTAGCCCCGGTCGACCGACCAGAGAGTTTGCTCTCTGGTTCTAGCCTCGGTCGATCGGGCAGTCGACCGACATGCAGTTTGCTTTGGGGGGGTCGATCGATCGGTCGACCGATGGCTCAAACAGTCAGAAATCTGACCGTTGGCCGGTCGACCGGGCAGTCAACTGACAGGTCATTTTTAACCTGTTCTGAACCCCAATGGCTATATTTTCAGACCCCTATAAAATGGGTCTTTGAGGCCTGTTTTCAACAAGATTTTTAACGGCCAAAATTTTCATCTCCTACAGAGTTTTTAACAAGTTTTCAAAACAAGTCTTAGAGCTTTAATCTCTCTATCTTTATTTGTTTTCAAAGTTTTTGGAAAAATCAAAGAAACACAAGTTTTTGGGAATTCTTTTGTTCTTCAATTTCATATTTATCAAGAAGTTTTTCTCAAGTATTTTCTTTGTGTTTTATTTTTCAAGCACTTTGTTTTACTCACATACTTGAGCTATTTACTTCAAATCCAGCCTCTAGGATCGTGTATTGTGAGAGGTTATGTTTATGATCTTTTAATATCACCAAGAAATTGTTTGTGATCTTTTGAGATCACTAAGTGTTGTTTGCGATCATTGGATTACCAAGATTGTAATCTTTTCTTTACTTTGACTTTGTGCCTTCCCTCTTGTTTAGATGTGATTATGCTTGAGAGGAGGAGTTATATACTCCCAGTTTTAAGTTGTAATTCCTCGGCGAAGGTCCCTTTGTGGAAGGTCCTGTGTGGATACAGTGAAAATCCTTCTGTGTGAAGGTGGGAACGTAGAGCAGTGGCTCGAACCTCAAAACATATCCTCTTATTTGCGTTTGGATCTTTCCCTCAACTCTCTTTTATATCTTGCATTATTTTTATTGCTCATATCATATACATGCTTGGTTTTGTTTGTGTGGCCACACTTGTGTTGAATCAAGAGATCTTTTAAAGCACCTCAACTCATAATTCAGAGGAATCATGAGGAGTAGTTCCAGAGCGCTTCACAGGCAATTCGAACTCACTCTTGATTATACGTAGTGTATTAGCAATTAAGTATTTAATACCGCATCATTTGTCTTAAATTAGCACTACACCTATTCACCCTCTCTATGTGTACTTTCAATTGGTATCAGAGCCTATGCTCTTAATATTCAGTTTAACCACCTAGGAGTGAGATCCTCTTTTGCTAATCTATTCATTTGCTTTACACACATATTTATATACACTCATGGATTTTCTTGGCCCTCACATGTATGATGTTTCTAACATTGCCATGTGAAAGTTTAAGATGAGTGCTTACCTCAAAATCCTAGGATTGCATGTTTACCTTACCACTACCAAGAAATCTTATCTTGGTAATGACAAATATATAGAGGCTAATGCATAAGCCTTGGAGGCACTTAGGCACACACTAAGCAAAAATTTTTTTTTTTTTTGATTTTTCATTGTGATTCCACTTTTGCAGTGTGGAATACATTGAATTCTCCCAAGGAACAAAAGACATATGTTTTGGAGAAGGAATCTAACGGAGTTGAGTCCGACCAAACTTGCTTCATGGTCCAAAGGAATGACTCCCTTGAGGTAATCTCGAACACTCAACTACATGATTGTGCTAATTCTTCATGTGATGATAACGCTATGGATGCACATGCTTTAAATGAAGAACTTTTCATGTTTTGTGAAAACTTGCTTTTAAAATATAAAGCTTTAAAAAAGAAAAGTTTTGAATTAAAAGAAAAAAATAAAAATTTGTTTTCAAAATTTGACTTAGTTTTGTAAGAGAGGGTTGAGATTGCAAATGAAAGATATTCAATGAAAACTCAACTTGACCTTATTTTAAAAGAAAATGAAATCTTGATAAATAAAAATGATTTTGATGAGGTTTTAAAGAAGAATGATGTTTTGTCTTCTTGACTTGAGTTTTTGTAAAAGAAAACGATTATTTGAAAAATAAAATTATTTTAATTTTAAAAGAATTGGATTTAGTTTCAAAGGAAAAAATTTCCTTGAAAAATGATTTTAATTCCCATGTTTGCCATGCTACTATAACTTCATCATCTTGTGTTTCTATTGCATGTTTCACATCTTGTTCTAATGTTGAAAATGATATATGTGTGTTCAAAAAGAGTGTTGATTGTTTGGGCTCCACTTTAAGCCAATACGCCATGAACCACACACGGCTGGAATCTATGTTTCGAAAGAAATATACTCCACATATGCATGCACACCCATCACGACATATAAATGCTTCTCATATTCACACACATGACATTATGTATGCTTATGTGTACACTTGCACACATTGTGGTCACAAAGGTCACCTTGCAAAATTTTTCTATGATAAAATAAATGCTTTTAATTTTGAAAATAAAATATATAGGTTAAGAAAGGAGCTAACCCCCATGGACCCAAGAAAGTGTGGGTACCAAAATTCACCCCTATTGCATTTGATGAAGGTGTGGGCTCTCACAAGACGTGAGAGTATTGGTGCCTTAATGGTGGATGTGCTTCGAGCTTAAACATCATATTCATGAATGCATCACTTTTAAGGAAGTTTGGTGGAAGAACCACCATGGTTTGGAGACCCAGAGATTAGTTCATTAGTTTTAGTAACTATCTCCAACTCCTTATTTATGTTTACATACTTTCATTGGTGATTTTTAGCATGTCATGATTTTCATGTTCATTATGTTAAATGCAATATTTATTAGACTTGTGATATACATGTATAGCCTTTGAGATACACCCATGTTTATATGAATTCATATTTTTGTGTTCTCACTATAGTTTAGCTATTGTGTATATCTTAATTCTAAATCACTTGCATTTAGCCTAATGATCATATACGTTTATATTTTTGTACTTCATATTTTGATTACATATTTGGATGTAAGTTTTCATTAACACTTGTATTTATACTTATACAAATAATGAGCTATACTTTATTCTTATATTTTGGTGCCTTAATGCTCATGTGTACTCATTAGATGTACTTGTATAACCTAGTTTTGATGATTCTTACATTTATACTTGTATTCTCTATTTTTGTACATGTTTTCGTGTTTTGCTAGGAGATTTTGCATGCAGTTTTTGCGCATAACTATTTTGATTGATAACTTCAACATTAATATCAATGATTTAGCAATATGGCATCAGATTAACAATTTAGCATTTGTTTTGGAAAACTGCAACATTTTTGTATTTCTTAGTTTTTATTTTTGTTTAGAAAATCTTTATTTAGAAAGTTTCTTTTCTAGTCTTTGTAACATGCTGCTCATGGTTGATATCTATGCTTAAGTTTGATGAGGAGTATTAGAGTACGTATTTTTGTATTTTTTTTAATTTCTCATCTATATAAAGAGAGGCAACCTCAGTCTAGAATTGAGTTGCCTATTTCTTAAATCTAATAATATACATTAAACAATGAACAACATCCACTAAGTAGTTGTGACGTATATTGGAAGTAGAAATGAGAGAAGCAAAATTGATGTCATGAATAATCAAACGGAAGAGTCGTAGAGGCTTTTGCCAGCGCTTCCTAGACATTTTGAGGTTGTGCTTTCGTTTAGTTTTGTTTTATTATCTTTAAAGCATTGGTACTTCAATAGAAGAACCACAATCATGTATGCATATCCAAATGCACCTTGATTTATTGTGAAGCATGTGATGTATCCAAGATGTATTGGATCTTTATCTGAGACTAAGAAATAAATTGACATTTAAATAGTGAAGTCTATTATTCAATTTATGTATAGATGCTTTATGCAAATAAACAAGCAATGGTGCTTGAGTGCTAGTATAGATAAAATGTTTTGTGAGGGTTTCCATATTTCCAATATCTATGAAAGATGAACTTGTTGGTCACTAGTTGGTTATTTGCAACTAGCTTGTCAGTACATGCAAGCACGTGCCATTAAAATAGAAATATATAAATTCTAGTAGAATGGAGATATAAAAGATCAAAATAATATTTGTATCACAATAGAAATTTTAAGGTATACTTGCATAAGATGTATTGTATATAGATATGCAGGCCTAATGTTTAAGTATCTCTAGGCTTTTTTCTTTTACATTAATTTTCAAAAGTCATGCAGACCTACTAAAATGTATTAAGTAGCTAATATGTTATGCGTCACTATGCTTTTTTCCTTTTAATTTAATTTCCATTAGTCCAGTCCTTGAAAAATTTTAATTTTGAAAAGTTTTCTTGATAGGAAACTAATGAGTTTGGCTAGGCTCCTTCCAAGAGAATTTGGAATCAAATCCTACCTATTGGAATTAGATAATAAAACATCTAATTTGAAGATCCACTCGATGGTAGTTGATCTATATCAATTTAAGTATTTATAAATCAAAGTTTAAACTATTTTGAGTTTTCTTACCCCCTCCATCAGGTAACCCAAAAATGAGCCGCCGTAAGTAATGAGTTAGTTTTACGGGCTAAAATATTTTAGACCCCCACAAATTGGTGTCTATGGATTTTAGTGTATTTAGATCATGAATCAAAAGTTGAATTTCAATTTTGCTTCCCAGATCAAAGTCATGAAACTCTCTGCTTTAACTGTTGAGTTTTAAAACACTTAATGCACAATTGTAAATGTAAGAAATCATTAAAACATTTAATTTTTTGTTTCTAGGCATTTTAAATTATTTAGAACATGTTGAACATTTTAAATCATCCATTTTTGTTAGTTAATACATTTTTTCAAGTGATAGGATCTATACTGAAATTCTATCAGTATGATCCTTGTCAAACTTTAAAACTAGTTATATGTAGGTGAAAATACAAAAAAGTTGTTGGGATCGACAATGTGGAAGAAGAAAAGATGCAAAAAAACACAGATCAATCACATACACTAAAAATTACATGAAAAATTCAAATTAGGAAAACCACGGAGCCGCACATAAATCCACTATTATCAGAGAGATTACATGGGAGAAGAAGAGAATCCTCATAGCCGCTCTGTACAATAGCACTCACAGATTAATGCTTCATTACCCTTAAACCTAAATGACAGTGCACCCCATTTTACAAGATAAACTAGAATTACAAGTTGTGAATTTTTTAAACTGCCCTTGACGTGCTCCTCAAGTTTCGATGGCATAGAATCTTCTGGACTGGACTGCTTCTAGGCTGGACTGAGCCTCGGCTGGACTGTTCAAGCTGGACTACTTTCACTTCTCACCTTAGAGTAGTAACTCTGCTATATAGCTTTGGAGTACTCCTCCGACTAGATGTTATAGAGTGATCTTTCGCTCTGGAGGCCATCACTCAGGAGACTTCATTACTCTAGAGGCTATCGCTTCGTCCTTACCATTAACCTGAAACTCTGAACTCGCCCAACGTTATATCCCGAAAAGCTCCGTCGTCGCTTTGAGACCAATGTGTTGACTCCGTCAAGGCAATAATTTAGCTCCACAACTTAACAATTTCCCACTTGGAAACTGATTATTATCACAACAATGGCACTCTATTTTCTCTTTTGTACTCCAACTTTCAACTCAATGGTATTTATTGCGACTCAACTCTGAATCTTAACCAAGAGGACCCACAGAGGTTGAACAGGTCTTCAGCTTCTCTGTCATGATCACCTAGGTCAGCATGCATGCGGGATTCTAACTCATGTGTATCTTCACCAATGATAATATACTGTCTTTCAAAAAATACAGATGAAGTGATACCGCACATCAAAATGCTTGGTTCTATCATGATAGACCAGATTGTTGGTGTTGCGGAATTGATATGCTATGATACCAATTGTTATTCTCAGGATCAACATATACGGTAGTTGGCAATATAAGTATACTTGCAAAAGAAGAACTTATTGTAAAGCAAACTAGCAATACCTAGACAAAAGAGCAAATAAGAAATAGCATGAGGATTTAATATGGTTCGGCCCAAACTTGTCTTATATCCACGGGAAGAGAACTTGAGAGAGATTTATTAATAACTTGATACAAAAAGATCTAATCTTCCTCTTAATGCAATAAGAGTATTCACCTTCCTCCTTAATCTAGACCTAAATTACAAGAGTTTTACTGTATCTCTATGCACCTTCACCTTACGCCTCTCTTTCTTGGCTTCCTTCTGATATCCATTGTTTGAGATTTCAGTATTTTTCTGTGTTTATAATGTTGGGTTATAACTTTTATTTGTAGGATTTTACAATAACTCTTATTTGGATTATGAGATAATCTTCGCCATTGGATGCTTGAAGAATCTTGATCAATCTTATTAGGAATTGATCTTCTTGATCTAGAAAAATTTTAAACCCTTTAATTTTTAGAAACAAGTCCTTCATTGAATAGGAACATAGTCATATTCGTACTCCACCAGAGAAGAAAACTGGCGCCTGAAAAGAAAACTGATTCTCCTTCAGAAAATGCTCCTATTAGTCGACTAGGCCATATGACTAGTCGACTAATTGCTCAAATTAGTCGACTAATACACCAAGTTAGTTGACTACTGTAAACTGCTCCTTCTCTATTTCTTGCCTCTGTATCTGCCCTAGTCGACTACTAGTCGGCTAGGCTTGTGTGTTAGTCGACTAATAGACCTTAGTAGTCGACTAATTAGCACCATTTGAGTTTGCTTCTTCTTGCTTCAAGCCATCATCTTCTCAAACTCGATTAGGTCTTCATGGACCATTATCTCCTCTTAAAAATAAGGCAAAATCATGACAATTTTCACCTTGACTTGCTTTTCAAGCATTTAGTAAAACACCTTGAGATGTTTGATTACTACTTTATTTTTTTTTTTATGGTTGTAAACGTACCATGAAGCCTTTCACTCTTGTCCCCTCTTATGGAGCCATTGGCAGATTTACCGTCATGGCTTGGGCCATCCCGGGCATTCCCCGAATTTTTCTTTTCTCCTTTTCGCAGCACTTTGACCCGGTTCACGTCACGTTGTAGTCTTCTTTGAAGCTTCACCTCACGATGAGCTTCCTTCCAAGCTTTGTTGGCCCAAAGGCCCATCACTCTAGTTTTGATGATGATCAGCTCATGTAGTTATATTACTAATGATCTTGTGTTTAATTAGTGATAGATTTATGATCAAGATCTTAGTAGGTGTGGAGCTTCAACAAAGGATTTAAAGTCGTATTTTGGAGCTAACACCGGTTGATTCACAAGCCTATGCATCAAGACCACATCAAGTACTCAAGAGGAGTCTAGCTCGTTGGATTGCATTTGGACCAAGTCAAGAAGATGTGAAGACTTCAAGGGAAGACTTCAAGATCAAGACTTGTGTCTAGGTATAAGATTTTTATTTTAGTTAAAAATGTAAAGGATAGAGTAGTTGGTGGATTGCTCAAGTACATATACACACACTCTCTTGATAGAATTATTTTCATAAAAGATTTTTCTTTGTGACAAAATACTATTTGGTTTTTGGTATTCATGTTTACATCTTTCAACCAAAACCAAGTTTATGCTTATTGTCAAAAACATAGATATTTCATCTTGATTGTGTAGTGGATCATATACATACACACTATGCTTTAAAAGTATATCTTGTTTTTGTATTTGATGAAGATTTGGAAAAACATTGTTTTGGAAAAATATTGTTTTGAAAAACAGTTTTTATCATGAGCCAAATATTTTCAAGTTACAAAAATAGTCCAATCTTTTATAACATGCCTTGATTTTGTGCAAGCATGTTTGTATATCAAAGTATATTGATAAAACTATTTTTGTAGAATTTCTATGTATTTATGGGATTTTATGTGAACCAAAAGACTTAGTTTTAAATCCTAGAAAATCTGTTTTCAGGCTTCAGCTAGTCGACTTGCTACCTTTATAGTCGACTAACTCTGAAGTCGGTCGACCGGTTGAGTCGACCGACGTGCACGCCTTTGTGCACTGGAGGACGGCCGACCGGACGGTCGACCGCTCCAGAGAGCTCTGCTCTCTGGAAATCTCGGCAGACCGTACAGGTCGACCGACAGAGAGTTCTACTCTCTGCTCCAGTGGCTCGGTCGACCCGGGCAGTCGACCGTGGCTCCAACGGTCGGATTTCTGACTGTTGGCGGTCGACCGGCAGGCCTGACAGACCCCAACGGCTAGTTTTTGACAGCCTATATATTTGGGGGTTTGGTCATTGTTTTGCAACAAGATTTTAGGAGAGCTTTGAGCCAGTTTTTCCCACTCCATTAAAAGAGTTTTCTCCACATATTTGAGAGCAAATACTTCCAATCTAAAGGGAAGATTTTATCAAGAGTGTTTAAAGTGATTCTTTGAGTTTTTCACCATAGTTCTTTCCTTGCTTTCTCACAATCACTTGAGTTATCCATTGCCTTAACTATCCATAGGATTGTGTTGTGAGAATTTGTAATTGGTGATCAAAGTGTTTTAGATCACCAAGAGATTTTTCTTTGTTCTTTGAGGAGGCGGACAAGTGTGTTCGCGGTGGTTTAGAGTTCTTGTGTGAACTCGGTGGTTTGAGGTGCGGCCTTGGCGAGCTAGTGAGCTTGCGTGTGTACGGGACTAGGGAGTCCGAGGGCTTGTAGGTGTTGCGGCACCGGGGAGAGATCCATTGGGATCTTGCATGGTGGAAATCCTTCGTGTGTCGAAGGCGGGGATGTAGAGCAAGTGTGCTCGAACCTCGAAACAAACCCTTTGTGTTTGCGATTGCCATTTCTCTCTCTATCTCCTTGTTTATATCTTGCATTACTTATCTTGTCTTTACCTTTATATGCATGATATATTCCTTGTGCTCATATTGATATATTACTTGGGATTGTTGACTAACACTTGTATTCAACCAAGAGAGCCAACGCGGCACCTCAACCCATTCAAGGGGAATCTAGAGGAGTTTGTCCAGAGCCCTTCACGGAAAATTCGGCAACACTCTTTGGTTATACGTGGTGTTTAGTGTAAAAGTTCATTTAGGTCATAATTATTTTTAATTCCGCATTATTTGGCTTTAAGTGACCATTAGATTAGCCATCACCTATTCACCCCCCCTCTAGGTGAACTTACAAGCTTATCTCTAAAACTTCACCGCGAACTGAGTTTCCTTCCTTCAGCTTGTATAACCCTCCATTCTTCTCTCCTTCCATGATTACCCTGTCTCTTTGGCTAATAGTGATGACACCTTATTGCACTTGGATCAGACTTCCTTCTTTGTTGAGCACTCTTATGAAATTAGATTGTACCGTGCCTCAGGGACATAACAGACCGCCTCCAGAGCACGCATCCTCCCATCTTCTTCTGTAACCTTGATTGTCCTAGTGTCAATGACTTTGCAAGATGAGCCATCCACCATCTTGATAATCCCTTCCTCCTTTACAATCAAGGAGTTGAACAACTTTTTTTTGGGAATATACATGAATCGTATTACCCGAATCAAATATTCAGCCTTTATCTTGAGAAGTGTTATCTTTGTAGGAAGCCATTAATACTTCATGTCCTCCACACCGCAATGCTACAACTACCTCAGCTTGCTCCTTCTTCAGCCACTCTTGGTGATGTTTACAGTCATTCTTTCAATGACCTTCACTGTGACAAAAGTGACATGCCTTTAACGAGCCCGAACCTTTCTTTCTTTCTTCTCTTCCTTTCCTTCCCGTTACCAGGCCCGGTGTTGTCTGCTCCTCTTGATTTGGCCTTTTTCTAATCTCATTAGACAAGAGAGTTTACATAACCTTCTTCAAGACGAGAGTTTACTTATTGGAGAGCATGGTGGTGACCATGTGATTATATGACTATGGAAGCGAACTAAGAAGTATCAACGCTTTGTCCTCCTCGTCAATCTTGAGATCAACAGCTAGAAGCTCGTTGATGACCTTATTGAAGAAGTTTAGATGCTACAACACCGTGTTGTCCCTTCGTTCATACGTAGCCTATATAGTTGTTTCTTGAGATACATCTTGTTGGAGAGGCTTTTCGTCATATACAACGTTTCTAACCTTGACCACAATCCTGTAGCCATTACTCTATTCATTACGTTGCACATCACCTTGTCTGCGACACATAGTTAGATCGTGTTTGCCGCCTTTAGATCCATCTTCTCTCAATCCTTGTTTGACGTACCTGCAAGGTTTGATGACTTACCCTGCAAGGTCTTGTGAAAACCATGTTGCACCAGCAATGCCTTCACCCTCTTTTGTCATAAGCCAAAGTTTTCCTTACCATTGAACTTCTCGACCTCAAACTTTGCCGTAAAACTTTCTATCTTTGACATATCACCCTTTAGCTCTGATACCAATTGTTATGGAATTGATATGCTATGATACCAATTGTTACTCTCAGGATCGACGTATGCGAAACTTGGCAATATGAGTATACTTGCCAAAGGAAAACTTGTTGTAAAGCAGACTAGCAATACCTAAATAAAAGAGCAATAAGAAAGAACAGGAGAATTTAACGTGGTTTTCCCAAACTTGGCCTACGTCCATGAGAAGAGAACATGCGAGAGCTTTATTAGTAACTTGATACAAAGAGATCTAACCTTCTTCTTGATGCAACAAGAGTATTCACCTTCCTCTTTAATCTAGACCTAGAATACAAGAGTATTGTCTTATCTCTATAAACCTTCATCTTACTTCTCTCTTTCTTAGCTTCCTTCTGATCTCCTTTGGTTGAGATTTCAGTATTTTTCTGTGTTTACAATGCTGGGTTACAACCTTTATTTATAAGTTTTTACAATAATTCCTATTTGGACTATGAGATGATCTTGGCCATTAGATGATTGAAAATCTTGATCAATCCTATTAAGAGTTGATCTCTTTGATCTAGAAAAATTTTAAATCCTTTAGTCTTTAGAAACAAACCTTCATTGAATAGAAACTGAGTCCTATTCGTACTCCACCAAAAAAAACTAAGGCCTAAAAATAAAATTGATTCTGCTTCAGAAAATGCCCTTATTAGTCGACTAGGCCATATGTCTAGTCGACAATTGCTCAAATTAGTCGACTAATATATTAAGTAAGTCAACTACTATAAACTGTTCCTCTGTTTCTTGCCTATGTATCTGCCTAATCGATTACTAGTCAAGTGGACTTGTATGTTAGTCGACTAATAGACCTTACTAGTCGACTAATCAGTACCATTTGGATTTGCTTCTTCTTGCTTCAAGCTATCATCTTCACCAACTCGATTGGGTCTTCTTGAACCATCATTTCCTCTTGAAAACAAGGCAAATCCCAACAGTTGGCTATCACTGTGAGTGATGGAGTCACTTGCTCTTTGCCAAACTCTTTCATAAAATTCTCCAGCCACATCAACTCCTTGCTTGCTTCATCACTACAACATACTCGACATCCATTGTAGACAAGACGACTATCGTTTGCAGCCTTGACACTCAGTTCACTACTCCACTTCTAAAAGTGAAAACAAAACTAGTGATACTCTTCTGACTATCTACATCACCCACAAAGTCAGAGTCTACATATCCGTGCCAAGAAATATCCGCGCTATTATAGCACAATCATATCTAAACTTCCTTTCAGATATCTCAAGATTCATTTTACAACTCTCTAATGCTCCTCGGCATTGCTCATATACTGACAGCTCTCACTACTTAAGAAATATCTAGCCTTCAGCAGACCATATCATGTATCAAGCTGCTCACAACTAATGCATATGGCACCTCCGACATGAAAGCCTTCTCATCTTCTGTTGTCAGAGCCTGTGCCGTTGAGAGCTTAAAGTGACCTCCAAGCGAGACGTTCATTGGTTTAGCATCCGTCATGTTAAACTCTTCAGCATCTTTTCCATGTACTTGGCTTGTGATATTTTCAATAGTTTCTTTTCTCTCTCTGTTGATTCTCATTCTAAGAATTTTCTTCGCCCAACCTAAGTCCTTCATTGAGAATTCTTCCGCCAAATTGGCTTTGAGATTCATAATCTCCTACATGCTTGATTCGATAACAACCATATTATCTACATACATTAGTAGTATAATGTAGAAATTCTCAAACCATTTGGAATAGCAAAAGTGATCATGAATTTGTCGAACTTCAGATACCACTGTCTCAGAGCCTTTTTTAAAGCCATAGAGACTCTTCTTTAGCTTGCAAACCAATAGCTCTTTTCCCTACGTGATATAAGCGTGTGGCTGCATCATATAGATGTCCTTCAAATCGTTACGAAAAAATATAATTTTAACATCCAGCTGTTCTAGATGTAAATCCTCTACTACCACAATGCTCATGATAGATTTAATAGTAGTTAACTTCACAACAGGAGAGAAAATCTCATTGAATTCAACACCTTCTCGCTATTGAAATTCCTTTACAACCATCCTCGCCTTGTACCTCATTATGCCATCATTCTCCTTCTTCAACCGGTAGACCCCACTTTATTATATAGCACTCGCTTGCTTTCTGGCCGTTCAACCAAATTCTATGCTTAGTTCTTCATGAGAGAGAGAGAGAGAATCCATCTTATCTCCATAGCAAGCTTCCACTTGAATTTGTCTTCCACCTGCAAAGCCTTCTCATATCACTAGGGCTCACCAATATCAGTCAACTAGATAGTGCTATACAGGAGAATATCTCTCCAGGGCTTTAGTCATTCTGGTTGATCGCCTCAACTTATTTTGGGGTTTTGGAGGCTCTACTTGGAGTTCTTCATTCCCTTTTGGAATGCTCTTAACCTTCTTCACAATGACATCACATTGAACTCCGAGTTCGCAACATCCTGCTTTCCCAGAGTGCTCCAAGATGTCACTTCGAGATCCTTCTTCGAAGTGCTCTCCGTCAACAAGTCCTTGTACACCTTCTCATTGAATATCATATCCTTATGCCTAAGGATCTTTTGGTTTTTCTGCATCCCAAAACTGATAGCCGTACTTGCCTGTACTGTACCCAATGAAGATGCACTTCTTGGACTTCGTATCCAACTTGCTCATGTGATCTAGATCCTCATATGGACATATAAGATACAACCAAAAATACGCAGGTGCTTTAGGTTTACTTCTTTTCCGGTCCATGCTTCCTCCGGTATCCCACAATTCAGGGCCACCGATGGCCCTCTGTTGATCAGATACATCACCGTGTTGACTATATCTGCCTAGGAATGCTTGAGCAATCCAGTATGTATTCGTATGCTCCTAGCACACTCCAAGATTGTTAGGTTCATGTGCTCCGTCACCCTATTCTGATGAGAATTTTTGTGATCCATCTTTACTCTACGGATTTCCCAACTCAAGCAGAACTTTTCGAATCTGGCATTGCAGTATTTGCTCCTATTGTTAGACTTCAAGCACTTAAGCTTCCAACCTGATCATTCTCAACTTGAGCTAACAATTTCTTAAACACATCGAAGGCATCCGACTTGTGCTTCAAGAAATAGATCCAAACTTTTCTACTAGAATCATCAATAAAGGTCACAAAATGCAATAAGCCTTCGAGAAAGGGAACTGTCTTATCCCACACGTCGTTTTGAACTCTAACTTTTCTACCTTCGGAGTCTTTCTCACCTTTGAGAAACTGACTCTCTGTTGCTTTCTGTAGACGTAATCTTTATAGAAATCTAAGTCTATAAATTTTAACTTCGACAGCTTATCCTTGAAGAGCATAACCTTCATTCCCTTCTCGCTCATATGCCCAAAGTCTTTGATGCCATGCTCTGTTATCGAACTTTGATAAAGCAACTGAAATTGATGCTCCAAAATTGAACGTCATGTAGAGAGTATCTTCCTTCTTGCCGTGTGCCATTACCATGTCACCCTTCGTGATCTTACATACATCATCATCGAAAGTGGTCTTCATCCCTCAGTCCGTAAGCTGACCAACAGAGATCAGATTTCTCTTCAGCTTCGGTACATGTCTGATGTTCCTCAATTTTATTCGTCGAGCCATTAGAGAGGCTAACCATCGCATCGTAGAGCATTAGAGAGGTTACCCATGCCATACCAATCCACAGTTAGTGAAGGTATTCAAACTAAATTCCACATAAATGAGAAGGTAAAATAGCTTGAATTATATCAGTTGTCCATAATAGCACATCCTGTCCTACTTTAGGGCACCATTGTCATAAGTAAATACTTGAATGGATGAAAACGAGTTTTGAATTTGAGTAGAAGAAACATGAGGGAGATTGTGGTTATTCGTCAACTGCAAAATCTTAAACTTTTGCATTGACTCTTCCAACCTATTGTATTTTGCCCCCATCCAACTATCTCCACTAGTCTTCCTCCTTTCTACCAAGGGTCCCTTCAGAAACAAATGTTACCATTAATAAGCTGCTACTTCATACACCGCAGAGCAACTTTCTAGATCATGATATTGCCTTTTGTACTGCAGAATGTCTTGAATCTTCAAGCGCATCCTAAACGTTAGTGGTCTTCAGGTAGCCCAGATAGATTTTATCAGATAAACAACAACAACTAAGCCATTTGTCCCAAGTATTTGGGGTAGGCTACATGAACTAAAAGAGAATTACACCGGATCAGGCACATGGATCAACTTTTTTCCACTCATTCCTATCGAGCAATATGCCTTCACTAAGACCTTTAGCCTCTATATCTTGTCGTATTACCTCCATCCATGTTTTCTTCGGTCTCCCTGGCGCTCTTTTAACTTGCTCTAATTTGATACACTCTACTCACGGGCTGGCGCATCTATAGGTCTACATCGAACATGACCGAACCATCGTAGGCGGTTTTCTCTCATTTCTCTTCTATAGAGGCTACGCCTATCTTAGTACGAATATCCTCATTTCTCTCCTTATCTCTCCTCGTATTACCATACATCCAATGAAGCATGCGCATCTCTGCTACACTCATCTTATGGGCATGATATCTCTTTATAACCTAACATTCTGTGCCATATAACAAAGCTGGCCTAATAGCAGTCTGATAAAACTTTTCCTTCAGCCATAACAGAATGTTACGATCACATAAAACTCCTATTGTGCTCCTCCATTTCAACCAGCCGGCTTGGATCTGTGGTTGACATCACTATTGACCTCCCCATCTTTTTAGATAATAGAACCCAAGTACTTAAAATGGCTGCTCATAGTTCTCATAATACTATAATCTCAGATTCCCTATTTACTGAATTTGCACTCCATATAATCTGTTTTGACCCTACTTAATCTAAAATCTCGAGATTTTAGAGTTTGCCTCCATAACTCCAATTTGACATTTACCCTATTTCTCGTCTCATCGACTAGGACAATATCATCTACAAATAGAAAACACCACGGTATCTCATCCTAAATAATTCTAGTAAGCTTATTCATCACTATGGCAAATAAGAATGGACTCAATGCAGATCCTTGATGCAATCCAATTGTGATAGAAAAATCACTTGTAATGCCTCCACAAGTTCTGACATTTGCCACTGCTCTATGGTACATGTCCTTGATTATGTCAATATATTTGATGGGGACTCTTTTCTTCATCAATGTCCACCATAATACCTCTCTTGGCACCTTATTATAAGCTTTTTCTAAATCAATAAAGACCATATGTAAAATTTTCTTCCTCTCTCGAAATCGCTCTATAAGTTGATGAAACAAATGAATAGCCTCTGTCGTCGATCACCCCGGCATGAACCCAAACTAGTTATCTAATATTTTAACATTCTGCCTTAACTTGTGTTCAATTAACCTTTCCCAAAGCTTTATGGTGTGACACATGAGGTTTATTCCACGATAGTTTGAACGACTCTGGATATCACCCTTGTTCTTATAGAGAGGTACTAAGGTACTCTTCCTCTACTCATTTGGCATCTTTTTAGTTAGTCAGATCTTGTTAAAGAGGTTTGTCAGCCATCTCACGCCCACCTCTCCTAAGCATCTCCATACCTCAATAGGAATTCCATCCGGGCCGACAGCTTTTTTTGACTTCATCCTCTTCAAGGCCTCTTTAATTTCAGATTCGCTAATTCTGCGCATATAATTACTGTTCATATCCTGACACTGAATGGTAAGGTCATCTAAATCTTGAGTAGAACTACCATTGAACAATTTGTCAAAATACTCTCACCATCTTTCTTTGATTTCTTCATCTCGGGCTAAAACTTTCTGATCCTCATCTTTGACACACCTCACAGTACATAAGTCTCTAGCCTTTTTCTCCCTTATTCGAGTAATTATATATATCCTTTTCAACTTCTTTGGTATTCAACTTCTCATACACTTCTTTGTACGCTTTAACTCTTGCATTCTAAAAAACTTTTTTAGCCTCCTTCTTGGCTATTTATACCTCTCAAAACTCACTCCGTCACAATTTTTCTTTAAATCTCTGTAAGAGTCTCGTTTGATCTTAATGGCAGCTTTTACCTCTTCATTTCACTATGATGTATCCTTGCATGGTGAACACTACCCCGTGACTCACCAAGTACATCTTTAGCTACTTTTTTAATGCAACTAGCAATTTTGTTCCTTATTGTATCGGATCATCTTGGGCTTTCAATCTGCTTCATGTACTGCTCAATCTACAAAAACTCCTTGGTTACCTTCTTTTAGCCGCTACTACTTAATCTTAGGGTCTAACTTACGTTTAATATTTCTAAATCTCCTTCTAATCCGGACATCTAAAATTAAAAGTCTATGTTGGCTTACTATACTCTCACCTAGTACTACCTTATAATCCATACAACAACCTCTATCTACTTTTCTAGTTAAAAAGAAATCTATTTGGTTCGCACTTGATCCACTTTTAAAAGTGATCAAATGAGACTCTCTCTTCCTAAACCAAGTATTCGCTAAGATCAAATCATAGGACAAAGCAAATTTTAGAATCGAGTTACCTGGTTCATTTCTTTTCCCAAAATCAAATCCTCCATATACACTATCAAACTCATAACAACTAGTTCATGCATGATTAATGAGGTCACCGCCTATGAAAAGCTTTTCTCTAATGTGTATGTCTTGCATAATCTCATGTAAATCCTCCCAAAATTGACATTTATTAGACTCATCAAGTCTTACTTGTGGTGCATAGACACTAATAACATTAAAAATATCTCTACCTAAAATAAATTTAACTAGGAAAATATTATCACCCTTTCTCCTAACCTCCACTACATCCTCAGCAATTGTTTATCTATGATCACACCCACCCCATTACGATTTCTATCTCTACTAGTATACCAAAGTTTATAACTCCAAGGCTCTATAATTCTAACTTTTTTACCCACCAACTTAATTTCTTGCACACAAAATACTAACATTCCATCTAAGCATAGCATCAACTAACTCTTCTAATCTACCTGTAAGAGAACCTATGTTCCATGATGTTAACCTAATCTTATATTCATGAGCTAAATTTTTTACCATCATCCAATCATACGAGTGTGAGAACCCTTGCTCATTTGATACCACATTCAGGCGTCGATGTGGCACGTCGTTTCTGGACGACAACCTAGCAACCCTTGCCTACTTTTTACTACACCCGGGCTCCGATGTAGCGCGTCGCTCAGTAGGTAACACCCCAATGAAATTTAGTTCTTGGTTCATGTTCATGTTCATAGAGTTTATTAGATATTAAAACAAATTCCACATTTGCTTTGATGACAAGTCTTGTGCTATATCAGATATTAGTCTCAATCCTAAGCCTCTTTCCCTATGTTATGCAAACTCTCTCTCTCTCTCTCTCAGCTGATGGAGGGGACCCGACCAGAACCTCCCTTTCCTTGAGAAGTTTACCATTATTTGCTCTACTTTAAAAATTGTTTTTGCAGACAATTGCATAGGCAGCTAACCATAATAATGTAGGTATATGACATTTATAATCATTTCCAGACTCCCTGAAAGGGATGACAACCTCCATTTTCATCCTTCTAATTGCATTTGAACCTTTTCTACTAAAATTTAAGTTTGCTTGCTAAAGATAAACCCAAATACTTGATTGGTAATTATCCTCTTGTAACACCAAAAGCTTTACACAATTCATCCTTGGAAGGGCAAGCATTATTCAAGAACAGCTTGGTCTTTTCCATGTTAAGTTGGGGGCCAGATACACTCAAAAAATTATGAGAATGTGTCCTCCACAACTTTTAAAGATTTTACATCAACCCTAAAAGATAAGTACATCATCTGCAGAAATCAATTGTGTCAAAGTTATATATGAGCGGTGAATAATTTAATGTCCCCTTATAAGATCCAGAAAAATTGAGAGTTTCCATTGCAATGCAAAATCGGTAGGGAGAGACGGTCCCCCTACCTAATGCCCCTAAAACTAGAGAAATAGCGACTTGGTGAACCACTCATTGATACAGAAAAGGTTAATTTAAAAATGCATTTCCATATCCAGTTATTCCACTTGGCTGCAAGTCTGAGTGTGTTTATAATGTATTCTCTGCTTACACTATTTAAAGCCTTCTCGATAAGAGGCATGCTCTTCTTAGTAGCCACCGATAAGTGAAACCTCTCACCAATTAAAGAGCAAGGTACGATCATGTATCCTCCTCCCTTTAATAAATGCCTAGGTAGCACAGTCACCTAAAAATGTGGATCCCTGGACACTTGTCAGACACTTGTGTGTCATAAACATGTATTAGACATAATAATTATACTTCCCATGTGATTTTCAGAATTTGTTAGGTGTCCAGTGTCGTATCATGTCGTGTCAGTGTCGCATTTCCGCATCCGTGCAACATAGATATATGCATTTTGATCTTGAGAGAAGATATGGGGAAGCAAAATCTGCAATCCATTTGCTAAGACTTTTGAAATAATTTTATACAGTGCATTGCAATAAGAGGTTGCTCTCTACTCACCAAGCCCAAACCCGAGCTCGAACTCGAACAGACGAACAAGGCGAGGATCACGATACCATGAAACTAGAATTTAATGACGATAAACAAAGTGAAAAATGCCCCAGTGCTAAGCACGTGCTATAAAAGAGTGGCCTAGCACAGTCTTGAGGATGGTGTGGCAATGAAGATCAGAAGAGAAAAATTAATAGGCTCTGATACAATGTTAATCAGTTGAAGAAAATTAAATTGTGTATACTATTGATGAGGGCAATGCCTGAGGATATATATTCAAGTACAATTGCTTAATATGAAAGCTCCTACTACAACTAGTACTGTAATCCTAATCCTAATATACTCTTTAACATATTGGTAGATAGACACATTCACACACACACACACACACACACACACACACATATATATATATTCATATATTCACACACACGTACACACGTACACAGATGTAGGCACATAACATATAACGTACATATATACATGCATATATATAGACAAATAGACAAACTCGAACAGACGAAATTCGCTTAGATGACATCTAAGGTACATATTCCTCAAACAAGCGTATATATGTGCGATATATGTGCGAGTGTGTAGACAAATAAAAATACAAAAATAGATAAATACATCCATACATACATATATATCCATACACACAAACATACTTACATACATACATACATGCATGCATGAAAATCCAATTATCCCACTAAAATTTGAAAATAAAAGAATAATCTTAGAACAAGCAATATGAAAAAGTGCTTAAAGGATTCAAGTACATATACCTTTACTATCTTAACAATCAAGGTATATAGTTTTGTTCTGCAAACTTCAACTGAAAATAAACATATAACTATAGCAGTGATGTTTACATACAACAAAATTTTAATATAAAATATATTAATAATAAGTGGCACATAAATAACCATTTATAGACTTTTTTTTTTTTTTGAGATGCTTCACGCATCAAATCTCACATTTAAAAAATAAAATATATATAATAACATCTTTTAATGATAATAAATACAAATAAAGAAACAAACATGCTAAGATATCAATGCACTGCTTCTAGTCTTGTCAACAAGCTAGAGAATGGCGAAAAGTTTGGAATGTCTCAAAGTGACATGGACTAGCAAAATTAAGTTTCAAAATGAAACAACATTAGAAAATGGTCCGAGAAAAGTTCATGATCACCATTCATCAATGTTCGCACTTAAGGCCCATGACTTTATTAGGACCTAAAGAGGTACACGTTGCCGAAGGAAACAACCAAAACAAAGACCTCTCCTTGTTGCTCAACCACTGGATAAGCCTTCGGTTGTTGTCACCCTCATTAATGGTGTCCAACACAAAAAAATATCACAGATACCTTTTCATTCTCGTGAGAGAACAAGTAATCCATATTCAGACTCAATCTCTGTAATAGTACTGATGGCCACAAAGTTGAAGGCCAAGCTTATGTTGTAGTCCAGAAGAAAATGTGCATCACTCATCTTGTAAGTGTCCAATAACATCATCTTGGTGTATTTGATGTTATCTTCTTGATCCTCGTATTTGAAGGGGAAGGAAAACTTGTGGTGGGATTTCTTGAGGTAGTGGTGGGAGAAAGTGAAGCAACTCCAATGGATAGGAACTGGACTTCATGGATGTTGAGGGTCTGGGTAGATCTTATGGCATGTGGCTATATAAAGTAATAGATGAGGAGGTCAGGATGCACGTCTTGGAGGATCTGGAGAAAGATATCAGAGAGGTTGAAGGTTGTCTTCAGAGCAGACATCATGATTTGAAGGAATATGTATTTAGTGGTGTGGAGGTGAGGCACTTATTAAGTTATGCTAGTGGGAATATGAAGCTTTATGAGTTAAATGGAGTTTGTTGAGAAGAAAGAGCAATTTTTGCCAATATTGTTGCATAGGTCATTCATTAGTTCTTCAACCACAGAAAGGAGAGGGAGGTTGGAGCGTGAAGAGGTGAAGAGAAGATGGTACAATGAGGAGGAGATAAGAGGAGGGACTTGTTATGAGAAAAGGGACAAAACACAAAAGAGAGGAAAGGACACATAGTACATAATTAATTATACATACATATACATACTTACATATATACACAGATACATATTTTACATACACAAAATCACGCATATATATGTTTGTTTTGATATGTATACATATACAAACACATACACATATACACATATATAGACACATTTGCATATATATACACATGTATAGACACACACACACACACACACACACACACACACACACGTGTAGTGGTCAGATTTTGATCTTCATCAGAATCGCGACACCTGTCTCAAATAATTAGGATCGTCCCAAGTGAAACAGTAAACCCAGTATTCCAGAGACCATTTCAGCCAGGCCCAAGGAGAAAGCCCGAGTGCCTCTCCGAGATCATTTCAACTTGAGCCATTCATCCAGATGAAAACATTGGCGAAAGCATTTTGCGGATCGGGAGCCCCGCTCCCCACAACGCGGGCCCCGCCCACTATGAAGTCTTCTTCCTCCACCACTGGATACAACTCAGTGACACAGAGTCAGCCACGGGACTCCATGATTTGTGGAGTCAATCACACTGCCAGATTACTCTCACATTTCAAACGTTATAATGCCTCCAATCCAGTTCAGGTCGTTATGAATGGAGGCGGATATTTTCGCATGTCAATCATAACAACCAAGCGCGGTGATCTGAGTAGTTATAAGAGAATCACAAGCATGTAAATCATGTGGTTATGGAGATTCGCACAACCCGCACTATTAATTATGGCTCTCAGGGTATTTATATGCTGAGAACGAGAAGGTGATTCGATCCACGACAATTGAGCCAAAAAGATTGTAAACAAAAGATAGCTCTACAATTCACTGTAATCTCAGTAAACTAGTGAATTCTTTCTCCTCTCCCCGTGGTTTTTTTCAATTTGAATTTTCACATAAAAATCTTTTGTCTTTTCTTGCTATCGTGCCGAAATCATTATTATCGTCCTATAAGCAAGACAACCTAACTCTTGGTGGTGCGAAATTGACCGTTCAATTAATCGTATCAGAAAATCTCCACTATAAATTGGTGCTTTCATCAAGATTTGAGTCCTTACATGCAAGATCTCTCCCCTCATAACTTTTCACAAAAAACCTCTTTCAAATAAATTATGGCCCTACGAAAGTGAGTCGTCGATGGTGTGACATCCCAAGGCAAGGCCATCGCAACCACTAGGGGCACGACCCCTCCTCCAGCCAAACACTCAACTGCCTCGGGAGCATAACCTGATCACTCAGTACAAGGCGATCAACTGACTACTGAAACTCGAGATATACAGAGCGTACTTCCTTTCCATCTTAATCCAATGTACTGCATTTTTTAAATAAATATTATACTATACTCCTAAATTTTGCAGTACATCCATCCATACGCCCTGCTAATGGGATTTTTCCCGCTCAAAGATGGCCACGAGAACCTCCACTGATGGAATTTACCCCACTCGGAGGCGATTACAACATCCATCCATCCACACACCCCGCTGATGGGATTTTTTCCACTCGGAGGCGGCTATGCAATCCCTCCGTTGTGAGATTCTTCCACTCAGAGGATTGTGTATATACACTTCGCTGATAGGATTTCTCCCACTCAGAAGTGTCAATGCAGAGTTTCCTACTGGCTTTTCTCAGTCATCCTACGCGAGCCGAAATCCTCCGATGTGGGATTGTCTCTACTCGGAATCTCCCACTCTGCTGCAGGGATTTTTCCTTCTCAGAGCCTTAATCTGATGTTCCGCTGATGGAACTGCCCCTACTTAACAGCACAAACACTAGCCTATGGGCTCCCCACATCTGAACCCATGGGTGGATGAACCTTCTGTAATTTTCCTCTGCCGGGTTCCTTCCATTTTCCGATGATGAAATTTTCGTCACTAGGGAAACAGCTCCGTTGATGGAATATCCTCTACATGAGAGGACAACTCTGCTGATGGGTTTACTCCCACGTTAAGGTACCGGATTGTCGCAACAGATAGGGCTCCCTATTTGGATCAGACGCAACCAATCTGTCATTCGGTGATACCCTCACTTCAAATCAACTTTTTGCGGGTCCAACATGACTATGATTATGCATGGCACAAGGTATATTTATGAGAGTTTTCTTGTTTGGATTATTCCCTTAACGTACTAGTCTTGCATGGTCATAAGTCCAATTGCTTTCCAGAGAAAGAAAAAGCTTTAGATATGATTTCAGTTTTGCATGTGCTTGATAATTTAGCAATATGGAGTAACTCAGGTTGTATTGGCTTAGTCAATGGCTCCGTGAGATGTAAGGTATATCTATGAGGGTTTTCTTGTCTGGATTATTTTCTTGACGTACTAATCTCATGAATCCATAGGCTAAACTCATACAATTAAATTTACCCATATTTTCATCTAACATTTTGGTTAAATGTCTCATTATATGCTTGTATGCGCATCCTAATTTCTTCTAATACTTGGTCTGTACGTTCTGGAGATGGGATTTTCCCCACTTGGAGGCAGCAACATAGGCTCCTCTACGGTCATTCAAGACATTCCGTTGTGGTATTTCTCCCACTCGAAGACCAAACTCTGATGCAAGGATTTTTCCCTCTCAGAGCCCCGGCTTCGCAACTCCACAGTTGTGATTTTCTCCACTTAGAAGCAAATGTGAACCCAACTTCGTTGCAGAGATTGCCCCTTCTCAGAGGCTCAACTCCGCAGCTGAGATTTCCCCCACTAAGAGGCACAAATTTATAGGTACCGTTGTGGGACTAAACACCCACTTGGGAGCACCTAACTTTTCCGAACTTCCATATACATGTACCAAACATGTTGGAGTTAAAGCAAACACTCCGATGAGACATCCAATTCCAATGAAAATAATGGTAAAACGAATCAGGCAAGATCCAAATAACATTTTTCATTAATGCTTTTATTATAAATTTTTGATTACATCCATTTAAATGCACACTTGGTTACATCTAATAAGTGATACAAATCTATAACTCGTTTGTGTTTGCTCTTTTAAAAAAATGCAGATAAATTTTCTCTCACCCTTCAAGACCTACCTAGTAAGTTCCCGTTGCTGAAGTAAACAAAGATCTGGCTGTCGTAGAATGCTTCACATGGACACAACTCTTTGTTCATGATACCTTCCATAGAACTCGGAGGAAGCTCTAAAAATTCCTGCACAAAAATAGGAGATCCTCTAGATGAAAAACTTTCTCCTCTCTAATCAGAACAGGCCTCCAAGGAAGTCAGATGGACCCCCAAGACATACAAGACAATGATGATATCACACCACTGGCCCTTTATCCTGAGAAAGAGGTCAGAGCTCCAGAAGGAATGTTTCATTGGTGACATCCCAAGGCTTCCTTCCCACGTCTCTCCTTAAGAAAAGAGTCTCCCAGGACGAAATCGACAGGATTCATACAGGAATGAAGATAGCCGAAAATGAAAGATAATAATGGAGTCAAGTCCACCTCCACTACTTCCAGGTTAGTCCCCATTTCTACCTCATCCGTCATTAGAAAAATAAGATCTCAGAGCATCAAGCTAAGAGTTAACTTGGCCTGATCGGGGAACAGACGAGCAAATCAAGTCAAATCAAAAGCCCTACCTACCTTCCCTGACAGCAGGATCTTGTCGTGAAAACTGATGTTTTGCGACATGATGATTGCGAAAACTGATGATTGCGCCAACTTTCTCCAACTTCTTCATCTTTCTCCTCTTTCCTCCATTAGACGAAGAAGAACATCGCTATCTACCAGAACAAGAAGTTTAGGGGCAAAGAATTCTTGAAAAGATAGGCAAACTTCTTTCAGGTGTCTGCCCTATTTATAGATGAAGATATCAGATCATCTCCTATTCAAAGTCTCAACCACCCCAGAGAAGTCGATTTGTATCCCGTAATTTATGGCATATCGAATCAACCAGATATCAACCGCCTCTGCCATACGATTTCATTCATCATGACACCAGGATCTCATTCATTAATTTGCCAGCTGTCCGCCAGTCAAGATGTTCTAATCTAATTCCCAAAGGCACCTAGACTGCTCTCCCGTGAAGTACAATTAATGCCACGCTTGGAGAAAAATCTTGCCAAGGGATGAATTAGTCGGCTCTCCTTCTCATCTGAGTCTTAGAAAAAAAAAGAAGACGGAGGGGGCATCTATAGTGGTCAGATTCTGTTATTCATTAGGATCGCGACACGTGTCTCAAATCATCAGGATCATCCCGAGCGAAACAGCAAACCCAGTGTTTCTAAAGACCACCTCAGCCAAGCCCGAGGAGAAAGCCCGAGTACCTTTCCAAGACAATTTCAGTTAGGCCCAAGGAGAAAGCCCGAGTGCATCCTGAGATCATTTCATCCCGAGTCATTCATCCAGATGAGAACTTTAGTGAAAGCACTTTACGAGTTGAGATCCCCAATCCCTACAATGCGGACCCACTATGAAATCTTTCACCTCCGTGTTGGATACAACTCAGAGACGAGACTCCGTGATTTGTGTTGTCAATCACACTACCAGATCACTCTCACGCTTCAAATGTTATAATGCCTTTAATTCAGCGCAGGTCATTACGAATGGAGGCATATATTCCTACATGTCAATCACAACAATCAAGCGCGGTGATCTGAGAAGTTACAAGAGAATCACAAACATGCAAATCATGCGTTTATGGAGATCTGCACAACCCGCACTATCAGTTATGGCTCTCAGGTTACTTATATGTTGAGAACAAGAAGAAAAGGCAATTTGATCCACGCCAATTAAGCGAAAAAGATTGTAAACACAAGATAGCTCTACAAATTCACTGTAATCTCTGCAAAATAGTGAATTCCTTCTCTCCTTTCCCCGTGATTTTTCCAATTTGGGTTTCCACATATAATATTTTGTCTTCGCTTGCTTCTGCGCTGAAATCTTTATTATCATCCTATAAGCGAGACAACCCTAACTCCCCGTAGTGCGAAATTAACCGTTCGATTAATCGTATCAGAAAATCTCCACAATATATATTCACATATATAGATATATAAAAAGAATACACATACACATATATATTCGGTATGTAGACAGACACAAACAACATATTCACATATATAGATAAACACTCAGATATAAACACATACACGCATGCACAAACACATGCATACACACATATTCACATATACAAATGCATACAAAGATATAAAGACACATATTCACAAATATAGATACAAAAACTTACACATATATATATATTCACATATATACATATGCACACACATACACATATAAACACATACACATATACACAAATACATACATACAAGCATACATATAGACACATATAAAGAGATATACATACATACACAAATACAAACATATATACAAACATGCATACATATCCTACATAACATGCATGCATGTATGTAAATCCACATATTCTACTAAATTATTTAAAAATAAAAGAATAGCTTAGAATATAACAACATAAAAAAAATAATTTGAAGGATTCAAGTATGTATACCTCGAGCGTCTTACCAGTGAATGAATGTATAGCCTTGTGTTGCAAACTTTGACTATAAATAAACAAACATTTAACTATATTTGTGATACTTATCTGTGATAAAATTTTAATATAAAATATATTAACAAACTCGTAACTAACCTCTTGTACATGTTTCTGAAATATTTCACGAGAAACCAATCGGATACCCACCTTCAAAACATATATATATGTGACAAAAAATTAATATAAAATATAATAATAAAAATAAATGACACATAACTAACCTCTCGTAGATGTTTCTGAAATGCTTCACGAGAAACCAACTGGATATCCACCTTAAAAAAACATGAAAAAAATATATATTAATATATTATAATGATAATACATAGAAATAAAGAAACAAACTTGTCAATACACTAATGTCGTCCTTCTAGTTTTGACACCAACTAGAGAACGGTGAACAATTTGGAGTGACACAACGTGACCCGCACTAGAAATATACAATTTAAAAATAAAAAAATATAACGTTATAAAAGTGATCTGGCAAAAGACTGATCACCATTCTTCGATGTTCGAATTTAGGGACTGTGATATATTAAGCTTGCAGAGCTACATGTTGTCAAAGGAAACAAACAAAACAGAAGACCTCTCCTTGTTGCTCAACCATTTGATCACCTTTTGCCTCCTGTCATTGTGCTAATCAATGGAATCGGGAACCAAAGAATCCATAGGCATGGCTTTTTGCCCATGAGAAATAACAGGTAATATAAGTATTTGGACTTGTATTACCTAATCGTTGTCCTAATCGATGGAGTTAGGCACCAAAGAACCCTTACGTATGGCTTCCTGCCTGTGAGAAACAATAGGTAATATAAGTATTTGGACTCGATTCTTGTGCAAAGTTTTGATGCCCATAAAGTTGAAGGCCAATCTCATGCAGTCTATAAGAAGGTTGCCTCTGTGGTTCCATGGTTTGTCTACAGCATCATCTCAATGTAGCCATCCTCGTGATCCTCACCTTGCAACAATAATATATCGAAGAAGGGGAATTTTTGGTGAGCTTTTGAGAGGTATTGGTAGAGAAATTTGATGAAAATGACACCATTAAATACAGAAAATGGTGTATTGAGCTCTTAGCATCATGACTATATAACATCATAATTGAAGAGTTTATGATGCAATTCTTTGTCAATCTGGGCGGGGGGCTTAAAGATAATAAATGCGGTCTCAAAAGCATTATGATGTGAAGGGATATGTATTTAGAGATAAGGAGATTCACGCTTGAATAGTATTGCTATTGAGGACATGGAGCTCTACGAGTTTCATGGAATTTGTGTGAAGGCAGAGCAATTGCAAATAATATTTCCTTTGCTTTTCATTAGCTCATGAGATGCAGATATATGAGAGTAGTAGTTGTGGAAAGGAGAAGAGAGAGAAGGGCACAGAGAGGAGATAACATCAACAACCAAGCATAAGAGGGGAGGAAAAAATAGAAAGATGTGTCAGATGAGGAAAAGGAAAGAAACGCGAATGTATTTTTTTTGTTTCCTTAGTGAACATGTATAGCTTAACCATTCGCTTTCAAGCCTATATCAATCCCTCTACACATACATACATACATACAACATACATAATTATACATACTTTTGAACATATATAAATAAAAAAAATCAATGTTTAAAATTATGATAACGTAACAATAACGTTTTTCTTTTGTTATGTTAATATAGGTTATAACATAACGCATAACGGAGGTTACGCGATTTAATATTTATTTAATAAAAATAAGTATATATGCTATATTTTAAAAAAAAATTTATAAATAGGAAAATAATTTTAAAATATCCAAAAAAAATATCAAAATAATATGTGCACATTTAGCAAGTCTCATAATAAATTTTAGCGAGCATCGAGAAACTGAAGTGCTCTGATGTCGTGTGGTTCCTCATCGATCGAAGACATATCGATGGCCAGTTCCTCATCAATTGAAGAATCGTGTGGTTTTTGGATTTTTTGGAACGCTACGACGACGAGTTCCTAGTCAATTGAAGAAGATAAAAGAGATAGAAACTGGAGTGCTTCGATGCTCGCCGATGAGAGAAATGAAATTGAAGAGGAATTGTAGAGAGGAGGAACCGCACGAGAAAGTCTTTATCGTTGTCATTGTTGTTGTCGCTGTCAACTGCAGAGAGAGGAGGAACTTGGGTGCTTTGATGCTTTTCTCTCCATCGCCAACTTAGGGTTTCATGTCGATTTGGTCTGAGAGAGAAATCGCTTTGCTATTTTATATTTGCAACCCATGTAAATAACGTGAGTTATGAATATTACATTATTTTCGTAATGTACCATTCGTAATGCTCTAAAAAACGCTTGTTACATGGAATTGTATTTTTTACGAGTGTTATATAACGGCTAGGTGTCGTTATCTGTAACGAGTTATATAACGGGTTTTTTAGAACATTGAAAGAAACATACTTAAATAACACACATATGCAAATAAAATCACACACATACATATTTATTTTTTTATATGTATATATTTATATATGTGTACATACACACAAACACACATATATTCACATATATATTTTTTTGAAAGGTTAAAAATTTAATTATATCCTAAAACACTGATACATATCTTTCTACATGTGTACATATATAGATACATACAATATATTGAGACATGCACATATACCTCACATATATAGACTCGTGCACATATATAGATTCCTACGTACACATATATGTCTGCGCATTATATTCACATCTACAAATAAATACACTTATTTATTCACATATATAGATACATACACCTATATGTTCACACACGCACACACACAAATATATATATTTACATATATAGATACCTACACATGTAAAAAACACATACACATATAAACAAATACATGCGTACAAACATATACAGACAAACACATATATAGATAAATACACAAATACAAACATGCATGCATACATATATTGAAGCATACATATCCCTACATAATATATATGTGTGCTTGTAAATCCAAATTATTCTACTAAATTTTAAAAAATAAAAGAATAGCGTAGAATATAGCAATGTGAAAAAAGTATTTAAAGGATTCAAGTATAGAAACCTCGACTGTCTTACGAGTAAAGAGATGCAGTAAGTGGTGGATGCAAGATATTTTTCCAGTGTGGGCGTAAATATAATAATAATGTGGATATGTATGAAATAATCTAAAAGAAATTACCCCCAAGACTTGAACTGGTGACCTCCAATAACTTTTTATAAGTTATAATTTGAGTTAGAGCTCTAAAGTATCTTTATTCTAATAAAATAATTAAAAAAAATTATACACAAAAAATACAAATTATATATACTACTCTATATATTTTATAAAATCCAGTGTGGGTGTGCCCACACTGGTGTGTATGTGGATCCACCCCTGAATGTAGCCTTATTTTGCAAACTTCAACTATAAATAAATAGATATTTAACTATAATTGTTATATTTATCTACGGCTAAAATTTAATATAAATATTAATAATAAATGGTTCATAAGTAACCTCTTGTACATATTTCTGAAATGATTCATAAGAAACCAACCGCATATCCACCTTCAAAAACATATATATGCTACAAAACTTTAATATAAAATATAATAATAATAAATGACAATACTAACCCCTTGTAGATGAGAAGCCAATCAGATACCCACCTTAACAAACTTGTCAATACATCAATATCAACCTTCTGGTCTTGACACCAAGATAGAGAACAATGAACAACTTTGGAATGATTCTAATTGACCTGCTCTAGAAAATAAAATTTAAAATTTAAAATATAATATTAGAAAGGTGGTGCAACAAAAGAACCTAATCACCATTAATTGATGTTCGTATTTACGGCTCACAGCTATATTAAGCCTAGAAACATACTTGTTGCCAAAGGAAATAAACAAAATAGAAGACGTCTCTTTGTTGCTCAACCATTCGATCAACATCTGATTTTTGTCGTTGTCCTCATCTATGTTGTCGGGCACCGTACGAGCTCCTTGCTTGTGAGAGACAACATGTAATCTATGTATTAGGACTTGACCTGTGGAAAACTTGATGGCCATGATTTGAATGCCAATGTCATACAATCTATAAGAAGGCGGCATTCGTGGTTTTGTTAATTGTCCAGCAAAAGCGTCTCAGTATAGTCATCTTCATGATTCTCACCTTGCAACAATAACATCTCGGGGAAGGAGAACTTGTGTTAGGTTTCAAGAGGTAATGGTAGGAAAAATTGATTGAAACAATGTTGTTGGATAGGAAAGGATGTGATTAACTCTTAGCGCCCATGGCTATATAAAGTTATAATCTAGGAGATTAGGATGCAAATCTTGAAAGATCTGGTTCACGGGAGGATGAAGGTGTATGGTCTTCAGAGTGGGCATCATGATGTAAAGGGACATGTATTTAATGATGTGGAGGCTGGCGCATGAATAGTAGTGTTACAGGGGAGATGGAGCTCTAAGAGTTTGATGGCATTTGCGGGAAGGGGGAGCAGTTGCTAATTTTATTTATATTATAGGACGAAAAAAGGAGAGGAGAGGAGTGAGACGCGAATAGAAGAAAGAGAGATAATGGCAGAGATAACATGAGCAACCCGACGTAAGGGTGAGGAGGCATTAAAGAAAGACCGAGTATCAGAGAGAAGAGGAAAAGAGAGAGACATGGCCGTATTAATTTTGATTCCTTAGTGAATATGCATAGCTTAGTTGTGCACGTTCAAGCCTATATAGGGTACACACATACATACTAGATGCGCAATTATACATACATACATAATTATGTACGTACATATATAAATATATACATACTTACATAACACACCCACACAAATAAAAGCACACACATTCATTTGTATTTTTCTATATTATATGTCAATACACACAAGTGTTCGCATAAATGTTCACATATATAAATGCATATACATAAATTGACACAAACATATATATGCACATATGTAGAAACATTCACATATATTGATGCATACACAGATATAAACACATACACATACATAGATACATACACAGTTATAGAAATACACACAGACACACACAAATGTGTTCACACCTTTCAAAAAAAATGTACACATTTATAGATATATAGATGATTTAGACAAACACACACACACACACACACACACACATATTCACATATATCAATACATACACTAATATGAACACATACATGTATAAAAACATATATACAACTATATACACATATACACAGATGCATACAAATACATACATAAAAACATGCATACATATATAAAGACATACATATCCATACATAATATAAACAAATGCATGTAAATCCATATTATCCCACAAAATTTTGAAATAAAAAAAATAACCTTAGAATATAACAATTTGAAAAAAAGTACATCAAAAGATTCTAGTATACATACCTTGATTGTCTTACCGATGAAGGGGTGTAGCTTTATTTTGCAAACTCCAAAATAATATAATATTTATTAATAATAAGTATTACATACTAATTGTAGATATTTTTGAAATATTTCACGAGAAACTAACTAGATACCTACCTTCAAAAACTTGAAACACATGTATAATAACATCATCTAATGATAATAAATATAAATAAAGGAATTAACCTAAAAAGACATCAATATCAACTTTTTAGTCTTGACAGCAAGCTAGAAAACGGTGAACAAATTTTGAATGTCTCCAAGTGACTTGCACTAAAAAAAATTTTAAAAATATAAGATTAGAAAAGTAACCAGTCAAAGAACCTGATCACCATTTGTCAATGTTTGCATTTAGGGCCCAAGGCTATATTAAGCCTTGAAGGTACTCATTTTCAAAGGAAACAAACCAAAAAGAAGACGTCTCCTTGTTGCTCAACGACTAGATCAACAATCGGCTTTTGTCGCGGTACTCATCTATGACGCCGGGCACCAAAGAACTCATTGATACTAATTCATTTCCAATAAGAGACAATAGATAATCCATGTATTTGGACTCAACATTGTGGAAAGTCTTGATAGCCAGAAGTTGAAGGCCAATATTATGCAGTCTAGTAGAAGGCGGTGTCTGTGGTTTCTGTTGGTTGTCTAGCAGCATCATCTCAGTGTAGGCATCCTAATGATCCTTACCCTGAACAATAAAATCTCAGGAAAGAGGAACTTGAGGTGGGTTTTTGAGAGATAATGATTAAAAAAATTGATGAAAATAATGTTGTTGGATAGAAAAAGGGTGTGGTCAGCTCAAAGTGCCCATGGCTATATAAGTCATAACTGACGAGGTCAGGATACAATTCTTAGAAGATCTGGGTGGAGGGTTCAAACATAACAAAGGATGTCTTAAGAGATGTGTATATTTGGTGCTTGAATACTAGCACTACTGAGGAGATAGAGTTCCATGAGTTTGATGGAATTTGTGGGAAGACGAGCAATTGCAAATATTGCTCTTGGTTATTAGTTCACGAGATGACGAGGGAGAGGAGTGGGGCATGGAAAAGAGGAAGAGAGAGAAGGGCTCAAAGAGGAGATGACAAAAACAGCTAAAAAGAAAGGGAGGAGAAAAGAGAGAGAGAGAGAGAGAGGGGGGGAGAGAGAGAGAGAGAGAGAGAGAGAGACTAAGTTTAAGAGAGATGAGGAAAAGGATAAAGACGTAAACATATTTATTTGATTCCTTGGTGAACGTGCACAACTAGACTGTGCACTTTCAAGCCTATATTAATCCATGTACACACACATACAATATGCATAATTATTTATACGCACGAACATATATAATACATACTTAAATAACACACACATGTAAAGAAAAACACATACATATGTATATTCTATATGTATAAATACATCATATACACATATTATTCAAATTTACAGATACATACACATACATTGAGACATGCCCATATACACGCATATATAGACACACGGACATATATATTCACATATATAGATGCATAAACACATAGACATTTATACATATATATTCACATATATAGTACCTACATTCCCATATATAGAAACAAGCACAGATATGACACTATATATTCACGTACATAGATACATACACATATATAGACAATACACATATATTGATGCATACCCAAATATAAACACAAACATATACGCAAATACATGCATACATACAAACATATCAACACACACCTACATAGACACATACAGATATACACAAATACAAACATACATGCATACATGCATACATATATAGAAACAAACATAACCTTTTATAATATGCATACTTGTGTGTAAATCCATATTATTCCACTAACTTAGAAAAATTAAACGAATAGCTTAGCGTTATACAATGTGAAAACAATATTTAAAGGATTCGGTATACATACCTCAAGTGTCATACCAGTGAAGAAATGTAAGCCTTGTTTTGCAAACTTCAAATGTAAATAAACAAATATTTAATTATAATTGTGATATTTATGTGGCAAATATTTAATATAGAATGTACTAATAATAAATGGCTCATAACTACCCGCTTGTAAATATTTCTGAGATTCTTCATGAAACCAACTAGATACCCACATTCAAAAACATACATACATACATACATACATATATACACACACACACACACACACACACACACACACACACACACACACACACACACGCACACACACACAGAGAGAGACACACACACACACATATGCAGCAAAAGTTTAATATAAAATATATTAATAATTAATGACACGTAACTTGTTGTAGATGTTTCTAAAATACTTCACAAAAAACCAACAAGATACCCACCTTCAAAAACAGGAAAAATATACATATTAACATCTTGTAATGATAGTAAATAGAAATAAAAAATAAACTTGTCAATACATCAATGTCAATCTTGTAGTCTTGAAATCAACTTAGAAAACGGTGAAGAGTTTAGAACGACTCTAAGTGATCTTCACTAGAAAAAAAATAAATTTAAAAAATAAAAATACAATGTGATAAAAGTGGTCTGACAAAAGAAACCGGACCAACATGTGTCGACGTTTGCATCCCAAGTTGTATTAAGCTTAGAGTCCTCTCTTTGTTGCGCAACCACTAGATCAACATGTGAATTTTGTCATAGTTCTATTCTATGGTTTTAGGCCCCAAAGAACCCAAGGGTACTAGCTTCTTGCCCATGAGAGACAATAGGTAATATATGTATTTGACTTGATCCCTGTCCAAAGTTTTGATGGCCATGAAGTTGAAGGGCAATCTCATGCAATCTATAAGAAAGCAACATTTGTGGTGTCATTGGTTGTCCCTGGCATCATCTCAGTGTAGCCATCCTCATGCCTCGCCTTATAACAATAATATCTCTGGGAAAGGAAATTTATGGTGGGGTTTCAAGAGGTATTGGGGAAAATTGATGGAGAATAACATTGGATAGAAAAGGGTGTGATCATCTCTCACCACCATGGCTATATAAAGTCGAAATTGATGAGGTCACGATGTAATTCTTAGAGGATTTGGGAGGACTCAAAGATGATGAAGGCGGTCTTGAGAACATGCATCATAATGTGAAAGGATATGCATATAGAGATGTGAAAGTTCGACGCTTGAATAGTAGTGCGATTGAGGAGATGAAGCTTTATGAGTTTGATAGAATTTGTGGGAAGACAGAGCAATTGCAAATATTTTTCCCTTTGTTTGTCTTTAGTTCATGGCGCACACAATGGAGAGGAGAGAAGTGGGGCGTGGAGAGGATGAAGAGAGAGAAGGGCGCGAAGAGGAGATGACAAAAGCGAACAGTATAAGAGGGAAGGAAAAGAAAGAGAGAGAGATCGAATGTGAGATTGATGAGAAAAATGAGAGAGATGCAAACATACTTATTTGATTCCTTAGTGAATGTGCATAGCTTAATTATAAATTTTCAAGCCCATATTAATCCACGTACGCACACATACATACAAAATGCAAAATTTTATACATACATAAAAACATATATAAATACATACAAACTTAAATAACACATACATGCAAATAGAAACACACACATCCATATGTATGTTTTTATATGTTTTTATATTTATATACATATTTATACACATATTCAAATATATATACATACACGTAAACGCATATATATAGACACATTCACATGTTTATTCACATATTTAGATGCATAAACACATAGAGACATTTACATACATTTACATACATGCATACATACATGTGTGGGTGTGTGTATTCACATATATAGAAACACACATATATAATATTCACATATACAAATACATACACAGATATAGTGACCCTATTTATTAACATATGTAGACACATACACATATATATTCACATATATAGATACATACACAAATATATTCACATACATATATACACAAATACATACATACTGTAGTGGTCAATTTTCGACCCCTTCATGATCGCGACACGTGTCCATCAGCCCTTGGACGATCGCGGGACACGTGTCTATACCCAGAATCTCTTAAGAAGAGTCTTAATCTCATCTAAACTCCGAGCAGCTCAAGAAGCAAAATGATAGAGATAGAGTCGGTTACGAGGATCCCTATCTCCAAGCCAAATTTTCTTTTGAACCCGATGGTTATAGATCGAGAACGGATCAACTACATTGGAAACTGGATAAACCCCACTGGATAAACACGAACATGTGCTCTACCAATTCAAATCAGGAAGTTCAGCTTCAAATCCCCTCCATGATAAGCAGTTAAGATAGGATAATATGCTCAGTTATATAAGAATCTTGTGACCTTATTCAAAGACAACCAATTATATAAATAGAAAACCCCCTACAAGAGAGGGGACGATTAATTAATGCCAAAAAAATATGTCACTAGAGATCAAGCGGCCACCATTGTAAGTTTCCTGAATTATAGTGGAATTCTCTCTCCCTCCGTGGTTTTCCCTTTTAGGTTTCATGTAAATCTGTGTTTTTTCTGGTTTGATCTCTGCAATTCATCTATTAATCTCTGCAAATTGGTGCGTGGATAACTCCCCCTAGGAATTACCCATCGCATTTGGTGCTTTCGTTAAGAGTTTTGAGTCCACACTCTCAAGTTCTCTCCATCTGATACCCTTTCACGTCCTCAGAAAGGTCAACCATGGGGCCCAAGATCTAATCACCACAATGTCAACACCTCCAGCAAACACGAGCTGTCAACAATCTCCCGAGGATAGCTCACCTAACGAGTAGCCGATCTACAATGATAGCTAAGTGAACAATGAATCGTAGCGGACCGCGAACGAGAGCTGACCATTATCCATCATGATACCGCCGAATGCGAGTGAGAAGCGGTCACGCAAATTAATCGCCAGCTCCTCACGCAAATAAAGACCCTTTGAAAAGCTCAAGAACGGGTTATAGAGTTGAGCGCAAGGGAAGCCCAAATAGACACGACCTCCCAAGCTCATCAACATCCCCCAGCTCCGACCGATTTACGTTTCAAATTAAACCAAAGGCACTCCGAAACAACCTCACCCCATGGGGATCCGGAGAGCCACAGTTTCAGTCCCCCTGAAAACGGACGACGAGGCATCACGACCCAATACCCAAGAGGATGGGAACCCCCCGACCCCAACAGCGACCAAGGATGACTCATCATTCACTCCCCTGAAGTTACTAATTGATCAGATACTTCACGGCATCAAGCATCAACCTTGGGTAAGACTCCCCAAGCCATGCAAGCGCGACTCGAATCTCCTAAAAACAGGAGGACACTGCTTTTTCTATGACATTCGAGGGCACACCACCTGAATTACTAGCCCTCAGAAGGCACGTCGATGATCTAGTTCAATGTGAGTATCTCGATGAGTTTATTCTCGACCAGGAGGAAGATTCGAAAGTCCGAGACACCCCAGATGAGGTTATCAACTAAAACGCTTATTCATCGCACCATTCGGGAAGGTTGGCCCCACAAGAAGCAATGGAATCCTTTTTTATTGAAATGATGCCATATAAAGCATGTAATATTAAAGGAAAAGACAATTTATCCCAATTCTTTATCTAAATGTCTTGTAAAATCTCAATGTTTTCTCCGAGTGCGGTGAACGAGTCAATAGACTATACAGGTCCTACCGTGACGTCTACCCCTCGGGGAGTCTTCTGAAAGCTGGAGACTTGCCCATGACTGCTTGGAGCTCAGCCTACACGGGCCTTGCTCTGACAGCTACCCAAGTCAACAGCACATACGGGTCCTACCCTGAGTCTACCCCTCAAGGAGTCTCCTAAAAGACGGACACGTGCCCACGATTGCTTGGAGCTTAGCCTATTGCCCTGACGGCTACCCGAGCAAGTCAACAGCATATATATGAGTCCTACCCTGACGGTTACCCCTCGGAAGACTCCTGGAAGATGGAGACTTGCGCATGACGGCTTGGAGCTCAGCCTACACGGGCCTTGCCTTGACGGCTACCCGAGCGAGTCAACAGCCTATACGAGTCCACCCTAGCGGCTACCCCTCGGGGAGTCTCCTGAAAAAAAGAGGCTTGCCTACGACTTCTTGAAGCTCAGGCTACATGGGCCTTGTCCTGATGGCTATTCGAGAGAATTAACAGCCTATACGGGTCCTACCCTGACGGCTATGCCTTGGAGAGTTTCTTGTAAGACAGAGACTTACGCACGACTACTCGAAGCTCATCCTACATGGGCCTTGCCTTGACGGCTACCCGAGCGAGTCAACAGCCTATGCGGGTCCTACCCTGACGGCTACCCCTCGATGAGTCTCCTGAAAGACAGAGACTTGCCCATGATTGCTCGGAGCTCAGCTTATACGGGCCTTGCCCTGATGGCTACCTGAGCGAGTCAACAACCTATACGGGTCCTACCCTGACAGCTACCCCTCGGTGAGTCTCCTGAAAGATTACACGGGGCTCGACCTATACAGGACCTTGTCCTGACGGCTACCTGAGCAAGCCAACAGTCGTGAAAGGCTCCACACCGACGGCAGCCTCAAGGCAATCTATATCTTCTTCCAACTATTGAAGAGCTTTCGATTAACTCAAAGGCCTTCACCTGAAGGGCTGTAACACCCCGCTCCCAGAATACGTACTTAGTTGTGTATTCAGATTTTTCGATCGTATTTTTTGATTTACTTCTTGTATTTGTTTTGTATTATGAATTATTTATATGAATGTTTTGTCTTGGATTTGGATTCGTGGACACGGAGTCAGCCCTAATCTGAACCGATGGCCCGATCCTAGAGTATTGCTCGATTGGGACATTCCGGTATTCTGATTTGACCGATTTTAGTTTTAAACATCATTTTTTAATATTTTAGATTTTCTATGATTTTCTGAAATTTTCCTGAATTAAGTTGTAAATCTTCAAAACCGGTGTCGACCAGTACCGCTGACCGATT
Source organism: Agave tequilana (assembly GCA_038442645.1). Classification (NCBI taxonomy): domain Eukaryota; kingdom Viridiplantae; phylum Streptophyta; class Magnoliopsida; order Asparagales; family Asparagaceae; genus Agave; species Agave tequilana. The sequence continues at coordinate 385,975 of JAVJIF010031286.1, read as the reverse complement.
CCCGGATTTTTAGTTTACAATTGGAAATGAATTTCTGAATTCCACTTTCACTTTACTTCTTAAAATCATATTTTATTCTTTAATACATTTTCTGGGGTTTTTCAGAATTTATCAAAATCCGGCCGACCCGGTGTAGATCGGTACCGGCGGTTGACTTCCGAATTTTTAATTTGAAAACGGGATTTTATTTCTGAAAACCGATTTCATATTATTCCTCAGGATGACGTTTTCTACCTCCGGGTATTTTTTGGGATTTTTCTGGAACAGTCGATTTTTCGCGACCATATTATAATATTATTATTTTTATTCCAATCCATTCTTTTCTTTCTTTCTTTCCTTTTCTTTTCCTCCACTGATCCAGCCCACTCCCCTCCACGTGGGTCATATCCCATCACCACACCCCCTCTCTCATCAATCACTTTCCTCATCATCACCCCCTTTTTCCTTTTTCTTTTTCCTTTCTTTTCTTTCCTTTCTTCTTCTCTTCTCCTCATTTTTCTTCCTTCTTCCTTTCTCCATGAGAGACCAGCAACCAACCAGCCACCACTGCCGGCGCCGCCGGCCACCACGACGCCAACGAGGAGACCCCAACTCCGGCGGCCATACCCCCCTTTTCCTCCATCTCCACCAACATCACCTCAATCTCCATCTTCTTCCTCCTCAAAGCCACCACCAACTCCACCTTCTTCTTCTTCTTCATCTTCCTCAAATTAACCTTCACCACCACCATCTTCTCCACCACAACACCTATTCCTCCTCCTCCTCTCATCCTCTTCAACAATTCCATCACCACCAAAATCATCATCTTCACAACCACCACCCCTTCACTACATCAAGGGCCGGCCACCTCCCTAGGATTGGGGGCCGAGCTCCTCTTCGTTGGAAATATCTCCGGTGATTATTCCGGTAATCGTTCACGATTATTCCGGTAATCATTCCGGTGGCAATTGCAAACCCGCATCTGCCTATTTTCCCGCGTCTGCCTATTTTCCCGCATCTGCCTCCCGCATCTGCCTATTTTCCCGCGTCTGCCTATTTTCCAGTCTCCCTATTTTCCCGCATCTGCCTCCCGCATCTGCCTATTTTTCCGCGTCTGCCTATTTTCCCGCATCTGCCTCCCGCATCTGCCTATTTTCCCGCGTCTGCCTATTTTCCCGCGTTTGCCTATTTTCCCGCGTCTGCCTATTTTCCCGCATCTGCCTCCCGCATCTGCCTATTTTCCCGCGTCTGCCTATTTTCCCGCGTCTGCCCATTTTTTCGCATCTGCCTATTTTCCCGCATCTGCCTCCCGCATCTGCCTCCCGCATCTGCCTATTTTTCCGCATCTGCCTATATTTTCGCGTCTCCATTCTCTCTCCCTTTTCTCTCTCTACTTTTCTAACTCTTTCTCTCTCCTCTCCACTTTCTCCCTCTAAACATTTATATATTATTATATTTATGGCGCGTGCACGAGTTCCATGGATTCCAGACTTTTCGGCTTTCCGGTGATTTAGGCGAGTGTTCTCGCTCTCGCCTCCATTTGGGTTTCCCCGCTTCGTCGGGTCGACATGTGTTTTACTCCATGTTTTCATGTATTATGTATTGGGCTGAGTCCCTGTATTTGTGTATGGCCGAGTGCCAATGTCTGGACATGTATTGCTCTGTGACGAATGCCTGTATTATGGTAGTTAATTCTTGTTCATGTGGTACTAACATTGCAGGTCTCTCAGCCTTTAACCTCCGGTCACTCACTATCTCGAAAGGGAAGTGATTGGAACCGGCAGGTCTCTCCGTTCTTCAGCCTCCGGTCACTCACTATCTCGAAAGAGAAGTGATTAGGACCGTCAGGTTTCTCAGTGCAGCCTCCGGTCACTCACTATCTCGAAAGGGAAATGATTGGGGCCGTCAGGTCTTCGGCCCCGCCTGGTTGTCATGATCAGCGTTCAGTGCTTTACCACTTGATTCGTCTAGGCGAGATGATGCCGGATTTTCTACTCGCACTTTAAGCCGAGTTGTCCCGGTACCTTGCCAGACGCTCTAGTGTTAAATACTGTTTGCTGCCTGTACACTCCAGCTTGCTCAGCTCCGCTTGATTGTGCTCAGCTACTATTCTATCACATGCCATGTACTTACCTGACATGTTAACACTTGACATGCTTTATACATGTTACTATTTAACACTTGTTTGTATCACCTGTCAACTGATGTGTTATCACCTGACTCCTGACATGCTACTTCTTGGCAAGGCCGCTTGTTATGACATGACTTGCCACCAGACTAATATCAATCTCTTGACATGACTTGTCACCTGCCAATATCATCCTCCTGTCATGCTATCACTTGACACCCAGCATGATATACTTGACCTTGTGATTATCACGTTTACGGGAATCCTGCCTTGTTATCCTGTATTACATACAGTGACCTGTTATCCTGAATGGAACTAAGTGCCACATGGAACAAAGTGCCACACCACATACGTGGTGGGGGCCACCTCTTGAATCTGTGGGGGCCACCTCTAGAATCCATTTCCCTCAGAGCAAAGTGCCACATGGAACAAAGTGCCACACCACATACGTGGTGGGGGCCACCTCTTGAATCTGTAGGGGCCACCTCTTGAATCTGTAGGGCCATCTCCTGTTATAACCAGTTATATTCCTACTCATTCCCGTAATCTGATAATCTTGTTAACAAGCCATAAAAAGGACCAACTTGCATCGGGTCGGGGGAAACTTGCGGCTATCAATATGTGTTCGTGTTTACAGTGGTATTAGGCATGTTGTGCAACTAAAACTTCCGGTCTGACCTGTGGGCCTCCAGGGGACCGAGGGGAGTGCTGGCTCCCTCCTTCCTGGTACCATCATGATAAGGGCATACATAAGTCCCTCCTGTTAGCCTTGCGGCAGGTTCCGTCACCAAGCAGCGGAACAATCCTGGGCCGTGGTCTCGGGTATGTACGGGACCCACTGTAAACATAGTTCGTTGATACTCCCGCTGGTTTCCAATAACAATCTTGCTTTACTCGGATATGGATCTATGTGTGCTGGGACGCTAGTTCACATAGCTAGATATCAGGGTAAGACGAGTTATAATAAAGCGTCAAGATGATAACCTGCTCTTTAAGTTGTAAGTAGAAGTATGTGGTATGGGACACATACTTAAGCCTGCAACTTAAACGGCTATGAATCTGTGATATGCCTTACCATATTTGCTTGTCCGGGATTTTACTTCGGATTTTCGGCTTTATGAGTATTATAGTATTAACTGCTCATGCTCTGCTTTATCCCTTGTATCCACCTGCCTCCTGTTCATTATCTTATCATGCCCTGAGTACAGTTGGGTTGTATGTGCTTGGATTATGGTGACATGAGATAAAGGTATATAGATGAGGGTTTCCTTATTTGGATTATTCCTTTGACGTACTAGTCTTATGGAGCTGTGATCTGAAACCATACAATCAGATTTGCTCGTCCTCGGCTTTATTGGTTTTATTGCTTTATATATACTTACCTATGCTCACCACTTGGCATTCGTATCACCACTCGCCTGGGGAGTTTCATCTGACTCCCCTGGATCCTCATGTCCAGGTCATGGAGCTTGGAGCGTGTGGATTCTCCCAGTTGCTGATCAGAGTGGCGCAGCTGAAGCGTGGATCCCCAGCAGACCGTTCAGAGCCTTATCCTTCCAGACCCCCTGTTCGGCTCCAGAGTTTTCCTGTTGTGACTCTGAGCTTCCATTTGTACTGTTCATACTTGTACATCCTTTGTATTCTCGCAATTGCGCATGTCTGTGATGTAATATTCATGTAATATTGGATCACCTCTGGTGATAACTTTGTAATTGTACTCATATGTTGGAATGTATAATGCACCACGTGCTTCCGTACTCTGATTCTTGCCTGTACTGATGCTTAGCGTATATACGTGAGGGTATTTCTGACCTGCGTATATACGTTGCAGTAACGTCTCCGTACCCGCAGGATCGGGGCATTACAGGGTGGTATCAGAGCCTAGGCTCTCACATCCTCAGTACGTCCAGATGGCAAATTAATGGTAAAGAAATTTGCAACTGAAATACAAGAGTCCTGGTTATACAATCCAACTACAAGTACAGAGTTATCTATTTTCTTGATCATCCTTCCTTTGATTCCTAATCCCTCCTATCTTTCCCTGTTTTGGTTTTTCGAAGCCTTTATACCAACTTAAGATATGGATATACTAGAAAGGTAGTGGCTGGTTCTGAATGAAACTATTATGTGATCTCTTCGGCCAACTCTATGAAGCTCGGGTATTCTCAGGGTTGATCTCGAACGGGTTATCTTTCAGAAGTCAATAGTCAGGATTCTATATGGGTATTCTATATTCTCGGTTATATCCTTCAGAGTGATCGATGCCTGGTATTCGGAATTCTCAATTATCGGTCTTCTTTATTATGCTCAGGACTATCAGGGTTTTCTTTATCTTCAGTATTCTGGCTCATTCTTGGAGTGACATTAAGTATGCAGTACAGCGGGAATTCTATTACAAAGTTGTGTTGTCAGTCAGTATTATTCGGCATCGTTCAGAGATTATACAGCCGGAAGTGCAGAGGACGTCTATATTCTGATTATTGTTCAGTCAACTTGAGAGCCCTACCTATAGTGCTTCATATCTTAATTGGTATAAATTCCGCCTTGTCCTCTTTGTGTTCAATTTACCCCTTATCGAAATTGCGAGGACGCAATTTTTTGTAAGGTGGATGGATTGTAACTCCCCGCTCCCAGAATACGTACTTAGTTGTGTATTCAGATTTTTCGATCGTATTTTTTGATTTACTTCTTGTATTTGTTTTGTATTATGAATTATTTATATGAATGTTTTGTCTTGGATTTGGATTCGTGGACTCGGAGTCAGCCCTAATCTGAACCGATGGCCCGATCCTAGAGTATTGCTCGATTGGGACATTCCGGTATTCCGATTTGACCGATTTTAGTTTTAAACATCATTTTCCAATATTTTAGATTTTCTATGATTTTCTGGAATTTTCCTGAATTAAGTTGTAAATCTTCAAAACCGGTGTCGACTAGTACCGCTGACCGATTCCCAGATTTTTAGTTTACAATTGGAAATGAATTTCTGAATTCCACTTTCACTTTACTTCTTAAAATCATATTTTATTCTTTAATACATTTTCTGGGTTTTTCGGAATTTATCAAAATCCGGCCGACCCGGTGTAGATCGGTACCGGCGGTTGACTTCCGGATTTTTAATTTGAAAACGGGATTTTATTTCTAAAAACTGATTTCATATTATTCCTCAGGATGACGTTTTCTACCTCCGGGTATTTTTTGGGATTTTTCTGGAACAGTCGATTTTTCGCGACCATATTATAATATTATTATTTTTATTCCAATCCATTCTTTTCTTTCTTTCTTTCCTTTTCTTTTCCTCCACTGATCCAGCCCACTCCCCTCCACGTGGGCCACATCCCATCACCACACCCCCTCTCTCATCAATCACTTTCCTCATCATCACCCCCCTTTTTCCTTTTTCTTTTTCCTTTCTTTTTCTTTCCTTTCTTCTTCTCTTCTCCTCATTTTTCTTCCTTCTTCCTTTCTCCATGAGAGACCAGTAACAAACCAGCCACCACTGCCGGCGCCTCCGGCCACCACGACGCCGACGAGGAGACCCCAACTCCGGCGGCCATACCCCCCTTTTCCTCCATCTCCACCAACATCACCTCAATCTCCATCTTCTTCCTCCTCAAAGCCACCACCAACTCCACCTTCTTCTTCTTCTTCATCTTCCTCAAATTAACCTTCACCACCACCATCTTCTCCACCACAACACCTATTCCTCCTCCTCCTCTCATCCTATTCAACAATTCCATCACCACCAAAATCATCATCTTCACAACCACCACCCCTTCACTACATCAAGGGCCGGCCACCTCCTTAGGATTGGGGGCCGAGCTCCTCTTCGTTGAAAATATCTCCGGTGATTATTCCGGTAATCGTTCACGATTATTTCGGTAATCATTCCGGTGGCAATTGCAAACCCGCATCTGCCTATTTTCCCGCGTCTGCCTATTTTCCTGCGTCTGCCTATTTTCCCGTATCTGCCTCCCGCATCTGCCTATTTTCCCGCGTCTGCCTCCCGCATCTGCCTATTTTCCTGCGTCTGCCTATTTTTCCGCATCTGCCTCCCGCATCTGCCTATTTTCCCGCGTCTGCCTATTTTCCCGCATCTGCCTCCCGCATCTGCCTATTTTCCCGCGTCTGCCTATTTTCCCGCGTCTGCCCATTTTTCCGCATCTGCCTCCCGCATCTGCCTATTTTTCCGCATCTGCCTATATTTCCGCGTCTCCATTCTCTATCCCTTTTCTCTCTCTACTTTTCTAACTCTTTCTCTCTCCTCTCCACTTTCTCCCTCTAAACATTTATATATTATTATATTTATGGCGCGTGCGCGAGTTCCATGGATTCCAGACTTTTCGGCTTTCCGGTGATTTAGGCGAGTGTTCTCGCTCTCGCCTCCATTTGGTTTTCCCCGCTTCGTCGGGTCGACATGTGTTTTACTCCATGTTTTCATGTATTATGTATTAGACTGAGTCCCTGTATTTGTGTATGGCCGAGTGCCAATGTCTGGACATGTATTGCTCTGTGACGAATGCCTGTATTATGGTAGTTAATTCTTGTTCATGTGGTACTAACATTGCAGGTCTCTCAGCCTTTAACCTCCGGTCACTCACTATCTCGAAAGGGAAGTGATTGGGACCGGCAGGTCTCTCCGTTCTTCAGCCTCCGGTCACTCACTATCTCGAAAGAGAAGTGATTGGGACCGTCAGGTTTCTCAGTGCAGCCTCCGGTCACTCACTATCTCGAAAGGGAAGTGATTGGGGCCGTCAGGTCTTCGGCCCCGCCTGGTTGTCATGATCAGCGTTCAGTGCTTTACCACTTGATTCGTCTAGGCGAGATGCTGCTGGATTTTCTACTCGCACTTTAAGCCGAGTTGTCCGGTAACCTTGCCAAACGCTCTAGTGTTAAATACTGTTTGCTGCCTGTACACTCCAGCTTGCTCAGCTCCGCTTGATTGTGCTCAGCTACTATTCTATCACATGCCATGTACTTACCTGACATGTTAACACTTGACATGCTTTAAACATGTTACTATTTAACGCTTGTTTGTATCACCTGTCAACTGATGTGTTATCACCTGACTCCTGACATGCTACTTCTTGGCAAGGCCGCTTGTTATGACATGACTTGCCACCAGACTAATATCAATCTCTTGACATGACTTGTCACCTGCCAATATCATCCTCCTGTCATGCTATCACTTGACACCCAGCATGATATACTTGACCTTGTGATTATCACGTTTACGGGAATCCTGCCTTGTTATCCTGTATTACATACAGTGACCTGTTATCCTGAATGGAACTAAGTGCCACATGGAACAAAGTGCCACACCACATACGTGGTGGGGGCCACCTCTTGAATCTGTGGGGGCCACCTCTAGAATCCATTTCCCTCAGAGCAAAGTGCCACATGGAACAAAGTGCCACACCACATACGTGGTGGGGGCCACCTCTTGAATCTGTGGGGGCCACCTCTTGAATCTGTGGGGCCATCTCCTGTTATAACCAGTTATATTCCAACTCATTCCCATAATCTGATAATCTTGTTAACAAGCCATAAAAAGGACCAACTTGCATCGGGTCGGGGGAAACTTGCGGCTATCAATATGTGTTCGTGTTTACAGTGGTATTAGGCATGTTGTGCAACTAAAACTTCCGGTCTGACCTGTGGGCCTCCAGGGGACCGAGGGAGTGCTGGCTCCCTCCTTCCTGGTACCATCATGATAAGGGCATACATAAGTCCCTCCTGTTAGCCTTGCGGCAGGTTCCGTCACCAAGCAGCGGAACAATCCTGGGTCGTGGTCCCGGGTATGTACGGGACCCACTGTAAACATAGTTCGTTGATACCCCCGCTGGTTTCCAATAACAATCTTGCTTTACTCGGATATGGATCTATGTGTGCCGGGACGCTAGTTCACATAGCTAGATATCAGGGTAAGACGAGTTATAATAAAGCGTCAAGATGATAACCTGCTCTTTAAGTTGTAAGTAGAAGTATGTGGTATGGGACATGTAACGCCCCGATCCCGACGGGTACGGAGACGTTACTGCAACGTATATACGCAGGTCAGAAATACCCTCACGTATATACGCTAAGTATCAGTACAGGCAAGAATCGGAGTACGGAAGCAAATGGTGCATTATACATTCCAACATATGAGTACAATTACAAAGTTATCACCGGAGGTGACAAATATTACAATAATATTACATCACCTGATAGGCGCAAATGCGAGAATACAAAGATATGTATAGGTATGAACAGTACAAAAGGGCGCTCACGAGATAGCTGGAAGAGCCGCGAGCCAGCAGGGGGAGCAAGGATGAGACTGGAGCTACAGCTGATCTGACTGCTCCGCAGAAGTGAACTTGGTCCTCAGCAAGAAAATACCCTACGATCCAAGTTCCGAAACCTAGACATGAGGATCCAGAGGAGTCAGAACTCCCCAGGCGAGTAGTGATACAAATGCCAGATGGCGTGCTGAGATAAGTACAAGTGTATCGATAAAACCGAATCATAATCATGCATTGAAAATCGTGTCGTGAGCAGGAGCATGTATAAGCAGGTAGATATGTAACAAGTGCTATCAGGCAGGGAGTACTCATGGTATGACAAGATAAGAGCAGGTAAGGTGGTGAGAAGTAGAATAGATAGGACAACACCAGATATCTTCTAAATTAACATAAAACCGATAAAACCCAATAAAGCCGATTACAAGCAAAACCGATCGCACAAGCTTAGGTCACGGCTCCATGAGACTAGTACATCGAAGGAATAATCCAAACAAGGAAACCCTCATCTATATACCTTTATCTCATATCACCGTAATTCAAGCGCATACAACCCGAATTACAAAACAACACAACAAATTATATATATTAGTCTATTATAATAATTAGGGCCGTCTAAGTTCCAGGCTTCAGTATGTGTCCCATTCCACATACTTCAGCTTGCAACTTATATAGCAAGTTATTTGGAAACTGATAAAGTTCGATGAATCATGTTCTGGATGGGCCCGGTACATGCCCGGACAACGGTTCAGGAGTATCCGGTGCTGAGCCGGAACGTACCACTAGGTACCGGGACTTATGGACGCCCGAACAGGAATAGAGTATCGCAGATCCCATAGAAATAGGCCTAGGGCGTGTGCATACCCGGCAGGAATAATCAGGAGTAGGGTGCCAGTACACCCCACGGAATCCCTGGTGGCCGCCAGGTGATCCCTCAAGTATTTGGCCACGCGCGGCTCGATATGGCCACCATAAACATGATTAATCAGGGCCCATCAGTTTCCCCCGAACCAGGTACAAGTTGTCTACTTATAATAATTTATCAAGTAAATATCACTTTATGGTAAGAACCGAAGCAGGACATGATCAGGAATTCAGGAGTACATAACAAGAATCATAACAGGAGATCAGGTACAGACAGGAGGTGATCCTACAGATTCAAGAGGTGGCCCCCACAGATTCAAGAGGTGGCCCCCACCATGTGTGTGGTGTGGCACTTTGTTCCGTGTGGCACTTTGCTCTGAGGGGATGGATTCTAGAGGTGGCCCCCACAGTTCAAGAGGTGGCCCCCACCACGAGTGTGATGTGGCACTTTGTTCCGTGTGGCACTTAGTTCCATTCAGGATTTGACGGGAACAGGTGGAACAACATGAGTCAGTGTCAAGTAGTAGTATGTCAGGTGTTAGGTGATAACATATCAGACAGGTATATGTCAGCTTGTATCTGGCGATGGTAGAGTGATAGTTGAGTAACATCAAGTGGAGCTGAACAATTGAAGGCACATGATCAATACAAAATCCATGGGAAGGGTCTATTTCTAATAAAGGGATCAAACACAGCAGTCAGCCAATTCTAGTCGACTAGGGAAAATAAGTAGTCGACTAGAGAAGGAGTTAGTCGACTATAGAGGAGGACCAAGTCGACTAATAAGGCCGCGTCTCGTAGAGCCGCGTCTTTCAGGAAAAAGTTAGTCGACTAGGGAAAAAGATAGTCGACTAATAAGGTTGCGTTTAGTAGGGTCGCGTCTCAGAAAAAGTTAGTCGACTAGGAGTAAAGGAGTAGTCGACTAATAAGGTCGCGTCTCGTAGAGCCGCGTCTCAGAAAGCCGCGTCTTCAGGAAAAGGTTAGTCGACTAGGAGTAAAGGAATAGTCGACTAATAAGGTCGCGTCTTCAGAAAAAGTGTTGCGTTTCAATGAGTTAGTCGACTAGGATAAGGGGGTAGTCGACTAATAAAGGGTTCAAGTCGACTAATGACTGGGTCAAGTCGACTAACAGAGTGCAAACAGAGAGCAGAACCTGACTTTTGAGGGTTGCGTTTATTGATAAAATTTACAAGTATGAAAATAGTTATCCATGTCTTGGCGAGTAAAGTTACTCGCCTAAAATGTTCCTTTGATGCGTCTGACGAAGAAGAGCACGGCCCCAATCCAAAAGGAGGGTACCGGCCCTAGAGTCTTGCCAACGAAGAAGAGCGCGGCCCCAATCCGAAAGGAGTGGCCGGCCTTCACAAGGGAAGGAGGTTGATGGTGCAAGTATAGTTCACTTTGAAAAAATGAGATTTTGCAAACGATGTTACGGGGAGCGACGAGTTGGCTAGAATGAAAGAGCTCGCCGAGGAGTTGATATTGGCGTGGTTCGTGGTGTCCAAGGAGGTGTAGGTGGTGGTGGAAATGGTGGAGAAGGTGGTGGTGAGAATGGGTTGTTTGGTGTTTTATGGTGAAAAAGAGGAGGAAGAAGATGTTATGGAGGTGTTGTTGTTGTTGGAAATAGAGGAGGAGATGGAGGGGAGAATGGTGGAGGATTTGGTGAAGGAGTGGTGGAGGAGATGGTGGTGGAAATGGAGGAGTAGTGGCCGGCCAAGGGAGTGGGCTGCTGTTGGCCTCTCTGTTGGCTGCAAAAAGAAGAAGAAGAAGAGAAAATGAAAGAGAGAGAAGGAGTGGGGGTATTTATAAAGGGTGGGAAAACATTATAATAATGTTGCCATTGCTTATCAAAGCAAAAGAGAACGCACCAATTAAGTTGCGTCTCAACAAGGCAACGGCTGCGTCCAGGCCAAAAGAACTGGACGCGGGGATGAAAGCCGCGTCCAGGAGGAAATGCAAAAGGCTGCGTTTTAATAAAAGGACAAAAGTCATAATGACTTGATTGGAATTGATTAGCAGTGCATTAAATGCAGCAGGGGGGCGTGGAGAGGATCTCCGCATTAAATGCAGAATCCCAGGTAGGTGAAACTCGCGTTTGAGGAAGGAGAGAAAAATGAGAAAAAGAGAAAAGTGGAATATTTGGATAAATTCTCGGTATGTGGGAAAATACCGAAAACTCCGGAAAGGTCCAAAAATAACATAGCTTGGAAAGTTTCCCAAAAATTCTCAAAAATAACAAATATTATAAAAAGATTTTTGGTGAAATCGGTATTCAAAGATTCAATCTCATTTTCAAAATAAAAATCCTGAAATCAACCGTCAACCCTGGTATACACCGGATTGGCCGGATTTTTAATAAAATTAGAAAAATCCCAGAAAATGTATTTGGATAGAAAATATGATTTTAAGAAGTTGCAGGAAAGCCGTTTCTTGAAATTCAACTCCGTTTGTAAATTAAAATTCCGAGAGTCGGTCAGCGGTACTGGTCGACACCGGTTTTGAAGATTTACAACTTAATTCCGGAAATTTTCAGAAAATCATGAAAAATCTAAAATATTGGAAAATAATGTTTAAAACTAAAATCGGTCAAATCGGAATTGCGAAAATATCAAATCGAGCAATTCACTAGGATCGGGTTCCCGGTTCAGACTAGGGCTGAATCTGAGTCCATGAATCCGGATCCAAGACAAAACAATCATATAAACAATTCATAATACAAAATAAATACAGGAAGTAAATCAAAAAATACGATCGAGAAATCTGAATACGCAACTAAGTACGTATTCCGGGAGCGGGGTGTTACAATCCATCCACCTTACAAAAAATTGCGTCCTCGCAATTTCGATAAGGGGAAGATGAACATAGGAGAGATCAGGGTTGACACTGAGAGAATGATAAGGTGGAATATTTACGAAAGATTACCAACTCAAAATACAAAAGATCAGGGGTAGCGGTTACAGTGACATCCTTAAGATTCCTGTTCTGGATGCTGGGTTTCATATTCTGCTGTTGCTTCGCATGATGCCTCTGCCGTCATGTCGTAGACTTGGCCTCTGCCAGGATCTGCTCTAGTTCTCACTCCTCTCTGTAGATGATCATACTGCTGGGGCGGGAATGGAGCTCGTCGGCCAATGGTCTCTGGGTTTCCTCTAAGTGGTGGAGCTGGAAGTGCTAGGGGTGCTGCTCGTGCTGGAAATGCTGGTGGTATTGGATAGGTCCTCTTGAATGGACAATCACCTATAGAGTGATTTCCAGATCCACATACCAAACATAGCCCATTAGCTTTTCGGCAATTACGTTGGATGTGTCGGGCTTTCGGCAGTACCCGCATATCATCTGCTGAAGGGGAGGTTGGAATGGTCGTTTGATCATCGGACCATTGATTGTCCTAGCTGTATCTTCCTCATTCATCAACTGAAAGGGTCTCTTTACTGACTTGTTCTGCACCTAGTTCTCACTCTTCTTCTCCAGTCCTCGTTTCACTTCACGGGCAATGGAGAGAACTGGGAGTAAGTCTTCAGCTGTTGAGGAATAAGATACATCTGGACGTCCATCTTCAACCCTTGTTGAAACCTGCTTGCCCTTTTCTCTTCGTCTGCCACCATGTAGGGAGCAAACCTGCTAAGCCTCAGGAATTCAGCAGCATATTCATCCACTGATCGATTGCGCTGCTGCAGGCGGATAAATTGTTCTTCCATTTCCTTTTGGGCTGTTGCCGGAAAGAATCTCTCATAGAATCCCTTTGAGAATTGGTCCCACATAATGGGTTTCTCCAGTGCTGCTTCTTCTGCCAACTACCAGGTTCTGGCCACATCTCTCAGCTGTATCTTGGCCACTTCCACTTGGTTCTCATCAGGGACTCGGGCCGCCTTCAAAAGGTCTGTTGTGTCTATCAGCCACTGTTCTGCATCCAGAGGCTTCTCCGTTCCCGAAAAGATTGCCGGCTGTAATCTCCTGAAGTCTGACACGTTGCCTGGCCTCTGCTCTCGGGGTGCAACCAACAGTCCTTGACGCAGAAGCTCTGTCTGCTGCTGTTGACTCTGCATCATCCCTTGAAGTACCCTCATCATACCATCATTGCCTCTGCTTGATCCCTCTTGAGAGGTACTAGGACCATTGCGCGTTCCCCGTCTTTCTATATCTGAGTTGGTTAAAAAGGGTGGCAAGAAGGAGCTGGAAGGTAAAAGATTGAATGGTCTCAGGATACGAGGAATGGATCAGAAGAAAGAGAGAGAGATAACTCTGCACTTGTAGTTGGATTGTATAACCAGGACTCTTGTATTCCAGTTGCAAATTTCTTTACCATTAATTTGCCGTCTGGACGTACTGAGGATGCGAGAGCCTGGGCTCTGATACCACCCTGTAACGCCCCGATCCCGACGGGTACGGAGACGTTACTGCAACGTATATACGCAGGTCAGAAATACCCTCACGTATATACGCTAAGCATCAGTACAGGCAAGAATCGGAGTACGGAAGCAAATGGTGTATTATACATTCCAACATATGAGTACAATTACAAAGTTATCACCGGAGGTGACAAATATTACAATAATATTACATCACCTGATAGGCGCAAATGCGAGAATACAAAGATATGTATAGGTATGAACAGTACAAAAGGGCGCTCACGAGATAGCTGGAAGAGCCGCGAGCCAGCAGGGGGAGCAAGGATGGGACTGGAGCTACAGCTGATCTGACTGCTCCGCAGAAGTGAACTTGGTCCTCAGCAAGAAAATACCCTACGATCCAAGTTTCGAAACCTGGACGTGAGGATCCAGAGAGTCAGAACTCCCCAGGCGAGTAGTGATACAAATGCCAGATGGCGTGCTGAGATAAGTACAAGTGTATCGATAAAATCGAATCATAATCATGTATTGAAAACCGTGTCGTGAGCAGGAGCATGTATAAGCAGGTAGATATGTAACAAGTGCTATCAGGCAGGGAGTACTCATGGTATGACAAGATAAGAGCAGGAAAGGTGGTGAGAAGTAGAATAGATAGGACAACACCAGATATCTTCTAAATTAACATAAAATCGATAAAACCGATAAAACCGAATAAAGCCGATTACAAGCAAAACCGATCGCACAAGCTTAGGTCACGGCTCCATGAGACTAGTACATCGAAGGAATAATCCAAACAAGGAAACCCTCATCTATATACCTTTATCTCATATCACCGTAATCCAAGCGCATACAACCCGAATTACAAAACAACACAACAAATTGTATATATTAGTCTATTATAATAATTAGGGCCGTCTAAGTTCCAGGCTTCAGTATGTGTCCCATTCCACATACTTTCGCTTACAACTTATATAGCAAGTTATTTGGAAACTGATAAAGTTCGATGAATCATGTTCTGGATGGGCCCCGTACATGCCCGGGACAACGGTTCAGGAGTATCCGGTGCTGAGCCGGAACGTACCGCTAGGTACCGGGACTTATGGACGCCCGAACAGGAATAGAGTATCGCAGATCCCATAGAAATAGGCCTAGGGCGTGTGCATACCCGGCAGGAATAATCAGGAGTAGGGGTGCCAGTACACCCCACGGAATCCCTGGTGGCCGCCAGGTGATCCCTCAAGTATTTGGCCACGCGCGGCTCGATATGGCCACCATAAACATGATTAATCAGGGCCCATCAGTTTCCCCAAACCAGGTACAAGTTGTCTACTTATAATAATTTATCAAGTAAATATCACTTTTATGGTAAGAACCGAAGCAGGACATGATCAGGAATTCAGGAGTACATAACAAGAATCATAACAGGAGATCAGGTACAGACAGGAGGTGATCCTACAGATTCAAGAGGTGGCCCCCACAGATTCAAGAGGTGGCCCCCACCATGTGTGTGGTGTGGCACTTTGTTCCGTGTGGCACTTTGCTCTGAGGGGATGGATTCTAGAGGTGGCCCCCACAGTTCAAGAGGTGGGCCCCACCACGAGTGTGATGTGGCACTTTGTTCCGTGTGGCACTTAGTTCCATTCAGGATTTGACGGGAACAGGTGGTACAACATGAGTCAGTGTCAAGTAGTAGTATGTCAGGTGTTAGGTGATAACATATCAGACAGGTATATGTCAGCTTGTATCTGGCGATGGTAGAGTGATAGTTGAGTAACATCAAGTGGAGCTGAACAATTGAAGGCACATGATCAATACAAAATCCATGGGAAGGGTCTATTTCTAATAAAGGGATCAAACACAGCAGTCAGCCAATTCTAGTCGACTAGGGAAAATAAGTAGTCGACTAGAGAAGGAGTTAGTCGACTATAGAGGAGGACCAAGTCGACTAATAAGGCCGCGTCTCGTAGAGCCGCGTCTTTCAGGAAAAAGTTAGTCGACTAGGGAAAAAGATAGTCGACTAATAAGGTTGCGTTTAGTAGGGTCGCGTCTCAGAAAAAGTTAGTCGACTAGGAGTAAAGGAGTAGTCGACTAATAAGGTCGCGTCTCGTAGAGCCGCGTCTCAGAAAGCCGCGTCTTCAGGAAAAGGTTAGTCGACTAGGAGTAAAGGAATAGTCGACTAATAAGGTCGCGTCTTCAGAAAAAGTGTTGCGTTTCAATGAGTTAGTCGACTAGGATAAGGGGGTAGTCGACTAATAAAGGGTTCAAGTCGACTAATGACTGGGTCAAGTCGACTAACAGAGTGCAAACAGAGAGCAGAACCTGACTTTTGAGGGTTGCGTTTATTGATAAAATTTACAAGTATGAAAATAGTTATCCATGTCTTGGCGAGTAAAGTTACTCGCCTAAAATGTTCCTTTGATGCGTCTGACGAAGAAGAGCACGGCCCCAATCCAAAAGGAGGGTACCGGCCCTAGAGTCTTGCCAACGGAGAAGAGCGCGGCCCCAATCCGAAAGGAGTGGCCGGCCTTCACAAGGGAAGGAGGTTGATGGTGCAAGTATAGTTCACTTTGAAAAAATGGGATTTTGCAAACGATGTTACGGGGAGCGACGAGTTGGCTAGAATGAAAGAGCTCGCCGAGGAGTTGATATTGGCGTGGTTCGTGGTGTCCAAGGAGGTGTAGGTGGTGGTGGAAATGGTGGAGAAGGTGGTGGTGAGAATGGGTTGTTTGGTGTTTTATGGTGAAAAAGAGGAGGAAGAAGATGTTATGGAGGTGTTGTTGTTGTTGGAAATGGAGGAGGAGATGGAGGGGAGAATGGTGGAGGATTTGGTGAAGGAGTGGTGGAGGAGATGGTGGTGGAAATGGAGGAGTAGTGGCCGGCCAAGGGAGTGGGCTGCTGTTGGCCTCTCTGTTGGCTGCAAAAAGAAGAAGAAGAGAAAATGAAAGAGAGAGAAGGAGTGGGGGTATTTATAAAGGGTGGGAAAACATTATAATAATGTTGCCATTGCTTATCAAAGCAAAAGAGAACGCACCAATTAAGTTGCGTCTCAACAAGGCAATGGCTGCGTCCAGGCCAAAAGAACTGGACGCGGGGATGAAAGCCGCGTCCAGGAGGAAATGCAAAAGGATGTGTTTTAACAAAAGGACAAAAGTCATAATGACTTGATTGGAATTGATTAGCAGTGCATTAAATGCAGCAGGGGGGCGTGGAGAGGATCTCCGCATTAAATGCAGAATCTCAGGTAGGTGAAACTCACGTTTGAGGAAGGAGGGAAAAATGGGAAAAAGAGAAAAGTGGAATATTTGGATAAATTCTCGGTATCTGGGAAAATACCGAAAACTCCGGAAAGGTCCAAAAATAACATAGCTTGGAAAGTTCCCCAAAAATTCTCAAAAATAACAAATATTATAAAAAGATTTTTGGTGAAATCGGTATTCAAAGATTCAATCTCATTTTCAAAATAAAAATCCTGAAATCAACCGTCAACCCCGGTATACACCGGATTGGCCGGATTTTTAATAAAATTAGAAAAATCTCAGAAAATGTATTTGGATAGAAAATATGATTTTAAGAAGTTGTAGGAAAGTCGTTTCTTAAAATTCAACTCCGTTTGTAAATTAAAATTCTGAGAGTCGGTCAGCGGTACTAGTCGACACCGGTTTTGAAGATTTACAACTTAATTCCAGAAATTTCCAGAAAATCATGAAAAATCTAAAATATTGGAAAATAATGTTTAAAACTGAAATCGGTCAAATCGGAATAGCGAAAAGATCAAATCGAGCAATTCACTAGGATCGGGTTCCCGGTTCAGACTAGGGCTGAATCTGAGTCCAAGAATCCGGATCCAAGACAAAACAATCATATAAACAATTCATAATACAAAATAAATATAGGAAGTAAATCAAAAAATACGATCGAGAAATCTGAATACGCAACTAAGTACGTATTCCGGGAGCGGGGTGTTACAGGACACATACTTATGCCTGCAACTTAAACGGCTATGAATCTGTGATATGCCTTACCATATTTGCTTGTCCGGGATTTTACTTCGGATTTTCGGCTTTATGAGTATTATAGTATTAACTGCTCATGCTCTGCTTTATCCCTTGTATCCACCTGCCTCCTGTTCATTATCTTATCATGCCCTGAGTACAGTCGGGTTGTATGTGCTTGGATTATGGTGACATGAGATAAAGGTATATATATGAGGGTTTCCTTGTTGGATTATTCCTTCGACGTACTAGTCTTATGGAGCTGTGATCTGAAACCATACAATCAGATTTGCTCGTCCTCGGCTTTATTGGTTTTATTGCTTTACATATACTTACCTATGCTCGCCACTTGGCATTCGTATCACCACTCGCCTGGGGAGTTTCATCTGACTCCCCTAAATCCTCATGTCCAGGTCATGGAGCTTGGAGCGTGTGAATTCTCCCAGTTGCTGATCAGAGTGGCGCAGCTGAAGCGTGGATCCCCAGCAGACCGTTCAGAGCCTTATCCTTCCAGACCCCCTGTTCGGCTCCAGAGTTTTCCTGTTGTGACTCTGAGCTTCCATTTGTACTGTTCATACTTGTACATCCTTTGTATTCTCGCAATTGCGCATGTCTGTGATGTAATATTCATGTAATATTGGATCACCTCTGGTGATAACTTTGTAATTATACTCATATGTTGGAATGTATAATGCACCACGTGCTTCCGTACTCTGATTCTTGCCTGTACTGATGCTTAGCGTATATACGTGAGGGTATTTCTGACCTGCGTATATACGTTGCAGTAACGTCTCCGTACCCGCAGGATCGGGGCGTTACAAGGGCTACCTAAAATGTCTCGCAACCTTGACGACGAACATCGTGACTCCACAAGCTGGCAAGCAAACTATAAACGTGCAGAACACACGCCAGAGCAACTGAACGAGCACATCAAGAACAAAAGACAACACAGTCAAAAAAGTGAAATAATCACCATTATTGATGACATAAGAAAGGTATAATTTTCTTATTGCAATAGTTACAAAAAAAAGAGTACAAATGGACTCACCTAACTCTGCCTACTTCCGCTACTTTGACTCTCGGACCGCTCCAAAACCTCTCAGGCCAGCTACAGGTTCTTCCAATCCGATCGCTTGGCCCGTCGAACTGACGATTCTCGTCTCTGACCCGATCACTTGGACCCTCGGATTGACGGTTATCACCTCCAGCCCGACCGCGACCACTTGCTCCTTCTGCCCGATTACTCACGCCCCTGCTCGCCCTCCAGAGCTTAAGATCATGAGTTGGAAGAGCAGCGCTGCGCCTCCGTAAGCAAATTATCGTGGGCCATCCAGAGTTCATTATAGCGATCAATCGACGCTCCGAATCAGCCTCAGCTCTTTAATACTGGCCTCTCGGCACTCCAAATCCCTCTCCAGCAACCGGACTTGGCACTTTAGCTCCAGCTTCTCAACATGTTCCCGATTGATCACCTCCCGAAGTGTGGCGATCTCCAACTGATTGGAGGTGACCTTCTGTAACTCTGAGATGTGGTCGAGCGCCTTCTTCAGCTCCTCAAGCTGCACAATAGCCTCACCTCTAAATCTAGTTTCTCATTTCTCAATTCATCTCCTCCATCATATCGGCTGATTTAAAAAACACCTCGCATACCCTCTCTTCAAGGTTGCTCACTATCACATTGTGGGAAATCAGCTTGCGGTCCAAAACAGGGTAAGAAAATCAAGCACGAGTCTATAGGTGGGGAAGCCCGGGCAGTATCCAGAACAGGCTCTTCACAACTCTCCTCCGACGAGCATTTAGAAAATCTAGCAATGCTCCAGGTTCATTGTCAAGATCCAACTCCATTCCCTCGTCGCCATCCTCGGGGTCGGAACCCTCAGGCCTCATCCCGGGTTCCTTCAAGGCACCTCACACCAGACAGACTGTCACGCCCCGCTTCCCAAAATACGCGGAAAAGGAGGCGCGACAAGAGTTGGCGACGTATATACGTAAGGAAAATACCCCACGTATACACGCTAAGCCTAAATGTAACCTGATCAAGCTATAAATCAGAAGCATAATAACCAATGGTCACTGCAATAATACATATAAGACTACACAATGATAGCAGATGAATAATGACAAAAAGATGGAAGCTGAAAGCGATAAAGGTAGAATCAAAGATGGCAGAAATATAAAAGAGATGAGGATACCAGAAACAGAGACAATAAGCGTCCAGTGCCTCGCAAGACGTACAGTCTCGTCGAACACCTGCACATTAGAACAATCGTCCAATATCTGGACGTGCAAATCCAGGGTCGTCAGAACGCGACCATGGTGAGTGTGTGTGTAAAGGGGAAAAAGCTCGTGCAGAAGAAACAATGTGCATAAATAATAATAAGAACAACTGCAAATATAACAGACTGAATAACAAGATAAAATACTGCACTGTAATATAACTAATAATCAACATGAATAAAGACAGAAGACAACTGTCACAATAGTAAACAAGCAACTGATGGCAAAATATATACCTATCACATGTCACTAGGCTGATATCCAAATCTGGTCATAAATCTGGTCCTGGTTACAATCATGGGTCTATCATAATAATATAAATAGATATACAATCAGGTAATTACAGTCAGTCACAAAGCATCAACAGTTTATTATTAATTATGTCAGCGAACACCCATTGTCACACGTAATAGACGCATCCCATACTACGTCTACCACACATGCCAATCGATGCCCTAAATTATTGAAACTGATCGGTTGGAGACATTGTCCATGCTTTAGGTGGGTCCCGTCCATACCCGGGACCACGGCCCAGACTCCTGGCGCTGAACCAGGACCTACCGCAAGGTAGTCAGGAACATGTAAACAGGAACATGTACATGTATAACATGTATAACAGGAAACATGACGGGGTGCCAGTCACCCCACGGGAACCCTGCAGTGGAACCCTCTTTCGGCTGCGCAACCTAAATCCTAGGTCCACCTAAAATACGGACGCTGTCTCCTCCATCAATCTCTCCAATCCCAGTGTAAGTTGTTTAATATCATGTTTTAGTTTATCAAGATTATTTAATGTGCGTGTTACTTAAATAACTGGGATAACTCGGTGGTAGTCGCGGTAACAATATCAACATGTGAAAGTTAGGGTACCGGTATAACAGGAGTATACAATATCAAGGAACATGATACCGGCATAACAGGAATATATATAACAAGTGAACATGCGGGTGTTGTTACCGTGTAATAATATTTTCCCAGCAAATTTCAGTAACATGAACATGATAGTTGTCAGGTATATATATGAAGAATAACCAGTCAGGTTTCACAGGTAAGACAAGATATCCAGGCTGAGTAATGACCTACTGTCAAGAATAGAACAATCCAGTCAAAGTATACTATAACTCAGATTCTCAAGACCATCCATACATCACTCTTAAAGTCACCAATAAGTAAAGTCGATCAATAGCTATCATGAAACTCTGAACATATATGATAATCATCAATATCAATGAGATCACTCTCATAACAACTCTATCTCCCTAACTAAATTGATCAGTCACTATACATGAAGCACACGGTATGTCCTCAATATCAACAAGTCAACATACTCTATAATCATAACTACAGATGAAATATCCTCCAACAACATGTGGTCTAGAATATCTATTCTTGGTACTCAACATCAACAACATATCATCTAAACAAATCCCAATTGGTCACAACAATAAACTGACTACGTCAATCTCATCTCAATACAAGTCAGACTCCAACATAAAGAATATAGATTCTGGATAACTACTAACTCAAGATCAATCTAAGTCACAACTCAACTAATTCAATCATGTCTAATATGTCCTCAAATACCCAACTATGAATCCAAGTCATTACAATCAACTCATGATTTCCAATACTTCCATAACAATCGAGTATCAATACACATCGAGTAATCTGATACATAAACTGTTGTTCCAACATATATCAATCATCAAGTTTAGTTCTCTCACTCTAACAATCTAATCGGATTCCCAAGTTCTCAAGGTTCACATTGCTATTAAGGTCAACATCAGATCCCAACACTTGACAACATATCCAATCCATCTATCATGATAAGTCAAGTCATTCCATCTAATATCTATCCCTCGATATCATATACATCTATCAATAACCAATACATAATCCATGGGTGAAGTCCACAATCCATCAAGGAACCATGCACAGCTGACAGACAGGTATTAGTCGATTAGGGCTATATACAAGTCGACTAGAAGAAGGTATAGTCGACTAATCAAGTGGGCCAAGTCGACTACACCTAGGCCAAGTCGACTGACAGGTAAGACTAGTCGACTAACCGAGATACAGAGAGCTATACAACTTCCAGGTCAGCCTATTAGTCGACTAGGGGCAAGGTATAAGTCGACTACACTAACTATTAGTCGACTACTATATGTATCAAGTCGGCTAACAGTGGAAATACAGAGAGTCCAATATCTCCTAGAAGCTATACTAGTCGACTAGGGATCTGGGGTTAGTCGACTAACAGAGGTGTTAGTCGACTATAATCATGGGCAAGTCGACTATCCTACCCTGCAACCTGATACTGAATAAAACCTGTACAATATACTCAATCTCCCCATCCTCTCAATTACTCTCATGCTACATCCTGATATGTCTACAATAATCATCTAGATATTCATAGGACAAACATGGGGGTTCTAACATGTATCAAGAATCATGCATATCATATTCCTATGCATCCAACATGTAAAATAAACGGAAGATGATCGTCCCTCTTCATGCTCGGTGATCTCCACACATAAACATGTAACACATCAAATTATATCACAAGCACAACATATCTATAATCACTTAATGAATAAAGAGAGAAGGAGAGAGAAACACTCACCTGAGATCCATCCCAAGTCCGAAGCACTGAAATTACAAGGCCTTGATAAATCTACATGAATTATTCAATAGAAATTGTTAGATTTTTACAAGAATATTTTAAGGAGTTTAAATCTTGGTTAATTAGTTTGGGAGTTGGAGATATGATGCTTTAGGTTTAATGAATTTAGTAGATTTAATTTAAACCAATTCTAATTTTTGTTGGATTTTTAATAGGCTTAATCTTTAAAATATTTAACGAGTTTGAATTTACAAGTAAGGAAAATGGCTTTAAAGTGGTTGATTTTATGTTGGTATTAGATTAAGATTTAAATGGCTTAATTTAGTAAGATTGGATAAGAATTGAAGGTTGTTAAAAATCTCAAAGAGATTTGGTTTAGATTTGAAATTATAGATTTGAATTAGGATTAAGATTGGATTTAGGGTTAATGGGTAAGGGTCTCATGATAATGGGTTATACATTATTGGGCTTTAGTTAAAAGAAATAAGAAATATGGAGAAATAAGAAAATAGATATTGGGCATGTACACTTAGCTCATGTGGGCTTAGAATAAAAAGAAAATAAAATGAAATGAAAAGGATAATGGGCTTGAGCTTACTGGGGCTTGGAATGAAAATAATAATAATACCCATTAATAATAATTTAAAATAATTAAATATAAGCAATAAGAGTCTACAAGTCATACATAATACTAAGACTAATAATGATAATAAATCAAGTTAGCAAATAATACTAAAATAACTAGTAAAATAAAATAAATTCTTGTAGAAAAATAAAAATACAATATTATTATACTAGAGATATTACACAGACCAACCCCCACAGAGCTTGAGTAAATACGGGGTATTTATAGTTCTCCAGCGGTCCCTTCCTGAGGACAAGCTCCCCGTTCGCCCAAACCCGCCAAACCCGAGGCACGATCCAACGGGGCCACTGGGTCAACACCCATTGGGGCCTTGAAGCAGAACAAAAAATGAGACAAAATTCAGACAGTTGAGAAACTTTTCGTTTATTCCTTCAAAAGAGAGTTACATTGAAATTATACAAAGATAAAATAAAAATTACTCTCAAACACTCACTATGCTTTTTTTTTAAGGCCTCAGGGGGGAAATTTGGAAGATTCACCCCTTCAGTGGCACTATGATTCGAGGTCCTGATGGTCGAAGCATCATCTGTGGGAAGACCAGTCATTGGGAGAACGTCGCCAAACAGAGCACGCGGAGAAGCTCCCGTATCCATGATACGGGACCCGTGAACCAGAGCACCTCCCATGCCTTGGCTCGCTAAGCAGGTCTCAACTTCAAGTGGATATCTCAAGGCCACGCCTCGCTTCCCGTCCTTGTATCCACCCTACCTTCTTGAATTTGAAGATCATCTCCCGCTGACACCGACTCATGACTACTTGGACACTCTCCTCCGACGCAGACTGGGCATACAATGCCTCATTTAAGTCACCACGAGTTGGCACACCTTCGCATCCTCAAAGGCAGCCCTCTTTGACCCCAGCGCCTCCTTCGCCTTCTCAGCATATTGATGCACCTCCTTCAGGTCCCTCCAAGTCGACTGCAGTTCTGACTCTTTGTTCTAGAGCTGGACATCTTTCCGCCGCGACTCCTAGGTCACCTCCTATAACTCAAAGTCTTTCTTTTCAACTCTGAGCCCCTCCTCTCCAGCTCTCCCCGAGCCTCCAACAGCTGAGTCAACAGGGTCTCCTTCTCCCTTGACTCCCCTCGTAACCGCTCCAGCTCCACCTCCCGTCTTCTCTGAACTTCAGCTTCATGGTCCAAACCCCCATGGACTCGAGAGATCTTGCCACATGGCTCGAGAGATCTTGCCACACGCCTCCTTCCCTTTGGAAGCAAGATCCTCCACTTCTCGGCGCACCTCGGCAATCATGTTCTCCTTCTCTTTTAGGGCGTCCCGGTGAGCGTCGAGCAACTCGGAGGTAAGCACAATATTCTGAGGTTAAAACAAGAAAAAAGTCAAACATCAACAAAAGCAAGTCAGAAAAAATCAAGCAAAGCTTACCTTGAAGACCTCATTCTTCAAACCCCGTCGTTGGTCGATTAAGGGAAGCGCCTTGAGCTCCTCCAATCCTGCAAGAAAGTTTCCATACCCAGGGCAGCTTCCTCGTCCCCCCGTCAGAGAAATAGCTCTAACGTCGAGCTCCGAGCAGGCCGCCCCGATTTCGGCACATGAGGCCCAGAACCTGTACCCGAAGAGCCAGCAGGGTCTGAGACCCTCGCGATGTCCTCTGCCAGTGGAGGCGCGACAGCTCCATTCACTCCGAGCCTAGGAAAGGGCTCGGGCCCAATTTCAACCAGACTTGATGGAGACTCTACCATCG
Organism: Agave tequilana; assembly: GCA_038442645.1. Lineage (NCBI taxonomy): Eukaryota > Viridiplantae > Streptophyta > Magnoliopsida > Asparagales > Asparagaceae > Agave > Agave tequilana. The sequence continues at coordinate 361,135 of JAVJIF010031286.1, read as the reverse complement.
CACCCTCCTGCTCAGGAAGCGACCCGACTGCAAGAAGATGCTCCTCTGGCACCTCCTTGTTCATTGGCTCATGGAGCGCACTTGTACCCTTCTCGAGGACCTTGACGGCCGTTGATTTTCCCTGAGCACTAGAATTTGCGAACTTGGAGGGCCCAACCCGAACATCCTTCACATGGAGCTGTCCAACACTAGAGGCCGGGCCAGGGGCATCGCCGACAGCAGATCCGACACCTCCTCCTCGTCGGACTCGTCAAAGCCAATCTTGCTCCTCTTCTGCAAAAAGAAAATAAGCATTAAAGAACTACATTACCAAGGAAAAACTAATCTATTCGGGAGCTACCTCTTTAGAAAGGGGAGATGTCAAGGGTTATGCGGGGCCCTCCTCTTGACGGGGACCACTCGCCCCGAGACCTTGGCCTCCCAATAACCACGACCGACGAACTCTTAGTTGAGGTCGTGCCTTCGGGAGAACTGGGGACACATGAGTCCTATTAGAATTTAGCAACCAACTCCAGTTATGACGGTCATAGTCCACAACAGTCACCTTCTGGAACTTCAACTCGATCTCAGCGATCAACACTGCATGACCCCTAACAACTGGGCCCAAATTCTAAGTGATCGAGATGGCTCCATGCTCATCCTCCGACTCCGCCTCCCACGGACTGATCACCCGGACCACGGTGTCCCGCATGCTATGATCACTATCAACCATATTGAGAATGATCTTTTCGTACCCACTCTGGGGCACGATGTAGCGTGCATCTTGGGCAGGCTTCCTGAGCACTTAGGCGGTACTGAAAACCTCACGCCGACAGGCATTGGGGACAATTAGGACACAGAGGAGGGCCTCGAACCTTAGCATGGCACATCAGGCCACCTCCAAAAACTGGGAGGGGGCGATCCTGTAGTAGGTCAGAACGTTGCGGACGAACTTCATCAGTGACAGCTTCAGCCCAAATGCCAGGATCTGGCGAAATGCATGTGGACACCGCCGTTGGGCGGAGACTTCACAAACTCGTTATCCTGGGGGCAGAACTCGACCATGATTCCAGGAGAGGCGGACACAATATCTCGCTAGGTATTCGTCAGCATCTGCCTTCATAGCTCTTGGATCGAAATTCATGCCAACTCTGGTGCGAAAATGGGATCTCTTCCCCTTCTCCTCTGCCACAGCTTGCTTCTGCTTGCACCAGAAGCAGCGCCAGACTTGCTTCCCTTCGTCATCTCTGGAGAAAAAAATGTTGAAGAAAGATCGAAAGACAGGGGAAGCATAAGAGGGAGAAGACGATAGCTAGCCAAAACCCTGGAAATTGGGGATAATTTTGAGGAATTGAAAAAGAGAGATGCACTTTAAAACTCTAAGAAGTCGAGAAGCCACCTAACCAAAGGCCTACACATGTCACAACAGATCGGATCTAAATTGTTGCACTTGATTCGCAGCACTCATCTCGAGTATCGCGCCTCTTCAAAAAATGACAAGTGACTTGACCGATGCGATGACAAATTGGACGCGCATTTAAAGCCATGTCAGCCTGTAAAAGCACGCCATTAAAAGACAAAAACAGAAGTGACACAGGCAGCTCGAGGAAAACTCAAGAAGTCTGCTCCCTCTCTTTCTCTCAGAAGTTTCCAGAAACTCATAATTCACGAGGACACGTTCCCAACCACCCGCCAAAGTGAGAGAGCAGAGGGGACATCCATAGTGGTTAGTTTTTGACCCTTTCAAGATCACGACATGTGTCTACACGTGTCCATACATAGAATCTTTGAAAAAGAGACCTAATCTCATCTAAACTCCGAGCAGTTCAAGGAGCTAAAGGATAGGAGAGTCAGTTATGAGTACCCTATCTCCAAGTCAAATCTTCTTTTGAACCTGACAGTTATAGCTCGAGAACGGAACCACATTGTCAACTAGATAAACCCCATTGGACAAAGACGAATGTGTGCTTTACCAATTCAAATTAGGATGTTTGGCTTCAAATCGCCTCCATGATAAGCAATTAATATATAATGAGATGTTCAGTTAGATGAGAATCATGTGATCTTATCCAAAGATAACCACCTGTATAAATAGAAAACTCCTCTTACGAGAGAGGGGGCAATCAATTAATCTCAAAAACCCTAGCACTAAAGATCAAGCGACCACCATTATAAGTTTCCTAAATTATAATGAAATTCTCTCTTCCTCTGTGGTTTCTCTCTTTCGAGTTTCCACGTAAATCAATGTGTTTTCTCTGATTTGATCTCCGTATTTTATCCATTAATCTCTGCAAATTAGTGCGTGGATAACTCCTTCAAGAATTACCCACGGCACATACAAACACACATAAATAAATATACAGACACAAATATACAAAAATACGTACATATATATAGAAAACATATATATCCCTACATAAGACACATGTGCATGTAAATCCACATTATTCCTCTAAATTTCAAAAAAAAAAATTAAAGAATTGACTTGAATATAATAATGTGAAAAGGTATTTAAAGGATTCAAATATATATATATATATATATATATATATATATATATATATATATATATATATATATATATATTTTAAATGTAAATAAATAAACATTTAAAATTTATATATATATATATATATATATATATATATATATATATATATATATATATTAATAATAAATGGCACATAACTAACCCTCTATACTTGTAGATGTTTCTGAAATGCTTCACGAGAAATCAACTGGATACCCACCTTTAAAAACATGAAAAATATATATATTAAGATCTTATAATGATAATAAATAGGAATAAATAAATAAACTTGTCAATATATCAATGTCAACATTCTTGTGTTGCACCAAGTTCGAGAACATTGAATACTTTGGAATGACTCTGTAACCTGCACTAGAGAAAATACATTTTAAAATAAAAAATTAAACACTATAAAAGTGGTCTGACAAAAGAACCTGATCACCATTCCTCGATGTTCCCATTTAGGGCCCACGGCGTATTAAGCCTAAAGAGGCACCTGTTGTCGAAGGAAACAAACAAAATAGAAGACCTCTCCTTGTTGCTCGACCACTGGATCAACATCTAGCTCTTACCGCAGTCCTAATCTATGGTGTGAGGCACCGAACAACCCACTGGTACCAACTTCTTTCCCCGTGAGTGATTAACATGTAATATATGTATTTGGTTTCAATCCTTGTACAAAGTTTTGATGGCCATGAAGTTGAAGGCCAATTTCATGCAGTATATAAGAAGGTGGTGTAAGTAGTTCTGTTGGTTTTATCCTCAGCATCATCTTAGTGTAGCCATCCTAATGATCCTCACCCTGCAACGATAAAATCTCCGGGAAGGGAAACTTGTGGTGGGTTTCAAGATGTATTGATAGGAAAATTGATGAAAACAACACTGTTGGATATACAAAAGGGTACGGTCAGCATTTAGCGCCCATGACTATATAATGTACTAATTGAGGTGGTCAGGATCAATTCTTAGTGGATATGTGAGGTTCAAAGATAACGAATGTCGTCTGAGCAGACATCATGATGTGAAGGGATATGTATTTAGAGATGTGAAGATTTAAAGCTTGAATATGAGCTTAATGAGTTTGATGGAATTTGTGGGAAAGCAGAGCAATTGCAAATATTGTTCCCTTGGCTTTCCATTAGTCTATGAGACACAGAAAAGAGAGGAGGAGAGTGGATATGGAAAGGAAGAAAGGAGAGAACACACAAAAGGAGACGACATGAGCGATCTAGAGTAAGAGGGGAGGAAAAAGAGAGATCGAGTGTGATAAAGATGAAGAAAAAGAAAGAGACAAGAACCTATTTATTTTGATTCCTTATTGAACGTGCACAGCTTGAATGGACACTTTTAAGCCTATAATAATCCGTTTACACACAAACATACAACAAGTATAATTATACATATGTACAAACATATATGTCACGCCCCGCTAACCAACATACACTATTACGGGTGCGCGACGAGAGCCGGCGACGTATTAGTATTAATACTCTAAGCCTCAATACAAGAAAGTTCAATACACTAAAGTTATAAACATATTCCAGCTTTACTACACAAGTACAAAAATGTCACAAAAGTCTACATTATTACATTAAGGAAAACAAAGTACATAAAACATAAAATTCTCACAACTAAAAGATGTAACACTAGCTCTGAAGTTCTGCCACGTGCTCGAAGTACTCCTAGTCATGAGGTGCTTCTGAACCTAGATCTGAGCAAGTAAATTCAGGATCGTCAATAAGCAACCTAGTCAGTAGTAAAAAAAAAGAAAAAGATGCAATAACATGTACATATATAGAACTCAAGACATCACTAATATCATGACATGCATTACAACAAAAGATATAAGATAAATATGCATGAGTGTGACATATGTTAATAGTTTAACATTTACATGCATGCTATATTTTATATACTGTAATTTATCATCAAAAGTATACTAATTAATGTTATTATTGGCAATGGATAGATAGAGACGAGTTATGTGCTTTAGATGGGTCCCGTACATACGCGGGACCACAGCCCAGTTTTATGGCGCTGAACCAGGCCCGTACCGCTAGGTACTCAGTAACAGTAACAATAACAGTAGTAATATCAGATGGATGCCAGTCATCCCCGGGAACGTTGTAGTGGAACCTTCATTTTGGTTGCGCAACCTATATCCTAGGTCAACCCAAAATACTGATACCGTCTCCTCTATCAATTTCCCCATCCAGTGAAAGTATTTAAATAACAGTGTTACCTAAATAACTGCACTCAATCAATATCAGTGTGTATATCAAAATATACATGGCAACAGTATTTTTTAGTAATTTCAGTAACAAATTCTTTTATTTTAGGTAATATACATGCAAAACCATTCAAATATCATAAGTTAATCCAATATAATATTCAAGATGATTTATCTAATTTTCTGAATTTTTTGCATTAATAATTAATTTTAATCTTTTTTCTCTAGAAAGCAACCATTTAATAATTCCACAATATTATTTTCAAACTTTGTAGCTATTCATCTACAACATATAAAATGGTTACATGCAGGAAATAAATAAACATTACAAAGCAAAAATATACCACTAAAATTATTTCATGAACAGTATAATTTTCTAACTATTTTACATGCTTGAAATTTTAAATTAACAATTAAACAAATGCCTTTTAAATAAATAAATGCATGAATTATAAAATTTGCAGTGATAAAATATAAGCATGCAGGAATAATTAAAAACGCTCACCTGAGATCGTCACGGATCCTAATATAGAATTTGTAAATTAACTCGGCAGTCTACATTCAATTTAAATAATAATTATAAGAAATATATAATTTTGAGCTATTCCTAGTGATATGACTGCAGAAATAATTTTACAGTGTCACGTTTCAATTTCTAAATTTAAAGGATTTTTCTAAAATTTTTCTGATTTTCCTGGATTTTTTTTAATTTAATTAAGCGTAAATTTAATTAAAAATTCATGACGGGTCTGCTACAATATCGAGTCTGGGTCTAGGTCTGTTACAGTGATTGCCACAGTGTTTTGCTATAGTACATATTCTGCATTTTATTTTATCTTATTTTATTTTTATTTTTATTTTTCTTTTCCTTTCTCTTTTTTTTTTCTTTTTTTTTTAAAATAATGGTCGGGTCTGGTCTGTAAACTCGGGTCTGTTAAAACAGACCAGGCACTGGCCTGGTCTGAGGCCTAAACAGACCAGGCATCGGCCTGGTCTGAGGCCTGGTCTGACCAGGCCCAGGCCAGGTCTAGATAGCCTGGCCAGCCAGGCCAGCAGCCTGTCTCGCCGAGAGCAATGCTCTCGGCTGAGGGCACTATGCAATATTTTTTTTGCTTCTAAATAAAATTGTTAAAATTCATTAAAAATAGTGATAATTAGGGGATATGAGAAGAGAAGGTGCAGAGAATAAGGTATTCTTTCTTGTTTTAGAGTTTTGTAAAGAGATGAATAATATATATATATATATATATATATATATATATATATATATATATATATATATATATATATATATATATATATATCCCTATCTATAATCTCACTCTAAAATTTGTGCCTTAAGGTCAGGGGAAGTTGTAGAGAGTGGAAGCAAGTGATAGAGAAGATGAAGGAGAAGTTAGAGAGAGCAAGAAAGCAGGGGGAGTTGAAGTTACTATAGTGGGGGTTAAATATAAAGTACATCAGTAAACATCACAAATAAATGTGGCACTTTGGTAAAGTCATTGGACTCTTGGACTTCGATGCTTGGGTTCAAAACTTGGTCTTAGCAAAAAATATGGCACTTTTTTTTCATTTTATTTTTAAGTGATAAGCCATCTTACATGGGTTTGGGTCTAATCCCAATTCATATCAATTCATTCTTTTTTTATACTTTCTTTAATTAAACAATTGTTAACCACTTTAATTACTATAATATAAAATTATTACATATATTTACTACGGTATTAATGAACATGGATATTACAACATACCCACCTAACGTAAAAATTTCGTCCTCAAAATTAAATTCAGGAAGTAGAAAAATACCTATCAAGAAAAAAGATGAGAAAAACGGTCGTAGATGGCGTCCTCTCGCTCCCATGTCGATTCTCCTGGAGAATGCCTGCCCCAAGACACTAGAACCAGTGGAATGGTCTGATTATTCAAAGACTTTGGTCGTCCTATCCAGAATAGTCATAGGTCTCTCAGTGTATGTCATATCCATCCTAAGGTGATGGTGCTGGTAAATGATTGAAAGAATCTGGCATATCGGGTCCGAGCTCTAACTCGGAATGGTCTAAAACATAATTGTCGTATCGGACATACTTTCTCAACTGAAATACATAAAAGACCTCATGCACACCGTACAAAGATGGGGTAATGCTAGACGGTATGTCACTTCTCCAACTCTCTCCAGAATCTCAAAAGGACCAATGAACCTTTGACTCAACTTCCCTCGGATACCAAATCTGATTACTCCCTTCGTTGGAGATATCTTCAAGAATACAAAATCTCCAACTTCAAACTCTAGTGGTCTTCTATCCAAGTCTGCCCATCGCTTCTATCTTGAGCTACTTTGAGACGCTCCCGGATGATTTTAACCTTCTCCACTGTCTGTTGGATCACCTCTGGTCCCAACAACCTCCTTTCACCAATGTCCCAGCACAGAGGAGACCTGCATTTTCTACCATGCAACGCTTCAAATGGTGTCATATTAATACTGGATTGGTAGCTGTTGTTGTAAGCAAACTCTGCTAAATGCAGATGATCTTCCCATGACCCCCCTTGAAGTCTAGCATGCAAGCTTTCAACATGTGCTCAAGAATCTGGATCGTCCGCTCCGATAGCCATCAGTCTGCAGATGATATGCAGTGCTAAACTTCAGTCGTGTCCTTAGACTCTCTTGAAGACTTCTCCAAAAGCGAAATAGAAATCTGGTATCTCTGTCAGACACGATGTTGACTGGCACACTATGCAGTCGAACCATCTCCTGCAGATACTTCTCTGCTAATAACTCTGTTGACTGTCACAATCTGAATGGGATGAAGTGAGCTGACTTTGTGAGGCAGTCGACTATAATCCATACTACATTTTCCCTTTTGGACTGCGGGGCAGTGCAGTGACGAAATCCATAGTGATGTGCTCCAACTTCCACTCTAGAATCGATAAAGGTTGAAGGAGTCCAGCCGTCCTCTGATGTTCTGCCTTCACTTGCTGACACACCAGAGACTTTGCTACATAACGAGCAATCTCTCTTTATTCCGTGCCACCAGAATTGCTGCTTCAGCCATCTTCGTCCCTCCTGAATGTATGGAATACGCTGAGTTATGGGCTTCAGATAAACTTCTTGTCGGACATCTCCTTTCGGTACACAAATTCTGCCACCGAAACAGAGTGTCCCATCTCCCTGGATCTGCATATACGTCCTCAGTCTAGCCTCCACATGATTTCTAAATTCTTGTATCTTGTGGTTCCCACTTTGAGCCTCCTTGATCTTCTCTAACAATGTTGACTGAAATTGGAAAGTCATCAACTATCCAGAATCATTAGTCCTTCATGTCGCCATCATTTCATCCGTCTCATCCCCTCAAGCAATTCTTTTTGCTGGGTAATCTGCATCACCATACAAGCTCCATGTGCTCAAAGCATCCGGTACCTACATTGACCTTCCAGGGTGATATTGTAAATCAATGTCGTAATCGGCCATCAACTCTAGCCACCGCCGTTGCCGCATGTTCAGCTCCTTTCGAGTGAAGATATAGGGTGTTTGTTTCACCGCAAAACACCGCAAGTCGTGAGTCGTAAAACCTCTTTTCCATTTTTCGTTGTTTGTTTCGCTGAAAAGTAAGTTGCAAAATGCAACTCTCATTTTCCCACTTGCAGTTGCTACAGTTAAATTCGTGGTCATATAAATCTCACTTTTACACTCACATTTTTTCACTTGCAGTTGCTACAGTTAATTTTGTGGTCATGTAAATCCCACTTGTAGTACATTTGTAGTTCAAAGCAATTACTTGATAATCAATATATAATTTAATATTATTAAATATTTAATATTTTAATAGTGTTAAATTTCTTATTTAATTGTTTTATAATTTTAATCTCTAGTTTTTTATTATTTTTAATATTGTTTTAATATTTAATATTTTACTATTTTAATTTAATATTGTTATTTAATACTTTATTATTTTATTAATACTTATACCAATTTTTTATTATTTTATTTAGAGTTATTATTTTATTAATATACCAATATTATACTTTAATATAAAATTATTATATATTTATTTATTTATTTTTAAATATAAATAATTACTTATTAATATTATAATATACTTTATTATTATATTAATATTTTATTATGTTAATATGGTAATAATAATTTGTTATAATAATATTATAATAATAATTTATTATTAAATTATAATTATATTTTACTTTGTTAATTTTATATTTTATACTAATACAATAATATTATAATAAAATGTAATATTATAATAGTTTTCAAGTATTTTTTAATATTATAATATTACAACTATATTTTATTATTTTTCTTAAGATTTTATAATATTTATGTTTTATTAGTATTCTTAAAATTTTATTAATATATTTTAGATTTTCTTAAAATTTTATATTATATATATAGTTAATATTTTAGTAATATTTTACTAATTATACTAATATTTTATTAATATTATTTTTATAAATAAAATATTAATATTATTAATATTTTATCTTAAATTTATTAATACAATTTAATTTGCAATAGTAAATTTAATTTAATAGTATTTATAATATTTAAATCACTGCTACAGTTAATTTTGTGGTCAATTTTTTCACTTACACTTTTACATTACCATCCAAACATCGTAAAACACAATATACTTTCCCATTTACACTTTCACTTTACCAACCAAACACCATAAAACACAATATACTTTCCCATCTACACTTTCACTTTATCAACCAAACACCGTAAAACACAATATATTTTCCCTACTACAGTTCACTGTTCTCATTCTCATTTTACAACTTACGACTTGCGACGTTTTGCGGCGAAACAAACAGGCCGATACTTCAAACTATTATGGTCGGTGTAGATCAGAGTACTTGATCGCCCAACAAATAGTGCCTCCAAATCTTCAAGGCGAAAATTATTGCTGCCAGCTCTAGGTCATGTGTAGGATTATTTTTCTCATGTGGCTTCAATTATCTGAACGCATAGGCTATCACATGTCTATGCTACATTAGTAACCCAGAAAACTCCTAATTTCGATTGCCGACTTTGGAATGGGCCAATCTTTCACCGCCTGAACCTTACTGGGATCCACTGAGATGCCTTCTCCTGAGACAATGTCCTAGAAATGCCACGCTCTTCAGCCAGAACTCACATTTACTCAGTTTGGCATAAAGTTTCTCCTGCCCAAGGGTCCTGCAACACAAGTGTTCTGCATGCTCCTCTTCTTTCTTAGAATAAATCAGAATATCATTAGTGAGTATGACAACAAATTTATTTAAGAATGGAGAGAAGACCCTATTCATCAAGTCCATGAAAATTGCTGGAGCATTGGTCACTCCAAATAGCATCACTAGAAACTTGTAATGACCGTAACGAGCCCTATAAGCCGTCTTTAGAATGTCCTTCATCTTCAACTGATGATATCCAGACCGGAGATCTAACTTCGAGAATACCTTAGCTACACTAAGTTGATCGAACAGGTCATTTATCCTGGGCAAAGGATATATGTTCTTGATGGTGACCTTGTTCAATTCTCGATAATCAATGCACATCCTCCTACTACCATCCTTCTTCTTTACTAACAACACCGGAGCTCCCCACGGTGAAACACTGGGTCTGATGAATCCCTTATCCAAGTACTCATGCAACTGCCTTTTCAATTCCGCTAGCTCCACAGGTGCCATCCGATACGGTGCCTTAGAGGTTGGGGTCGTACTCGGAATGACATCTATGGCAAATTCCACATCTCGGTCTGACGGAAGTCCTGGTAGATCTTTTGGAAACACATCAAGGAATTCTTCCACTATTGGTATTGGCTCCTCCTGAGCTTCGGTAGTGACATAATCCCTTGTTGCTGCTGCCTGAATGCTTTCGATTCCCCCCAACGAACTGGAACTCTGCCTGGTGTGAAATTCTGAATGTCACACTTTTGTTTCAGCAATCAATCATCGCATGATATTTGCCAAGCCATGTCATGCCTAGAATCACGTCATAAGTAGTATCTATCACAAACATGTTTGTACTTAACTTTCTCCCACAGACCTCTATAGGGCACGATTTACATACCCCCTATTAGTGGTTATAATCCCATTCCCAGTTCAATCTCCCACTGAGTGTCTATGTCATTATAGTGTATAGAATGCCTCTTGACAAATCTAGCGGATATGTAACAATGCGAAGCTCCAGAATCAAATAGCGATATAATTGAAAAAGATTGAACCAGAATGGAACCTGCTACCACCTCCTCTGATGCCTCCACCTATTCTGTAGTCAAATTAAAAGTATGGCCTCTCTCACGTTCTGTCCCAATCCTCCTCTGAGTCTGTTCAAACAACTGTCTTTGCGGGAGAAGCGGAGTAACCTCTACCTGTAAGTGCAGGGTTCTTTACTCCAGGTGCTGGAAGGGTAGGAATGGTGCTCCTTTATCTTTTGATCGGGCAACCTGCTAGCTGCTGATCTCCGAATCCACAAGCGATGCATTGGCCATTAGCCCACCTGGAATTCCTCCGTAGATGTCTTGTCGCAGATTATTATTGGTGGGGGAAGAGTGATCGGGCATTTACTTGGTAGGGCTACACTAGATCTGGCTGGAGGTCCTTGGTAACTTGATTGAGAGATCGCTACAGTGGCCTTGCATGCAACCTACTCTTGTTCTCTTTCTCCATTACCTGCTCCAAGTCGCGAGCAGCACTAAAGACCTGAGAGTAAGTCCCCAGTTGTTGTGACCAGGAATTTCTGAATGTCCAGCCTCAAGCCCCACTGAAATCGGTTAGCCCGGTCTTCTTCATCTACCACCATATATGAAAATAACCGGCTCAACCTCAGAAACTCTGCGGCATACTTGTCTACTGTACGGCTCCCTTGTCGCAGAATGATGAATTGTTGCTCCATCTCTCTCCTAGCAGTCTTCGAGAAAAACTACTCATAAAAGCTCTAAGTGACCGGTTTCTTCAACCGTTCTTCCTCAGCAATCTACCATGTCCGAGCCACATCTGTCAGTTGGTTCTTGATCACCTCCACTTGATCATCCTTAGGAACATGAGTTGCATTCAAGAGATTGGTCATATCAACCAAGCATTGCTCTGTATCCAACAGCTTTTCAGTCTCGGCAAAGGTGGTTGGTTGTAACCTCCTGAAGTCTGAAACATTCCCAAGCTTTGGCTCCCGAGGTGCAGCCGCCCTCTCTATGGCCACCGTGGTAGGGCTACACTAGATCTGGCTGGAGGTCCCTTGGTAACTTGATTGAGAGATTGCTACAGTGGCCTTGCATGCAACCTACTCTTGTTCTCTTTCTCCATTACCTACTCCAAGTCGCGAGCAGCACTAAAGACCTGAGAGTAAGTCCCCAGTTGTTGTGACCAGGAATTTCTGAATGTCCAGCCTCAAGCCCTGCTGAAATCTGTTAGCCCGGTCTTCTTCATCTACCACCATATATGGAAATAACCGGCTCAACCTCAGAAACTCTGCGGCATACTTGTCTACTGTACGGCTCCCTTGTCGCAGAATGATGAATTGTTGCTCTATCTCTCTCCTAGCAGTCTTCGAGAAAAACTACTCATAAAAGCTCTAAGTGACCGGTTTCTCCAACCGTTCTTCCTCAGCAATCTACCATGTCCGAGCCACATCTGTCAGTTGGTTCTTGATCACCTCCACTTGATCATCCTTAGGAACATGAGCTGCATTCAAGAGATTGGTCATATCAACCAAGCATTGCTCTGTATCCAACAGCTTTTCAGTCTCGGCAAAGGTGGTTGGTTGTAACCTCCTGAAGACTGAAACATTCCCAAGCTTTGGCTCCCGAGGTGCAGCCGCCCTCTCTATGGCCACCGTGGTGGTCTGCTGTGAAAGCGCACCTAGAGGGGGGTGAATAGGTGTAAGTGCTAATCTAGAACTAAATGCAAAACTAAGTGCGCTAAATGCGGAAGCTAATGCAAATTTTACAATCACACTTAATACAATCAACAAGTGTAGCCGAATTCCCCGTGAAGGGCTCTGGACTAACTCCTCTTGATTCCCCTAGATATGGGTTGAGGTGCTATGTGAAGCTCTTGTTGATTAAGTATAAGTGAGGCACACACACAAGCATATAATGGATATGGCAATATGAAGCAATGCTCAACACAAGCAAGTATGATATGATGATATGAATGATGCTTTGCACAATATAAAGAGAGAGAGGGTTAGAGAGACAATGGATCAATCGCAAAGGCCAAGATATGTTTCGAGGTTCGAGCCCCTAGCTCTACATCCCCGCCTACACCACCGTGTAGGATTTCCAATCCACTATCTCCCACCGAGGGAACCTCTACCGAAGAGGATTTGTTACAACACTAGGAGTACCGAACTCCTCTCTCAAACACCACCTCACAACCGAGGGGTAGGCCCGTAGCCAATACAACAACCAACACCTCTACCGAAGAGGGTTTACAAACCAACTCCACCTCTCACTAGAGGGAGCAAACCAATCACCCGATCAACCTCTACCAAAGAGGGATACAAGAAGAATAAGGGTGTTTACAACAAGTGGTTACAAAGACCACAAACCAATCTCTCTTTCTTTTTCCACAAAACAAGATCCTAATAGATTAGGATAGAAGATAGCTCAAGTGTGGAAACAAGGTGTTTTTGGAAACAAGCAACAAAGAAAAACTACTTGAAAAATCTCTTGTAAATGATAGAAAATGAAAACCAATACAATATCCCAAAACCTAGTTCTCTTTGATTTTCCAAAAACCCAAAACAATAAAGATGAAATCTTTTTGCTCTTTAAACTCTTTTAAAAACTTCTTTTTAAAACCAGAGAGTAGGGAAAAATTAGCTCTAAAAAACTTGGCCAAAATCCCAAAGAAATGGGTTTATATAGGCCCATCAGAAAACTAGCCGTTAGGCTGAGCTGGCAGCCTGACAGGCTACCGGTCGGCCGGCCCGGCCGACCGCCAACGGTCAGAAATGTGAACGTTGGGGCACCACGGTCGACCGGCCCGGTCGACCCAAACAAACAGAGAGCTCTGCTCTCAGACCCGGTCGACCGCCAGGGTCGACCGTCCCAGAGCTGCCAAACGTGCACAGATCTGTGCACGTCGGTCGACCGGCCTTCATCCCAAGTCGACTAGGTCAGTTTGACTAGTCGACTGATTGAAGCCTGGAACAGAAATCTGGGTCAGAAAAACAGTGTAAAATAATTTTCTAAAAATCTTTTAAGTCTTCTAAAAATCCACAAAACTTGTTTTAACATTTTATATTGAAACACAAACAAGTGATAAAAATTTCAAGACATATGTCAATCATATCAATTCATTTTTGAGTCTTGCAGATTTTATCAAAACCAACACTTGTATTTTAATCAAACTTGATTTTTTTTTTTCAAAAACATGAATAAGATAGTCAAAATAAGTTTGTCTAGTAAGTTTAAAGCATGTATGTATATCTAGAACATATCTAATATACATAGGAATAAAGTAAACTTGTTTTGATCGACCTATTCATGAAAACCAAATCCAAAACATGAAATGTGTGTGTATTTTGCACTTGAGCATATCAACTATACTAAGCTTTACAAATGGATCTAAACACACTATCTAAACTATGGATACCTAAGTCTTCTTGATGATCTTCATCTTCAAGTTGACCTGCTCCAAAACTCCATCCATGGGCTAGGCAATGTGTGAACTTGAAGCTTTGGCCCTGGAATCAACATGAAAAGCTTCTAAACACCTTGTTGAAGCTAATCACCAACTAATATCTTGGTTAATGATTTGAAACTTAAACAACACAAGATTATTAGTAAACATAACTATATGAGTTAATTATCATCAAAACTAGGATGGAAGGCCTTTGGGCCAACAAGTACCACTATCAGACCATCTCTCATGAGGGTCGTCTGTTGTTGCTGTGACTCTAATCATGTCACGAAGCACGCCCATCAGATCAGTGGTCTCATCACGAGGACCATCACGGGAAGGACGTCGAGCTGTTACTCTGAAAATTAAAGTAATATCTTAGGAATTGCATCGATAAATAAACATCTTGTACTTGTAGCTGGAATATTAAATTCTTGTATTGTCGGTAAGAGCCTGGCTATAACCTAGGATAAAATAATAATAACCTGGCTCTGATATCAAAAAAACTCTGTCATGCCCCGCTAACCAAAATATATTATTACGGGTAAGCGATGAGAGCCGGCGACGTATTATTATTAATACGCTAAGCCTCAATATAAGAAAGTTCAATACACTAAAGTTATAACATATTCCAGCTTTACTGCACAAGTACAAATGTCACAAAAGTCTGCATTATTATATTAAGGAAAACAAAGTACATAAAATATAAGAACCTCATAACTAAAAGTGGATGTAATATTATCCCTGAAGTTTTGCCACGTGCTCAAAGTATTCCTGATCCAGAGGTGCTTCTGAACCTGAATCTGAGCAAGCAAACTCAGGATCGTTAATAAGCTACCTAGTAAGTGGTAAAAAAAAAGAAGATGCAATAACATGAACATATATAAAACTCAAGACATCACTAATATCATGACATACATTACATCGAAAGATATAAGATAAATATGCATGAGTGTGACATATGTTAACATTAATTTCAAATAACATTTACTTGTTAGAATCTTATGTAATAAATGTTATTTGAAAGTGGACATATCCTCACAACTAAAAGTGGATAAAAATATAGCAGGCATTTAAATTTCAAATAACAACATTTACATGCCTGCTATATTTTATATACTGTAATTTATCGTCAGAAGTATACTATTGAATGTTGTTATTTGAAATTAATAGATAGAGCGGGTTCTGTGCTTTAAGTGGATCTCGTACATACCCAGGACCACGGCCCCAGTTTCCTGGCGCTAAACCAGGCCCGTACCGCTAGATACTCAGTAACAGTAGTAATATCAGATGGATGTCAGCGATCCCCGAGAACCCTGCAGTGGAACCCTCAATTCGGTTGCGCAACCTATATCCTAGGTTCACCCAAAATACCAATACCGTCTCCTCTATCAATTTCACCACCAGTGAAAGTATTTAAATATCATTGTTACCTAAATTAACTGGACTCAATCAATATCAGTGTGTATATCAAAGTATATATGGCAACAGTATTTTCTAGTAATCTCGGTAACACAAATTCTTTTATTTTAGATAATATACATGCATAACCATTCAAATATCATAAGTTAATCCAATATAATATTCAAGATGATTTGTCTAATATTCTGAATTTTTTTGTATTAATAATTATTTTTAATCCATTTTTTCTAAAAAAACAACCATTTAATAATTCCACAATATTATTTTCAAAATTTGTAGCTATTCATCTACAACATATAACATGATTACATGCAGGAAATAAATAAACATTACAGAGCAAAAACATATTACTAAAATTATTTCATGTACATTACAATTTTCTAACTATTTTACATGCTTGAAATTTTAAATTAATAATTAAACAATTGCCTTTTAAATAAATAAATGCACAAATTATAAAATGTTGCAGTGATAAAATATACTCATGCAAAAATAATTAAAAACACTTACCTGAGATATTCACGGATCCGACAAATTAACTCGATAATCTACATTCAATTTAAATAATAATTATAAGAAATATTTAATTTTGAGCTATTCTAAGTGATATGACTACAAAAATAATTTTACAGAGTCACATTTCAGTTTTTGATTTACATAAAATTTTCTAATTTTTCAGGATTTTCTTGAATTTAATTAAACGTAAAATCAATTAAAAATTCAAAACGGATTTGTTAGCTACAGTAAAGAGTCTGCTACAGTATCAGGTCTGAGTTTGCTACAGTGATTGCTACAGTGTTTTGCTGTACATATTCTGCATTTTATTTTATGTTATTTTATTTTTATTTTTCCTTTCCTATCTCTTTTTCTTTCTTTTTCTTTTAAATAGTGGCTGGATCGGGTCTGTAAAACAGACCAGACGCTGACCTGGTCTGACCGAGCAAGGCCTGGCCAGCCAGGCCAGCGGCCTATTTGGCCGTGAACAGTGCTCTCGGCCAAGGCCAAGGGCACTGTGCAATATTTTTTTCCTTCTAGATTAAATTTTAAAAATTCATCAAAAATAGTGATAGTTAGGGGACATATTTAGGGTATCCTACCAAATTTTTTGTGATTTTAGAACTTGTTTATCATGCTGAAATTTGTGGAATAACGGAATATTCGCATGTGTTCGACGAAATGCCTAAACAAAAATAAAAATCTCATAGCTAGAGATTTACTTACAGGAAACGCTTCCCTTCAATCTGAGCAAGTCCCCTCCACGTCCAGCAAAGCTTCGATCTTCTTCTAGTTGGGATTGAGGAGGTGATATGAGAAGAGAAGGTGCAGAAAATAGGGTATTCTTGTACTAGAGTTTTGTAAAGAGATATATATATATATAATCTCACTATGAAATTCGTGCCTTAAAGTCAGGGAAAGTTGTAGAGAGTGGTAGCAAGTAGGAAAGAAGATGGAGAAGTTAGAGAGAGTGGGAGAAAGAGGGGGGGAGTTGAAGTTACTGTAGTGGGGGGTTAAATATAAAAGTAAACACCACAAATAAGTGTGGCACCTTGATAAAGTCATTGGGCTCTTAGACTTGGATGCTTGGGTTCAAAACTTGGTCTTAGCAAAAAATATGACACTTTTTATTTTCATTTTATGTTTTAAGTGATAAGCCATCTTACATGGGTTTGGGTCTAATCCCAAGTCATTTCAATTCATTCTTTTTTAATACTTTCTTTTATTAAACAATTGTTAACCACTTTAATTACTATAATATAAAATTATTACATAGTATTAACTACGGTATTAGTGAACATGGATATTATAATATAGAAGTACATAAATTTTTAAATAACACACGTGCAAACAAAAAACACATACATATATATGTTTTTATGCGTTTGTGTGTATTTACACACACACACACACACAAATACACATATATAGACACATACACACATTAAGATATAGACATACATACAACATGAATAATTATACATATGCACAATCGTATATAAATGCATAAATACTTAAATAACACACAGGTGCAAATAAAAACACCTACATATGTTTCTATATGTATATACTATTTACACATATATACACACATATATTCACGTATATAGATACATACACATATATTAAGACATAGTCATATACACACATATAGACTCATAGATATTTACTCAGATATTCACATATACGGATATCCGAGATTATAGTATTGTGACATTAGACAGACAAGGAATACCGATGAGCAGTCATTTTAAGTACTTGGGTTCTATCATCTAAAAGGATGGGGAGATCAATAGTGATGTCAACCATAAGATTCAAGTCAGCTGGTTAAAATGGAGGAGCGCAATAGGAGTTATGTGACCGTAACATTCCATTATGGCTGAAGGGAAAGTTTTATCGGATTGCTATTAGGCCAGCTTTGTTATATGGCACAGAATGTTGGGTTATAAAGAGATCATGCCCAGAAGATGAGTGTAGCAGAGATCAGCATGCTTCGTTAGATGTATGGTAACACAAGGAGAGATAAGATGAGAAATGAAGATATTCGTACTAAGATAGGCGTAACCCCTATAGAAAAAAGATAAGAGAAAATCGGCTACAATAGTTTGATCATGTGCGACGTACACCTACAGATGCGCCAGTCCGGCGAGTAACGTGTATCAAATTAGGGCAAGTTAAAAGAGCGCAATGGAGACCGAAGAAAACATGAAAGTGATACAACAAGATTTAAAGGCTAAAGGTCTTAATGAAGGCATATTGCTCGATAGGAATGAGTGGAGAAAGCTGAGCCATGTGCCTGAGCCGGCATAATTCTCTTTTGGTTCATGTAGCCTACCTCCAAATATTTGGGACAAATGGCTT
>JAVJIF010031286.1:0-337500 GCA_038442645.1 Agave tequilana | reverse complement strand
AGATTGTAAATAATTTACGGGTAGTTATTATGCATCCAGGAACTAACTTGAGTAGGCTTTGAAGACCCTGAAGATGAAAACCCACGTCTCAATTTAATCCCCGATTCCCTTGTCCCACATTCAAGGGAAATCCAGCACTGTCATAAACTAAACGTGCCTCCCATGTATCTTCTCCTATGAAAAGAGCATGCAAGCCCTGTGAAGACAAATGAACTTAGCGATCGGCATTGTCAACCATTATAACAAGGGCTCTAATTCCCATATTCATGATGTGCCTTTACTGTGCCTTGCAGATCAACCCGAGCAGCAAATACACCTTGAAGGTTAAAATGTTCAACAATGCCTGATCTACATGAAATGGAGTGGCAACATCAATCCTAATGGCTGATATAAGATTTTGGTAAAGGTGAAAAAAAAAAAAAGAGCAATGATGAAAAACCCCTGGTATTTTCCTACAAAGCCATGCAATAATGAAACAATAAAAGATACAGAAGCAAAGCCCTCCCAAAATTTAAGCTGAAAGACATGGAACAATCAAGCAAAAAATTCAAAGGTCAAAAAGGGCTCTTACTGAAATTCTACCGCCAATTAAGTTTGTGCACCAAGCCACTTGACTAAGAACACTGTCAATCTCCATACTATTATTCTCATTGATTTCATGAATAAGAAACAGAAAATAGAATTTATACGGTAGAGATTCATACCAATCAATGTTTTTCTAGAAACAAAATTGACAGTATGAGAAAAATCCAAGGACCAACCTCAAATCACCAAAAAGGTAGAGCCATGAATCTAAGCTTTACATTACTGCTGCTCTGCAGCGAAAAGAAATATGTTAAAATAAGTTGATAGTTCAATTGCTAAAAAGTAACAATTAATCAACCACAACAAAGTCTTTCATCCCATCCTGTGATGTTAGCAGAGCTATACAAAGATTGTCACCTTCAGTTTTAGTTAAGGGCCAGTTTATCAGTTCCCAAGAATCAAATCATTTCACATTTTATCTTTATAACTTTTTGTATTTCTTTAGAAATTGCAACATTCTACTGTGGGTGAATCCATATGCACATATTAGTTCTTGATTGCGCAACATTCTGATGGAGAAATTCTGGCTGGTACTGTAGCCATTTATTTTCCATGCAGTTTTGGGAACAAGAAAGAAAAAAGCTCCAAAATATCACAAGGCATAAAGGTTTAGCAATATAATTATTGCAAGAACATACATGAACCCGAGAGAGAGAAAGAGGCAGGCACCAATGAGAATACACCAGATTGTCAAAGTAAGGACACTAGATTAATTATACTACACACATATGAGAGAGAGACATGCAAGAACAAATAGGCCAATAGATTAATAATTAGAATCTACAGTTAGAATGAAAAAAAACCAATCACTTCATGTCTTTGATACTGTATTGATGAAATTTTATGAATCATATATAATCATGGTTAATTATTCTCAAATATAATCAAGAAGGCAGCAAGAAAGCTAGAATTTCTAAAGAGGGCAACCAAAAAGAAACCGAAAAATCAAATATAATCAAGAATATAGCCCACCGCATGCAAATTATTCTCAATTAAAACCCAAAACAGTATCTTTCATGTTCATCAAAACCCTAATCTTTGAGACCCTACTTGAAAGAAGAAAAGGGCAATAGAAAAAAGAGGTTGGGTTCACTAACCTAAAATGCCGACGATTTCTTCTATCATCACGATTGTTCCTCATCATCATCACGAGAAATGGGTTTCTTCTTGCTTAGGGTTTGGATTTGAGTTTGGATTGGGAGAGAATTAGAGAAAGGAAGGGAAAAGAAGGGGATTTTGGGTTTCTTCTCGTTGCTCTTCTTGATTCTCCGACAGAGCGAGAGGGAGAGAGGTTTAAAGGGTTGAATTTTAATTCTAGTGGAAGCTGAGGCATAATAAATCCGAAGAATTAAGCCAACAAAGCTCTTCCCGAATCGAATTCGGACATGAGCGTGTCTAATTTCAAAACAGAGGCGGTCAGGCGCACCGGTTATTTTGACTCCCCAATTTTGTAGTTTTTATCAGTTACGCCCTTTTTCCACTAATAATTATACACCTTTGCCTTTTTTAAATTATTTCGCAGATTTCCCCTTTTGTAAACAGGAAAAAAAAACAACTAGTGGGGAACACTAACAAATCAAATCATAATTTAATTTTTATAATTTACAAGATAAAAACTAAACTCTATTTATCACTATTATGCTATTTTATTAATCATGTTTCAACTTATCCACATTATTTTATATTTACATCTAGCACAAGTATTTCTTGTTGAAATGGCAATGAGATGGATAGCTTAAATTATTTTTTTGCAAAAAATATATTCCAAAACGAAAAAAGTCAAATATGTTATTTCATATAAACATAAAGTTATATGTTCTAAAAGAAATTTCTATAAAGCAAAGGCTTAGTCAAGTCCTGTTAACTCCTTAACTTAACCGTACATGTACTTACAACTAACTAAATTCTTAGTGATATGCTTGCTTTTGACTTATTAGCTTATTTAGTTCATTTTGCAGCACTTAATGCACTAAAGATTATGTTCATGCCCTTAATCAAGCCCTAATTCCAAACCGTTTAATTTGAAATTGAGGATATTTTCATTAAAATAAAAACCAACCATTCTCTTAATCTTGGGGTTTCATTTGAGAAAAGATATGAAGACGAACGAGAGAAAAATAAGTTTATTAGATTTTAAGTATGAAGGAGAAGACAAAAGAAGAGGATTAAAGTGATAGGGTACATGTAAAATTTGTCCCATCTAATTTAACTTATGTTGTTTGACCCAATAAAGAATTGATCAAGCCTAATTGATGTGAAACAAGGGACCCTATGGTGTGATATATCAGTGATAGGTCTGAATTTTGCAACGTTTCACAAAATATGATCTCTGGTAGGAAATTATCTAAAATCAATAATGTCACACGATGGATTTTAATAATTATTTGCAATTATAGTTTAGACAATCATCATCTCAAGAATTCCATTACAATGCTCAGTTAACATGAAACAGTCCTACTCGCAATATCAATACCAGTAGATAAACAAGTGTAAGCAAAAACACACAACTCACAGTTATAGAGGACAGCAGGAATTATTGATAATATTAGAGAATTAATGTGCGATGTATCTCAATGAGTATCTAATTGTTGAAATAGAAATTACCTGTCGAGAACGGGATAGTGGTGCCTTGCTTATATGCTTTGATGATCTGGTTCTTGCCTTGTTATATGATCTGATGTGTCGTCGCTTGCAGGTTGACAGAACTCACTTGCGCCAGGATTGTACAAGCTTGCTCGCTGGTTTTTGCTTATGACTTCAATTCTGATACTAATTTGTAAGCTTGGTATCTGCAGGCCTTAACAATGTGATGCAAATGGACTTAGCTTGGCGTGGTGCTCGGGCACAGGCACAAAACTCGAGCGGCAAGAGCTCGGGACTGTTCCGCCGACAGCAACAGGGAGATCTCGGCCCTGGTTTGCGCAGCGATGGAAGGGATGTCGATGGTAGAGCGTGGAAAAGCTTGGCGCGAGGAGAACCACCCCGAGAAATAGGCCAAGAATAGGCCCTGCTCGTAACTGCGTCGGATTCGCGTCGGGCTGTGGGGAGAATTGAGAAGAAGATCAGCGAAGCCTAGGCTGGTGGAGGAAGCACATCGGTGGTGTTGTGCTTGGAAGAAGATTATGCTCCGATTGATTGATGCCGACAGAGATTGGGAGGGGGCGCGAGGACGAGCTCTTGGCGGAGAAGACGTTGGTTGCTTGGGGATGTTGCGAGTGCTTGCTCAGGTAGTAGGAGGAAGCCAGAGATGCAGGCGCAGTTGGCGTGCCCTTGGATTGGCTGTTGGCGTGTAGTTGGAGGTGAGAGATGATGGGTTATTGGTTGGGTTCGTTTGCAGGTTAAAGGAAAGAAAGGGGAGAAGAAAGGATGAAGCTGAACACGTGGGAATAGGGGTGAAGTTGATGTGTTGGGATTCTGGTGGGGATTTCTTTGTTTTGTATATTTTTTTTTTCAATTGGATTTGGCTGAGAGGTCACGTCATGGGGTATGCAGGAGATGGGGCTTATTTTGTTTTTATCTTTGTAACTAAGTGGGAATGGGATTGGATCAAGCTGTTGGGTATTGATAAGGATTTGAGGGGATTTGAAAGAGGGGATAAGTTGGATATTGGTTTCACACTCAAGATCCGGGAGAATCCGGTTTCACACTCGAACTCACAAGAGATAAGATATTTTCAATTCGAAAACAACTTAAATTTCATTCAATAAATCTCCATTACAATTTTATTGGAATCATGCCTTAATATAGGCTTACAGAATTGAGGACTTTCTCCACGTAGTCGATGTGGGACTAAAAAAGGAGAAATACAAAGCTAAAATAAAAAAAAACGACGACTCAAATAAATAAAAATACAGACTCCAATTGACTGAAACAACTCGAACAGTGACGCTCCTTGGATGTCCGCATCACTAATGGCTTGGGTTAAGACACGTTTCAATTGCACTTAGTCATAAGTGCATTTAAATTAAAATGTGGAACTCATTTACACGTGTGAAACTCGTGTTATTAATCAAGGGCCTAGATCTATGCTAAGTTGAACTAAGATTCCTTGATGCTATATATATCATGGGTAAGATTTACTCTCCATTACTATGACTTAATCTCTCTCTTGGAGACCTTTCATCTCCTCTAATGATCAAGAAGGGAACTTACTAGTTGGAGAGAAGAATCCCCCCCATCAACTCCGAGTCCTCGAGATCGTGCAACTTCTGGCATCTTCTTCATGATAGAATCAGGTATGCCTAAATCCTTGTTTCCAACCTCATCTTCTATCACATGCTTCCCATACCTTCATCATTACCACATGGCCGGTACCAAACCACTTTTTTCCTCTTAACTCACTCCTCTCCACCTCATAACCGTTGCCAAACCCCTTCCCGTCTACCCCATCCTCCACTTCATCTCATTAGAACCTCATCTTCTATCACCTCCTTCCCATACCTTCATCACTACCACATGGTCAGCATCAAACTATTTTTTGCCTCTGAACTAACTTCTCTCCACCCTTTTTGCCTCTCAACTGACTCCTCTCCGTCTCATGACTGTCGTCAAATTCCCTTTTTATGCCTCTCAACTCACTCCTCTCCACCTCATGATTGTCGCCAAAACCCCTTTTTTGCCTCTCAACTGACTCATCTCTGTCTTTCCTTCCACCCCATCCCCCTCTTCATTTCATTAGAACCTCATCTGCTATCACCTTCTCCCCTACCTTGTCACCACCACATGACCAACACCAAACTCCTTTTTGCCTCTCCACTCTCTTCTCTCCTACTAACTCCTCCCTCACCACCACCCCATTCTTGCTCTACATGATTGTTGTGGGTAATTTCCTAAGGAATTAATCAACGCACCAAAATAATGGAGGGGAGTAAAAATCAAATCACAGAAAATCCAACGCAAACATGGAGAATTACTTGAAAACTCAAATGGGAGAAAATCACTGAGAGAAATTTCACTATGTCAATAGCGATTATAGGTGGGGTTCTCTCATGAGCTAGGGTTTCTAGATTCCGGTCTTTCTTATTAGAAGGGTTTTCATATATGTACAAGTCATGTTTTTGGATAAGGTTAAGAAGTCCTACTTAGTTTGAACACTTAATCTCTTATCTCGGAGCCAGTTAAGTCGACCATCCAAGTTTGAATGAGGACGAGAGTCCATCTTTATCTGATTATCTGCGTCAAACTGTTGATATGGTTAATCTATTTTCGAGCGATAACTATCGAGTTCAAATAGAGATTTGGCTTATAGATAGAGATCCTCACAACTGATTCTATCTCTTCCTTCTAACTATATGAGCCACTCGGGGTTTCAATTGAATGGATACTCCTAGTCAGAGGTTCTAAAAGTAGCCACGTGTCGCTCGCATATTTGGTGTTGGATGAACACGTGACATGATCTCATGGAGGTCAAAAACTGACAACCACAGATGCTCCCTCTGCTTCCTTCTATTTGAAGGAGGTCGGGAACTCTTATAAGTTCCCGAAGACTCTGAAAGAGGAGCAGATAGTGAAGAGACCTTTGGACCTGTAGTCGGGTCGGTTTGTTGTCGCTTCAGTTTGTCTCATAGTAGCATGCGTCCATAGGTTGGCAGAGCCTTAAATGTGTGTCCCATATGTTGCCAGTCGATCAGGTTATCGTCACTTTTAAGACGCGACACGCTCGAGGTGGGTACCCTGTATCCAAAGCGATGGTTTTAATCTAATCCGCTGTGATACATATAGGACTTTGATCGAGCGATTGTTCATTCCCTTAGGGTTAAAAAGGCAACGTTATAAGGCGTTGGGTGATTCTTTTTCCCAAATCTTTGAATCCTCTTCTTCCTTGCCTTCTTCTGATCCTCTGGCTCTTAGATCTCATTCGTTTTCCTCATTCCTGATGCGATGAAGGAGAGAAATCTGATACGGTCGATGGTACGGGCAAATGGAAGGCCGCGCTACGGAAGAGAAAGGGAAGAGAGCCTCTCATCGTACCAGGATCAGAATGGACTTCAATCCAAAGATCTCCAAGCTCGACAATCAGCAGCTAGATAAAAATTGGCGAGTTCTGGCCTTTGCTTAAACCCAAGGATAAAAATCGAGTTTTGTCCCAGTGGTGTTAACGTTTCTTTGGCCCCGCCTAATGGTGTATATACGCATCCCCAGGTTCTGGCACTGGAGTTGAGGTTGCCGATGACGAGTTTCATCCGTAGTGTTCTGACTTTCTACCAGGTCGCCCCCTCTCAGTTTTCGGCAGTGGCCTGGCGTACGGTGCTAGGGTTTGAAGCCCTCTGTGATTTGTACGCCCCCGAGGCATGTCAGCGTGAGGTCTTCAGCATTATGTTTACGCTAAGAAAGACTACTCAAGGTGCTCGCTACTTTATCCCCCATAGTGGGTATGAAAAAATTATTGTCAATATGGCTGACAGCGACCACTGCATAAGAGATATTGTAGTCCAAGTGACCGGGTCATGGGCAGCCGAGTCGGAGAATGATCGTGGGGTCATTCCGGTTGCCTGAAACTTGGGCCCCGCCCCTCGCGGAGGAGCCTTGCCTACTGCTGAAATCAAGGCGAAGTTGCGAAAGCTGACGTCCATCTACTATGATAGTCGTACTGGAGTTGGTTGCTAGATCCGAACAGACCTCCAGTGCCTTCAGTCTCCCGAGGGTAGGTGCTTCGAGTAAAAGCCAACCTGCCCCAAAACTAGAGGAATCTACTTGGGAGGAAAGTAGCCGTGCCCCCAAACAGGGGAAACCTGCTTGGGAAGTGAGCCAAACGACCGTTGATCTTGGGAAGTCAAAGGTCCTGGGACGGATGGTTCCTACCAAGAAGATGAGGGTTCTAGCTCAGCCTTCGCGTCTTCCGCACCTGGGGTAAGTTCCTGGTTTCTTTGGTTTCCACTTGGAGAACTATTTCTCGACGTTTATTTTTCTTTTGCAGTAGAAGTGCATGATTCAGTTCGACGAGTCTGATGATGAGATGGCGAACTTGCTTGAAGTCACAGCCACTCCTCCATCCCCGCCCGCAGAGCAGTCCCTTGTGGTTGAAGAAACTTGGGTTGGGTCCTCGACCGTGTGGACAAGGCTTATGGGGCTTCGCCTGTCATCATGGCCACTGAGGAGGTTGTTGAGCCGCCCCTGAGGAGAATGCCGAAGGGCCCTCTGCTGCTGAGTTACTCCCCGAGGAGGGGGTTGAGGCAACAACGCCCCTTACTCTGGATGACGTTGGGCTTGAGTCTCCGCGCGGGCTTGAGAGGGTTGGCACTGCTGAACATCCTCAAGCTGCGGACGATGCGAGGGCCGCCGATGGTATCGATTCCTCGGGGGCTGCCGCTCAGTCCCAGAGCTGTCTTCAATACGTGTCGTTGCAAGTCTTGAGCTCGGATTGTTTCTCTGGAAGGGTGACGTGTAGATGGCTTTTGGGTATGACGACTTCCTTGAAGAGCATGAGGACCTCAAGACCCTGCCGTTGAAGAAGCGGAGGCGGCGTATGAAGAATGAAGTTTTCAGGATAAGTATCGCAATGCCTCTATCTTGAGTTAGTTGTTAGGTGTCGTCTAACTTTGGCTTTCACTTCAGAATGTCGTGCTCATCTCCGAGTTGCTGGATGACCACCGAGAAGCCTTGAAGTAGAGGGATGGCGAGATTGCTGACTTGCGCTGGAAGGTGAAGGAGATCAGTGTTGCGGGGAAGGCGACGACTATAAGGAGATCAGTCGGCTCCGGGCGAATTTGAACCACGAGGCGGTGGTTCATTCAAATCGGGAGGAGCTGGAGCTGCTTAGGGGGAACGGGGGAAGAAGGCTCAAAGGTGCCGAAGAGAGACTCTAAACTGCAATAAAAAGAGCTTGTGTTGCAAACAGTTCAGCGAGAGCTTGCAAAAATGAGCCAACGTTCCGATGGGATCGAGGCCACCATAAGGTCAGAGCAAGACGCCTTCGAAAAGGATAGGGAGTGCCTCGAGGATGACTTAAACCGGCCGCTAAATGCCCAAGATGTGGCGGAAGCGCAGGAGCAGGCAATGGTCGATCGTTGTCAAAAGGCGATGAAAATCTTCAAATTTAAGAAATATAAAGAGGGAAATGAAGACGGGAAACAGGTGTCCCCTAGATACCCGCTTGAAATTGGAGCCTTCCTTGAGGGTCAGGGCCAGAAACTCCCCGAAAATGGTGATGTCCCTACTGTCGTGGCTGAGACCTCGGGCGTTCCGTCCAGTGTTTCTGTGCCTCCAGCTACGAGTCCTTTGCAAACCGCTCCCGCAGCTGATCATATGACACTGGTTGCCCCCGAGGATGCTATGCTTCCGACTCTCCCTTTCGAGGCGTCTCACAAGGGCGAAGTGAGCGCTTAAAAATTTGCCTTATTTGTAAAATATAATATAAATTTTTTGAACGAAATAATCAAATATTCAGCTTTCTCCCTTTTGAAAGTCTCGCTTTCGTTGTGTTTCAAGGCCGTTATGGATGCCAGCCTGGTAGACCCTTCTTATCTAGGTGACTCGACAGTCTCAGTAGGCCGGGAGGGCCACGATCATAGAGAAGTCTTATGGGAGTTGCTGATGCCCCCTGCCTGTACGAACTCCGATACGGCTGGCTCTTCAGGCGTGAAGCTTTCCGGGAAGAATAACGATTTTGATAGGTTTGAGATGATCTGGACGATGAGCCTAGATCGTCACTAAACTCCCTGAATGCTTGGAGGGAGGTCACCTCAGGTTCGTTTCGAGGGATTTTGGGACTTTCCCACCATGTAGAACTCAAGCTGCTCGATCCCCTTACCTCTCAGCTAGATCGCGAGCTCGTCTCTCAGAATGTGATGGTGGCAGATCTCCATGGGAGAACGGATGTGGTGCTCCAGAAAGGGCGTGAGCTGCTCGAGGCAAGTAATGGGTTGAAGGAGAAGTTAGACCTTGAAGAAAGGCTCTTGAGCAGGCTCGAGGATCTGCATAAGGCGTGGGTATGCATGGGAGGAAGTGTCTGACATTCAGGGGAAGGTTGCCTCGGTTGAGTCGGAGTTCTCCTCTTCGGGAGCAAATTGATAAGGATCGTGCAGAGAAGTTGGTGCTCAAGCACGAAGTCTGTGTGCTGACAAATAACTTGAAAAGTTGAGATAAGGAGGTGGAGTTAAGGGCCGAGGATTCTCATCAGTCGGATCGTTATGATGAGCTTTGGAAACCTCATGAGGCCCTACTTGAAAAGACAGAAGCTGCACTCTTGACTTATATTACTTTGCTCGAGCAATCAAGTGGAAGGCCCTGGAGAATGGCACGAGGGTATGAATCGCGACCCCGGGGGGCCTGATTTCTGACCTAGTGGCTCGAGTAACCAGTCTGGACCGACCAATCAGGCTGGGAGCTCAGGCAACAAGCACAATAGCTCTCGTGGGTAGTCGGAGGACCGAGGTAGTGGTCGCAGGCAGAGCTAGATAGCTTTCCCCCCTTTGTGTAGGAACTGATGTAATAAGAGAATGTCCATTTTTCTTTGCGTATCTGAATCGCTGCTTTTGGTACTCTTGTGTAATGCCTTTAGATCATTTGTTTACTTTGTTAATATGCTTGCTCGGGATGTCGAGTTGATTCTGAAATACTTGAAGTGGTTTGGCATGTGGTTCTCGAGCGAGAGATCCTTCCCGATCGGGGGTGGCTTCATATTTTGAGATTATATTGTAACATTCATCTTTCAGGAGGCGTCCGAAGAGTCGCCGTCTGGGTGAGAATCTGTATAGACAGTTAATTCACCCGAGTGGCCGTCAAAATGAAAACTTGTCTAGGCTGACTCCAAGCAGTCATAGCCTGTCTTTCAGGGCTCTCTCTAAGGGGTAGTCAGAGGGGTTGTTATCCCTTGTAGTTGTTAGGGTAGGACCCGTATAGGCTGTTGACTCACTCGAGTGACCGTCAAGGTGAAAACCTGTCTAGGCTGACTCCAAGCAGTCATAGTGAGTGAGTCCCAGTCTTTCAGGGGGCAACCCGAGGGATAGCCGCGGGGATGTTATTCCCTCACTCGAGTGGCCATCAAGGTGAAAACATGTCCTGGCTAACTCTGAGCAGTCATAGTAGGTGAGTCCTCGTCTTTCAGGGGGCTCCTCGAGAAATAGCCGCGGGGTTATTATTCCCTTGTAGCCATCAGGGTAGGACCCGTACAAGTTGTTGACTCACTCGAGTGGTCGTCGAGATGAAAACATGTCTAGGCTGACTCCGAGCAGTCATAGTGGGCTGGTCTCCATCTTTCAGGGGGCTCCCAGAGGGATAGCCGCGGGAGACTATTTTTCCTTATAGTCGTCAGGATAGGACCCATATAGGTTGTTGACTCACTTGAGTGGCCATCAAGGTGAAAACCTGTCTACGCTGACTTCGAGCAGGCATTGTGGGTGAGTCCCCGTCTTTCAGAGGGCTCCCCGAGGAATAGCCACGAATGTTGTTATCTCTTGTAGCCGTCAGAATAGGACCCGTATAGGTTGTTGACTCACGCGAGTGTGGCTGTCAAGATGAAAAATTGCCCACGCTGACTCCGAGCAGTCATGGTGGGCGAGTCAGGTTCACAGTCTCTTCTGAGTGAAAGAAATCCCATCAGTGGAGAGGTAAGGACCCGACAGTGAAGTTCATCCGCCCGTAGGTCACATGATGGGAGCTTGTATGCTAGTATTTATGTTTGCAAGTGAAAAAATCCCATCAGTGGAACATCAAACTGGGGCTCTAAGAGGGAAAATCCCTGCAACAAAGTGGGGGACTCAGAGTGGGAAAAATCTCACAGCAGAGGGTTTCAGTTCATGTAGGCTAATCAAGAAAGGGCATGTAGTCGAGTCTGCATTGCCATCTCCGAGTGGAAAAAATCCCATCAGCAGAGCGTACAAACACAGCCTTCTGAGTGAAAGAAAACCCAACAGTGAAAGGACTGATTCCGAGTTGGGAAAATTCCAGCAGCGGAGTAGTTTCGAGTGGTGAAAATCCCATCAGCGAAACATCTAGCTTGGAAGGGCCTGCAATAGTTAGGAGTAAAGAATATCATTTTATTTAATACTGGAACGGAATACATGGAATTGAAATACGAAAAATGGTAGGAATGAGAGTACTGCTCTCTTAGAAACGCGGGATCAATCAATTGCTTTGTATTGGGTGACCAGGTGTTATGGCTGGATAGACGATGGAGCATTGAGCTGTGTCCGGATCCAGAGGCTGCTTCGGGAGTGAGGATATACTCTTTAATTAGACCTTGTTGGATGAGCAGCATGAGCTATTCCAGATACTTCCAAAGGGCCCAGCATGAATGGTCTCGTGTCCCTTACAGTCATGGTAGGAGCGATATTCTTCTGCTTCAGGACTTAAGGGGTCGTACTGGATTGGTCTCGAACGCCTAACTCACGGCTGGTCCTTGAAGGTGTTGAAGACCTCACTGATGGGAAGCTTCAACAGAGTGAAATATTGTTCCATCGGATCGTAAGTTCGGAGCGGATTTGGTGGAAGGATAGGAGCGCATGTCTCTTGAAGGCATGTTGCCCCGGTTCTGATCTTGGGAGTTAGCGGAGGCCTCAACTTTCCTCTAACATCACCATACTTCGTGGTATGGTTGAAGGAAGTCTTCATTGCTTCCTCCAGCTGAATGTAGAGATGAGCTCGTGACAAGACCTCACTCATCTGAGTGACACTTTGTTTAAGGAGGTGCTTGTACAAGGAGTGAAAAACCTGCAACCCGCTGATGAACGCGAGTGCAGAGACGTCCTCACGGCAGTTCGGGACTTTGGAGAGTTGGCTTTGAAAAAAGCTGATGTATGATTTTAAGGCTATCGCTCTGCCTTATCTTAACGGAGGGGAGACGATAGATGTTCTTCTTGGCCTCCTGGCAGGGGAGCGAACTGAGTGAGGAACATCTTGGTTACCATGCAACATGATAGGAGATTTTTTCCAATCCAACAGTTTCCTAAATATTCTCTTTTGGTGAATCAACTCTTATCAGAATTATGGATATTACAATAAGGGGTTGTTTGGTTTCAAGGAAATGGGCGGAAGTAAGGAAGTGGGAAGTGTCATTTCCCATTTCCGTTGTCCATCCAAACACCGAAAAAGGAAAATGAAAAAAACCTACTTTCCTTTTCTCTTTTCTCTTTTCCCTTTTACACAATCATTTTCTCACTTCCAGGGTACTACAGTTAATTTTGTGGTTATGTAAATCTTATTTATAATAAGTTGTAACTCAAAACAGTTAATTTTGTGATCATATAAATCTTACTTGCATTCTAATTACAGTCCAATTTTTTCATAATTAATTTTTATTTTTATATTATTTTACGGTCAACTTTGTGGTCAACCTTCCCACTTTTACTTCCACATTACGAACCAAACACCGAAAAATACAATATATTTTTTCACTTTCACTTCCCAACTCCCAACCAAACATCAGAAAAGATACACACAAATTCTTATTTTCCAAAAGGAAAATACCTACTCCCCACTTCCTCCCTTGCGCCCACTTGAATCCAAATAGCCCTAAAGAAAAACCAATACCTATTTTTTCTTTATTTATTTCCCTTTTTCCTTCCTTTTATCTTTCTAAAAGAAAGTCGTTCTGCTATTACGACAAGACATATTTTCTTTCTCCTAGAAACGAAGCGATTAGTGATTGTCCAAAAAGGTCCTACACATAAATAACATAATAAAATTCGATCTTTCTTCCATTGAGCGATCCATATATCACACATTTAACATCTGTTTTAGACTCCCAGAAATATCTTTAGGTTTTTTTGACTCATTTCATATTTAAGCATGAAAAATAGACAGGTTCTATTCTACTCCTTTTCCAAATAAAATCTGCCTCTTCGAAATAGTAAAGAGCGAGGCAGCAGAGTAAAACCAATCAATGTCATACCTTTCAGACTGGAGGGAAAAGTGATGCACAAGAGTGGGTCATTGCGGGAATAAACCACTTTTTCATGAAAATGCCTGATTTGGTTGGACGGAGTCGCTTACCCCGGAGTAGCAGTCGAAGGTTAGAGTTGAAAACTTCCTCGGAAACTCGCATTCCAGGATGTCTTCAGAGAGATGGAAGTCGAAAAGTTTGGCAACTAAAGGCTTTAGGTCACCTTACAGCTTGGCTACCGCGATCCGTCTTTGAATCAGTTTGTCGAGGACTCAGAGGTCAGAAGATCCACTGATTTCATGTTCCCTTTCAGACTGCGTTGATAACTAATTATTCTGAAGGACACTGATTTGAGTCTGAAAGTTGGTCATTGAGCCGCTTCAATGCCTCCTGCTCACAGATAACATTCTCACGGTCGAGAGCCACCTGCTCCTGATCGCGATCTGATTAGGCTTATTTTCTTCATCTGCTCTTTCATATCAGCGAGCATACGAAGAAGCTGGTCTTTGTGCCGCTGCGGTAGTTGGATACTAGCAATTGCTCCCTGAGGCGAGGAGCCAGTGTTCTCGATGGTATACGGCTGATCGTTGCATCATTTGACTGTTCGCATTCTTGGGGCCATGGTCGATCTAGAAAAGGTTTTTTGAGGAAAGTTTTTAGAGGAGAGATCTTGAGTGTAAAGGACTCAAATCTCAATGAAAGTACCATTTTGTAGTGGAGATTTTCCGTTGCGAATAATCAGACGGTCAATCCAAGCGAGAGTGTGTGTTAAAGGTATAAGTGCAAAATAATAAATATAACACAGAAAACAGATAAAGACATGATTTTTTACGTGGAAAAACCCAAATTGAAAAAAACCACAGGAAGAGAAAAATTCACTATAATTTCTCAGTTTACAAGAATTATAGGTATATATTTGTGTTTCTTTGAGCTAGGATTTGAAGGAAAGCCCAAGACCTTAGTAGAAGGCCAGGAGCTATTTGTACTGAAGTGTAAGCCCTGAAGTGGATGGGGCGTTCGCGAGACTTGCGTAGTTGCATGATCTTCATGTGCGAATTCGTTATAATGGTCGTGTTTGCTGGCGTGATAGTTCAGATTGCATGCAGGGAAGTTCATAACTGTTCACCTAGAGCGCATGGCATTACACATCTTCAGCGTGGGAGAGAAGAGACGGCATGATTGCAGGCGAAGATCTCGACGGTTGTTACTGAGGGCTTCTGGGTAAAGTCGGAGATGTTGGACTGCTGGTAACTCCGGAGAGTGATGCCTCCGGAACAGGGGGTTCGCTCCGGGACAGCTCTGGGTGGCAGAGCTTTGGAGATTAACTTGAGTTCGAGCTGGAGTGATTCTGTGAATTATGGATGCTCGGGAGGGTCCGATGTGACGGAGGCAGTTGATTGTTGCGGAAACTTCAAGAAAAAAACTTGGTTGCTTGGACACATATCAGCATTTTGCTCAGGGTCAATTTTTGACCACTACAGTATAGTTGGCATGAGATGGATGATATTATTAGTGCACATGGAAGATCTAGAGAAATGTTAATTCTCCGATATGATGTTCCAATGAATAATGGTAATAAATGATATTTTTAGCATGCCTAATGAGATAAATAATGATACTTGATTAATATCCAAAGTGCAAGCGATCTACCCACAGACATGTAGCATTTAACAAGCCCTTGGTGGCATGATTGGATGAGTGAGAATATAGGTAAATCCAAAAATGGTTTTCAAAAGGATATATAAGATGTCATTAAAAGAGAGTTAGTAGAAAATATTTATATCAATTACAACAGGAATTCAACTTTCTAAAATGACAGACTTTAAGAAACTATTTGAAATCCAGAATTTAGAAATTGTAGAATTAGAAAATATTTTCATGCTCATCGAGAACAATGATCTTGGTAGGCAATAAACATTGAAAGCAAGCCAAGAGTAAAAATGATAACATTAGATCAAGATCAAAAGTGCATATGGCAAATCTAAGAGAGAAAATTGGTGGAGTCCCAGATATCAATTTCCAAGGAGAAACAATAATTAGGTAATATTGGTTGTGAGTACATTAGGCAATATTGGTTGTTAGTAAGTTAGGAGAAGAATAACTATACAAGAAATATAAAAAATGCAGGGAACTTATCTTAGAGAGTAGAATTGACGAAGTCAATCCTCTGTGTCAAGTTCATGTGGGTAGCAATAAGTATGCAATATACATTGTCAATAAACATAAAGAGACAAAACGATGATTAATATATCAACATCCGGTAGACGTAATATCCATATGAGGGAACAAATGAAACCCTAGGGATCATATTCGAATTGAGTCATGATAAGTAGGAATATACATAATTACCGAGCCCAAAAAGATATCCGACGACATTGAAAGCAAGATTTAAAACCTTTTGAGAAATTTAGAATTTTGAAATTTAAAGCAACTTGTTGAGAAAGCTGATTACAATTTTTAAAAAAATAATGAAAGCTATCTGAGAATTTCAAAGCTCAAGATATTCTTCGATAATTTTGATTAACAATAATATACTGACTTTAGTCCACTCAAATTAAAGTGAGAATATTAATGAACGATTTCAAATTTTGAAAAACCAGAACATTATTTTAAGGAACACCAAGAACAATAACCTAAATAGATAAAAAATGTTGTCAGTAAATTAAAGGACAAAAAAAATGATACCAAATCAGGATAAAAGATGTACGTGGCGTCACAGGACAAAAGGTTGAAGTGCTAGCTATGAAGTAACAATGAAAAATCTATGAAGTAACAATGAAAAATAATAGTTAGGCAATATATACTGTCAGTAAATGTCACAAGATAGATGATAAAATAGCATAAGTATAAAAGGTGCGCAAGACATATTCAAGGAGTAGAATTAATGAAACCCTTAATATCAAGTTTGGATGAGATAAGAAGGCAATATACATTGCTGATAAGCATAAGGAGATAAATGATTGTGATTGATAGCACATCTATGTTGCACCTGTAGAAAATTCCAGAAAGATAAATAATGTCATTAAAACAAAGAATTGTTGGAGATATTTTGAAACCGGAAGTTTACAAAAGTCCAAAGGTCAAATTTGAGAAAATATTTGAAAACAATAACATTCTAAAGCCTATGTTAAAGTGTAAAAAGCAATTTTTAGGGCATTTAATTATGTTTATGTAAAAAAAAAACTGACGAGTATAATGACTTGTGAAATTCTCAACATCAAGGGGAAAAAACTAGTATATATGCATTCTCTGTAAGTCTAAAGGGTATGGAACAGGGTTACTGAATCAAGATTGTAAGTTCATAGAGCATGAGTATGAAGGACTAAACTGAAGATGTGTGCGTACCAAGGTTTCCACGATTAATCATAAGTAGGCAATTCACATTGTCGCTGAGTCTAAAGAGAGAGATTATGATATCATATCAAAGTCTAATGGGCACACGATCCTCATTATCAGTTGGGATGTGTATTGATAGAAGGGTAATATAGGTTGACGATAAGCATAGAAAGATGTGCTTGTCACCAAAACTAATAGTTAGAAAATAATTTCTAAACTAATATAAATTTTTTGAAAGTATAAAAATGTCAAATTTTGATAAAACTCTGTCTATCAGAAGTTTGGATGCATAGCGAGACGTGGGCCATGTAAATTGTCACAAGTCGATGCACGCAGACACCTAAAGTAATAGTAGATTTTAAAAAGTATATATTTGAAATCTATCAAAGGTTTTCAAAAGACAAAAATATCATTTTCAGTAAACTATTTAAAAGCAATAAAATTAGGGTGTTCATATGATAAAACATTATAAACAGAAGATGACTAGGATGCTTTCAAAAGGATACGGACCTGGATCCTTCCCACTCAAATTCAACCTCACGACATTCAAATGTAAGATCCACTCGATCAAGTTGATCTACATTATTTGAAGTCTCTAAAAACCAAATATCATGGCATTTTAATATTTTTTGCTTATTCATCAAGTGGTCGCAAAACGGACGGCCGAAAGTAGTGAGTTGTTATTTTAATGGTGTATAATATTTTAAACATAACAAAAATTGGTGTAGGTTTTTTTTCAAATATTTAGATCATGATCAAATGGTCGGATCGAGAATTTGTACGTCTAAAGTGCTAAAGCTGTGGAGCCTGAATGCCGACCTTGATATAAGACAACCCTCAGAGACACACTACGCTAGAAGAACTACGAGACTCAGTTGCAATGGTGGGAGTTAGGAGCGGGAAGTCCATCCTCGGTGATTCGGAGGCGAGACCTCGGGAAGAGTCTCCCGAAGACTGAACCACCTTGTTAACT
Source organism: Agave tequilana (assembly GCA_038442645.1). Classification (NCBI taxonomy): domain Eukaryota; kingdom Viridiplantae; phylum Streptophyta; class Magnoliopsida; order Asparagales; family Asparagaceae; genus Agave; species Agave tequilana. The sequence goes on along the minus strand of JAVJIF010031286.1, from coordinate 319,786 downwards.
CCCCGAGTAAAGGCGTACTACGAGCGATTGTGGGCAAGCTTGGAGTTTCAAATGGTGGCATGTTCAAGTGCTCAGAGGATCACTCGGAGTCTCAGGAGGAGCACTCCGAGCGACAGAGTACAGTAACATCTCCAGGCGCAGCGAATGCGGTCCAACCTAGAAGCTTCACGATACAGGAAACTCAAGCCACGTGTCAAGGGCGGTTTAGGGACGTCACAATTTATAACCCTAATTTTCTCTATAAATGGAGATGCGCAGTAATTAGGGTTTAACGAAGCGGTGAGAGCTCTTGTAAAGAGCGATTGTGAGGTTCTCTTCTTCTCCTTATAATATCTCGATAATAGTGGATTTGCGAGCGACTCCGTGATTTTTCTCTGTTTGGGTTTATCACATAAATGCTAGTGTTCTGTGTATTATCTTGTGATAAATCAGCGATCTTATGCATCATTTCTGATCTGATCTGTTCTTATTTATCGTCATCGTAAAAGCCCTTCCCCTAACATAGTCATAGATCTAGGCAAAATGCTATTTTCGGTCATCCATTTTACACATACTTGACGGATAAGCAAAAAGATTCAAATGACAAGATTTTTTATTTTTAGAGACTTCAAGTTGAATGTAGTGGATCTTGCATTTGAAATGTCGGGAGGTTGGATTTGAGTGGAAATGATCCAGGATCGAATCCTTTTGAAAGGATCATAGTTTATCACTTATAAACAGTGTGCTAGCTAAGTTAAAAACTATGCGTAAAAAAAAGATCAGATAGTTTGAGAAAAATTTAGAACTTTGAAATTAAAATAAACTAGCCGTAAACACCACTTATGATTTAACAAAATTCCAAAACTTATGGCACAGTTATGAAGAGAAAAAAGAAACTTTTCAATAATCCTCAAAAAAAACATATAAGAACTTTAATAGAAATTAAAAGTAATGGCCCGCAAAAGTAAAGAAAATGTTGAATCTATAAAAAAAACATCATTTTTGCACTTTTCAAGAAGAGTACTCTTCTTAGGCATATATAGGTTGTCAAACTGGCCACAAAGATGAGAAAAAATGTTGAAGGCCTTAATAATAATCCCCGATGAGTAATGATAAGAAAGCAATACGAACGTCGGTAGATGAAAAATGATGATATTGAATCAATTTTCTAAGAGCACAAAATTTCTTCAAATGGAAGTAGAATTAATTGAACTTCTGACATGTGCAAATGAATAAAATAAAGAGAAAGAACGCATTCTTGATAATTTTAAAAGGAGTGTAGGGGCACCAAGTTTGAAGCCACATATTTGACAAATGTCTTAGTTGCACATTTACATATGAAAGAATAGAATTGATGAAGTCTTCATTGTTAAGGTGGGATGAGTCCCAATACATGTTCCATTCACGAAGTTGATAAGTCTAAAAAGTAAGTTGCCACCTAATTAATATTTGACATAAAATATTTTGAAAGTGAAGTGTTTTCGAAGATGTTTAAAAATGTAAAATTTTGACAAAACTATTTGAAAAGGTAAAGTTGGAAGTATCTATTTATATTTCAGAAAGATGCTCAATACAAAACTATAAGTACTTTAAAGATGTTAAGTTGGGTTATTAATATTGGGTTATTGGGTTGTTACACATATACTCACCTTGTCTTCTATATATACCTTGTACCTTATGAAAGATCAATCATTTCCTTTCTATGGTTTCTATTTCTCTACATGTTATCAGGGCCAGAGAAAACCTAACCCTAAAATCAACCACCTTCTTCTCAAAATTCTCCTTCTCCTCAACCATCACCCTAACCCTAAAACCCTAACCTCTAGGTAGCCGCCATCTTCTCCAACGCCTCCAAGAGGTATGCCACCCTCTCCAAAGTCCCCACGAAAGTGCCGCCAACCTTCCTTCTCAAAGGAGTTTCGCCATCACTCCCAGGTGTCGCCACCTAGGTTGTCGCCACCCTTTCCTCTTCTCCGAGTGCTGCCACCGGGAAGTATTCTCCAAGAGATCTCAAACATCTCCACAACTACTCAAAAATTAGATTTTTTTTTTAACATCTGATCTGGCTATTTGGATGCTCTACAAGACTTCTCTGGTGAGATCTGACATGTTTACTGCTCAAAAATCAAATTTTTTATCTGATCTGCATATTTTAGGCTGAGAAATTGGTTCGTTGACGCAATTCTGGATGTCTATGCCTCTATCGGTAACTAAGTTGCTTGTTTTTCTTGCTTACTGGTTGTTTACTGTTACTACTGTCTGATTTCTGGTGATCTATCTGACTGGCTAGTATGTTTGAGACTACAAGCTCCTCCTCCACAATGATCTCCTCTCCGATGGTTGAGACTTTTGTCCCCAAGACAATGTTGGGGACTACGATAAAGTTGAATGGATCCAACTACTTGTTATGGGCACAGGCGTTCCATATATTCATAGGCGCTCAAAACAAATTGGCTCACCTCCTTCAAGCTCCACCTGCTATTACAGATCCTACTTATGTGACCTGACTTACTGAAGATTATTCTTTGATGACATGGCTTCTCAACAGCGTACAGGAGAAGATTAGTGGTAGTGTTATATTCTTGACTACTGCTAAAGAGATGTGAGATACACTAAAGGTGATGTATGGTAATGAGAAGAACTCCTAGAGGGTGTTTGATATTTATGAGCGCCTGTTTGAGCTCAAACAGGAGACAGAGTTGTTCCTGAATTCTATGACAAACTCAAAAGTCTTATTGATGAGTTAGAGATTCATCAGCCTGTGGTTACTGATGCGGCGACACTGAGAGGATATTATCAGGATCTAAGGGAATCAAAATTTTTATCTGGCTTGAGTCCTACATTACGATCCCAGGTGCGGGGTCAGATACTAGGAGATAGTATTCTCATATTGACTGCCACCTTCTCAAGAGTTATGTGGGTCTCTACTGAATCCGATGTTTCATCTGCATCATCCATTGCACCATCCATTGAGCAATCTGCTATGATTTCTAGGTGTAGCAGAGGTCGTGATCATGGCCGCGATTTGGAGGACAAGGACGTAAACTTATTAGAGGTGGATGTGAATCTTATGGAGACAGACAGAGTGCCTCTGAGAAAGGCTCCTGACAATGTAAGCATTGTGGACGTAATAATGACATCTCCGAATAGTACTGGGAGAAATTTGGTCGACCTGAGTGGGCACGACTATCTAATTCTGGTCCTTCTGCCCAGTGTGGTACTTCTCAAAGTTCTTCACCTACTACTCCTGGCTCTTTCACGGTTATACTGTCGCAGGAGTATGATAGACTCCGACAGCTAGATTTCTCTCAGAACGATCTTTCAGCGACTCATGCATCTACTTCAGGTATGCACGTCTATGCTGCCTCTCCTCAAAAGCCCTGGATATTAGACTCAGGAGCCTCATCTCATATGACAAGTTTTAAATAAGAGTTTGTTCCATTAAATTTATCATGTGTCCACTCCTCTGTTAAAATTGCTGATGGTACCCATTCTTCTGTATTAGAAAATAGGGTAGTTCACGCAACTCCATCCTTGACTCTCACTGATGTCCTATATGTTTCACGATTTCCTGTTAATCTCTTGTCTATCAGCCAGCTTACTAATATAATAACTGTAAAATAACCTTTTTCTCTTCTCATTTTGTGTTTCAGGACCAGACGACTGGGAAGAGGATTGGTTCAGGCATGAGCGAGGAGGCATATACTATTTGGAGGATCGAGTGACCCCTACTGACTTGGTTACACGTTAGCATGATCCAGTTTTACTTCGGCACTGACGCTTAGGTCATCCTTTTGTAGAGAAGCTTCTGTCTGTTATTTCTGATGAGTCCTCTATTTCTTTTTTAAGTTGTGAGTCTAGTGAGTTAGGTAAGCATCATGCTACCTTTCAAAGTCGAGTCAGTAATCGTAGTAATTCTGCGTTTGAGTTAGTCCATTCTAATGTCTGGGTCCTAGTCGTGATGCGCTCTATTATGGGCTTTAGATATTTTCTGCTTTCTGTTGATGACTTCTCTCGCATGACGTGATTGTATCTCCTAAAAGAGAGGCCAAAAGTTTTCTTTAATGAAATAAAAAAATCATTTTTCTACCTCAATTCGTGTGCTTCGTACTGATAATGCTTTGGAGTATGTTAAAACAAATATATCTAATTTTTGCTCCAAAAATGAGATTATTCATCAGACCTCTTGTTCTCAAACATCCGAACAAAATGGAGTTGTTGAACACAGACATAGACAGATTATGGATGTCGCTAGAACCATAATGATTCATATAAGTGTTCCTAAATATTTATGGTCTGATGTTGTGCTAAGTGTTTGTCAACTGATTAATAAGATGCCTTCTTTTGTTCTCGATAAAATATCTCCATTCTCTTGTCTCTTTCCTAACAAAAGATCTTTCTCCATGACTCCCCGTGATTTCGGCTGCACTTGTTTCGTTCAGGACTTGTCTTCTGGACTCGACAAGTTATCTCCTAGGTCTATATAGTATGTTTGTTTGGTATTTTTGGAACACAAAAAGGATACTGGTGCTATAATCTCTCCATCAGAAAGTATTTTGTGTCTGTTGATGTTACGTTTTTTGAATCTGTTCTATATTTCTCTCCACAGGTTCTCGTCACTATATCTGAGAGATTATTCCTCTTTCACTATCTGTGTCGTTACCTACACTTGCTTCTATTGTTTCTTCGCCAATACCGCCAGTAGAAACTACGGACCCCCTGCAACCAAGCCAGTTTGAGATTTCAGATACATCTACACTTATCGCCCAAAGGTTCCGGCCAGCTCCGGCTAACCCCTCTCCAGTAGACAGTCCTCCGCTACCATCAGCATCTCCCTCTGATCTTGATATTTTCATTACCTTTCGAAAAGGTAAATAGTCTTGCACTGATTATCCTATTTCGAATTTCGTTTCTTATGATCACCTTAACCCCATTTTTCGTCAGTTTACCTATCTTTGTCTTCTGAGTCTATACTCAGGTCTTATACAGAGGGTTTATTGGTACCTATCTGGAAGCAGGCTATGGATAAGGAGATGGAAGCCTTTGTTTCTAGAGAAACTTGGGCGTTGATTTCGGCACCAACAGATGTCGGTTGTCGCTGGGTCTTTAAAGTATCACCCAAATGGATCTGTAGATAGATATAAGGCCAGGCTCGTGGACAAAAGTTATACTCAGACATATGGCATCGACTATTTTGAGACATTCTCGCCAGTTACCAGAATGAATTCTATCAACATTCTGTTCTCCATTACTATTAACCTGTCATGGTCATTGTGCCAATTAAATGTTAAGAACGCTTTCTTATATGAGGATCTTCAAGAGGAAGTTTATCTAGAGACACCCCCAGACTATGTTGCTCAGGGGGCCAAAAGTCTGTCTCAAGAAAGCAATATATGAACTCAAGTAGAGTCCACCAAAGGCGTGGTTTGAGAAGTTCAACCTTATCATTTCTGGTATTGGCTTTCACCGGTGTCATTCAGATCACTCTGTCTTCGCTCGGTGCACAAAAACTGGCATCATAGTTCTAGTTGTTTATGTTGATGATAATTTGTTGACTATTGAATACTAAGAATTGAGAAGTCCGGTAGTGATTCAGATAGACTATTGGAAACTAAGAAGTATCTTAAGCGTCATTTTGTGGCCAAGGATATAAAACATCCAAAATACTTTCTGGGAATTGAAGTTGCACATTAAAAACACAGTGTACTTCTTTTTCATCGAAAGTATGCTCTGGATCTTCTTGAGGAAAGAAGCAGGACTTTTGGGATGCAAGCCCCCTACCACTCCAATAGAAGCTAATATGAATTTATGATTTGATGATAGTTATACACTTGATAATCTGAGAAGATATAGAAGATTGATTGAGAAGTTGATATATCTTACAGTTAGTAGACCAGATAACTTTTGTTGTGGGGGTACTAAGTAGATTCATACATCAGCCCAAGAAGACTCTCATTGGTTAGTTGCATTAAGGGTTCTGGCTTCATCAAGAGTTATCTAGAAAAGGGTTGATGTACAGGAAAAATAGGCATGTACGCGTTTCTGGATATTCAGATTCTGATTATGCTGGTAACCGAGGAGACAGGAAGTCTACTACTGGGTATTGCACCTTTATTGGAGGAAATCTGGTGACTTGGAGGAGCAATAAGTAAGATGTGTCTCGCTCCAATGCAGAAGCTGAGTATAGAGATATGGCTCATACGACATGTGAGATGGTGTTGTTAAAAAATCTGCTGATGAAGCTTGATTTCAGACAGCCTTAGCCCATGCCTATGCATTGTGATAATCAGTCTACTATCTACATTGTTTCAGGACCAGACGACTGGGAAGAGGATTGGTTCAGGCATGAGCGAGGAGGCATATACTATTTGGAGGATCGAGTGACCCCTACTGACTTGATTACACGTTAGCATGATCCAGTTTTACTTCGGCACTGACGCTTGGGTCATCCTTTTGTAGAGAAGCTTTTGTCTGTTATTTCTGATGAGTCCTCTATTTCTTTTTTAAGTTGTGAGTCTAGTGAGTTAGGTAAGCATCGTGCTACCTTTCAAAGTCGAGTCAGTAATCGTAGTAATTCTGCGTTTGAGTTAGTCCATTCTAATGTCTGGGTCCTAGTCGTGATGCGCTCTATTATGGGCTTTAGATATTTTCTGCTTTCTGTTGATGACTTCTCTCGCATGACGTGATTGTATCTCCTAAAAGAGAGGCCAAAAGTTTTCTTTAATGAAATAAAAAAATCATTTTTCTACCTCAATTCGTGTGCTTCGTACTGATAATGCTTTGGAGTATGTTAAAACAAATATATCTAATTTTTGCTCCAAAAATGAGATTATTCATCAGACCTCTTGTTCTCAAACATCCGAACAAAATGGAGTTGTTGAACACAGACATAGACAGATTATGGATGTCGCTAGAACCATAATGATTCATATAAGTGTTCCTAAATATTTATGCCCTGATGTTGTGCTAAGTGTTTGTCAACTGATTAATAAGATGCCTTCTTTTGTTCTCGATAAAATATCTCCATTCTCTTGTCTCTTTCCTAACAAAAGATCTTTCTCCATGACTCCCCGTGATTTCGGCTGCACTTGTTTCGTTCAGGACTTGTCTTCTGGACTCGACAAGTTATCTCCTAGGTCTATATAGTATGTCTTTGTTTGGTATTTTTGGAACACAAAAAGGATACTGGTGCTATAATCTCTCCATCAGAAAGTATTTTGTGTCTGTTGATGTTACGTTTTTTGAATCTGTTCTATATTTCTCTCCACAGGTTCTCGTCACTATATCTGAGAGATTATTCCTCTTTCACTATCTGTGTCGTTACCTACACTTGCTTCTATTGTTTCTTCGCCAATACCGCCAGTAGAAACTACGGACCCCCTGCAACCAAGCCAGTTTGAGATTTCAGATACATCTACACTTATCGCCCAAAGGTTCTGGCCAGCTCCGGCTAACCCCTCTCCAGTAGACAGTCCTCCGCTACCATCAGCATCTCCCTCTGATCTTGATATTTTCATTACCTTTCGAAAAGGTAAATAGTCTTGCACTGATTATCCTATTTCGAATTTCGTTTCTTATGATCACCTTAACCCCATTTTTCGTCAGTTTACCTATCTTTGTCTTCTGAGTCTATACTCAGGTCTTATACAGAGGGTTTATTGGTACCTATCTGGAAGCAGGCTATGGATAAGGAGATGGAAGCCTTTGTTTCTAGAGAAACTTGGGCGTTGATTTCGGCACCAACAGATGTCGGTTGTCGCTGGGTCTTTAAAGTATCACCCAAATGGATCTGTAGATAGATATAAGGCCAGGCTCGTGGACAAAAGTTATACTCAGACATATGGCATCGACTATTTTGAGACATTCTCGCCAGTTACCAGAATGAATTCTATCAACATTCTGTTCTCCATTACTATTAACCTGTCATGGTCATTGTGCCAATTAGATGTTAAGAACGCTTTCTTATATGAGGATCTTCAAGAGGAAGTTTATCTAGAGACACCCCCAGACTATGTTGCTCAGGGGCCAAAAGTCTGTCTCAAGAAAGCAATATATGAACTCAAGTAGAGTCCACCAAAGGCGTGGTTTGAGAAGTTCAACCTTATCATTTCTGGTATTGGCTTTCACCGGTGTCATTCAGATCACTCTGTCTTCGCTCGGTGCACAAAAACTGGCATCATAGTTCTAGTTGTTTATGTTGATGATAATTTGTTGACTATTGAATACTAAGAATTGAGAAGTCCGGTAGTGATTCAGATAGACTATTGGAAACTAAGAAGTATCTTAAGCGTCATTTTGTGGCCAAGGACATAAAACATCCAAAATACTTTCTGGGAATTGAAGTTGCACATTAAAAACACAGTGTACTTCTTTTTCATCGAAAGTATGCTCTGGATCTTCTTGAGGAAAGAAGCAGGACTTTTGGGATGCAAGCCCCCTACCACTCCAATAGAAGCTAATATGAATTTATGATTTGATGATAGTCATACACTTGATAATCTGAGAAGATATAGAAGATTGATTGAGAAGTTGATATATCTTACAGTTAGTAGACCAGATAACCTTTGTTGTAGGGGTACTAAGTAGATTCATACATCAGCCCAAGAAGACTCTCATTGGTTAGTTGCATTAAGGGTTCTGGCTTCATCAAGAGTTATCTAGAAAAGGGTTGATGTACAGGAAAAATAGGCATGTACGCGTTTCTGGATATTCAGATTCTGATTATGCTGGTAACCGAGGAGACAGGAAGTCTACTACTAGGTATTGCACCTTTATTGGAGGAAATCTGGTGACTTGGAGGAGCAATAAGTAAGATGTGTCTCAATCCAATGCAGAAGCTGAGTATAGAGATATGGCTCATACGACATGTGAGATGGTGTTGTTAAAAAATCTGCTGATGAAGCTTGATTTCAGACAGCCTTAGCCCATGCCTATGCATTGTGATAATCAGTCTACTATCTGCATTGCTCAGAATCCTGTATTCCATGAAAAACCCAAACACATTGAGATTGACTGTCATTTTGTCAGAGATGCTTGGACAAAGAAGGTGGTTATGTTTCAGCACACCGTCTTCAAAGCAGTTGGCTGATCTCCTTACCAAAGCTGCCTCAGCTGAGGTGTTTTCTAATCTATGTAACAAGTTGGGCATGTTAGATGACTATGCTCCAGCTTGAGAGGGAGTGTTAAGTTGGGTTATTAGTATTGGGTTATTGGATTGCTACCCATATACTCACCTTGTTTATTATATATACCTTATACCTTTTCTTATGAAAGATCAATCAATTCCTTTCTAGGCTTTCTATTTCTCTGCAAAAGATTTTGTGAAAATACTAAAATATTTCACTAAATCCTAAAAGCTCAGAATTTTATCGGTTAATAGGTATTTGTTGATAACTCGACACTGAACCCAAAAGACATCAAGACTAAAAAGGCATGAGGTAAATAATGAGGAAATAAGTTGACGATATCCTCGATATCAAGTCCCAATTAGTAATGATAAGGCAATGCCATTGTGAGAAGATGATAGATAATGGTACAAGATTAAATTTCTAAGAGCATATCATGCATCTTGGGTCTCAGTGAAATCAATGTAACTCTCAACACCAAGTTCAAATCAATAAAAAAAACAAGGGATAAGCACTACAATGCACCAAGATTGAAAGGTAGTCATTACAAGGGATGACAACAAGGGATAAGTCTAAAAGGTAGTCATTACAACGCACCAAGATTGAAGGCACTAGATAGCATGCAACAAATAGATGACATCGCATCAAGTTTGCGATGAAAATGAGAAGTAGGCAGTATATATTGACAGTAAACCTAAAGGGATAGATGATATCGGACCAACGGTTAAGGTGCACAAAAAATATATGGGATAGAATAGAATAGATGAAGCCACAGTAGTCAAGTTGGGATGACAATAAGTGGACCTACACTATTGATAAGCGTAAATATATGCATGTTGACACTAGTCAGGAAACCGCTTTATCAAAATGCTCAAGTTGTCGGATTCTAAGCTAACAATGTACGTCAAACTGAATGAACACCGAATACTTGCCCACACATGGGCCTTTGAGCCACGTGAAAAGATCTTAACATGGAAAGACAAAGTAAACAGGGGTAAACAAATATATTTTAATTGACAGTTATGAGGTTTCAACCCTAGACCTCTTGAGACCTGGTGCTGATACATTTAAGAAAACCAATTTACCCAACAGCTCAAGCAGTTGAATTTTAGAGGGAAAATGTATATCAAACTAAATGAAACATTTAATAAAACCTAAAGTAACTGTTGGTAAAAAGGTTAAAAGCTAAAAAGATTTTTAAAATTATAAGAAATCAAATGTTTCGAAAACTCTTCAGAAACATTAAAGTTTAAATATTTTTATTAAAAAATATTTCAAAAAAAACTGTAGTAAAAAAACTATAAGTACAATACGATTTCATGGTCTAACAGAAATTGTGCAAATTTTAGGACTGTGAAAATAAAGAAACCAGGTGAGAACAATGCTTGTGATTTCTCAAAACTTTAAAAAGTATTCGCAAAGTTTTACAGATAAAACATATATTTTCAGTTATTTTCTAAAAATCGGCATATGGGCTTTATTTCTACCAAATCTGAAAGCACAAAAGGTCAGATACCGAATTGAGGCATATCACGAGAGAGCAACTTGATGGTGCCCTCCATATGAAGTCCATATGAATACATGATGAGGGAATATTGTTTTTAGTAGGTAAGAGATGATGGAAAATGTTAATCTCTTAAGAGCATGAGATTTATACAAGTGGGAGTAGAATTAATGAAACTCTGGACATCATACATCATTAAATGCATTATTTCAAAATCTAAAATGTATGGCTGAAAATACTGAATCAAGTTTGAAGGAGCATATAGCAAAACTATGAGGGACTAACCTGACGATGTCTCTGATTCAAGATACACAGATTAATGATTAGTAGACAATGTAGAGTATCAATAAAAGTCAAAAGAGACAGAAACATGCTTTGTACCTGACAAGGCCCACTCGACAAAGCCCACAGTATTAAGCTGAACTTAGAACATGTAATTGGGCCTTGTACTTGACAAGTCTTAAAGAAGGTATGGTTAAATAAAATAGTATTAATATTTTAAAAGCTAATAAGATTTTTGAAAGTAATAAAATTTCAGAGTTTGAGAAAACTATTTAAAAACATTAAGCCTAGGAAATAATTACGCTGAATGCATTCTAAAATAGTCTAAAAGGTAGGCACGGAGATAATGCACCAAGACTAAAGAAGGCACATAGTTGGAATGACTATGAATAGATAATGTCTCGGTATTAAGTTCATGTTATTATTTACAAGTAGGCAATATATAGTGTTAGTAAGGCCAAAGGGCTAATGATATTGGACAATGTACCCACGACAAAGAGTATAATTGATGAAGCCCTTGATGTTTGGTATGGTTGTTTACACATGGATAATATACATTGATGTCAATTAGGTAAATGTGATATCAGATAAAATTCTAAGGTGCATGGAAAGAGCAAAAATGATGAAGCCTCCCAACGTTAATTTGGGATCAGTATGAATACGTGAGACATATACATTTTGACAAGCTTTCTTAAGACATGCATTATTTCAGAGTTTTAGACATTTCAATAATTTTCGTAAAATCCACATGTGAATGTTAATATCCCCATGCCTAAAAGTGTAGGTGATAATTTTACACCAAATTAAACTAAGAGTGCATGAGGCATATCACTGGGAGTTAGTTGACGATATCCTTATTGTCAATCCCAATTAGGAATGATAAGGCAACATCATTGTCAATAAATGATAGATGGAACTAGATCAATTTTCTAAGAGATGTACCTGAGTGGGAATATAATACTGGAATTCTCGACATCAAGTTTGGTTGAAATAAAAAAAAGTTGGAGATATGTATCTTCTAAATTAAGTCTAAACATTATTTGTGCACACTGAACCAAGATTTAAGGCACTTATAGCATAAATATGAATTGATATCTCAGTATCAAGTTTTCCATAACTAATGATAAGTACGGAATATACTGAGTAAGCTTAAATAGATAGTTGATGATATGGATCAATGTCTAAGGGGTGTGCAATGTACTTGTAACAACGTAAGATAGATGCAGTGTGTCAAGTTTGGAAGTATCAATGATGTAAGATATGTTGCTACAAGTCCAAAAAGATGCACGTGGTTTCAAATAAGTACTATTTTGTAAAAGATATTTTTGAAAGCTACAAAACATTTTCAAGAGTCAAAAGTTATCCAATTCTTTTTTAAAACATAATTTACATGGAAAGTACTAAAATTTGGAAATATCAAAATGAGAAAAAAAAATTAAAAAAACATTCCGATTAAAAACTATATGTATTTTAAAATTAAATAATTTATACAAAATTTCTACAACTCTCAGAATTATGAATGAACAAATGAAACTACTAGTAACCCTTTATGATTTTCCAAGATATAAAATCTATTTCAGACTTTTGTAAATAAAAAGATATTTGTCGATAATTTACATACAAACTGAATATGGTCTTGAGTATTACAAAAAGAAAAATAATGGATGGTAATTAAATGAAAATTTGAAGTTGTAGAAAACATTTCACCGTTTCCAAGAACGGTGTTCTTATATATTACAAATTGTCAAAGTTCCAAAAGAGATGGATGATGATACTAGATCAAGAATAAAACTAGACGAGGCAGATAGCTGGAGTAAAGTTGATCATGTGCTAACTACCAAGTGATAAGTAGGTGATAGATGATGGCATTGGATCATTTTTAAAAAGCATGTGATTTATCCATGGAACCTCTCTACATTTTGGGATGAACACAAGTAGGCTATATGCACTCTCTGTAAGTCCAAAAGGTATGGATGGGATATCGAATCAACATTAAGGCACGAGTAGAGATACTAACAGACAATGTCTATGTATAGGCCATATAATATGCATTGCCAACAAGTCTAAAAGAAAAACTATAAATACTTCGAGATGTAATAGTTTTTTATAAGTGCTTTGCAAGTATAGAAAATTCATAGAGTACTACACTAATAAAAATTAAAAGTATAAAGTAAAATAATTTCAAAAGTGAGCTTAATCAAACCTGCAAGTGCCACTAAAGCTAAAAAAAGGTTTTTAAAAAGTATAGAAATATCAAATTCTGAATAATCCTTTCACTATTGTCAACTAAAGTAATAATTAATATAACATATTTGAAAACTAATAGGGTTTTTGGAAGCTTAAAAATGTCAAAATTTGAAGAAAATTTTTTAAATGTGGTCAAATAGTTGATAGAAAATATTTTAAGCTTTTGCAAGCTTTAAAATGTCAAATTTTGAGAAAATTATTTGAAAAACATTAAGCAAAAATAAATTGCAAACTTTGAAAAAAAAACTATTCGAAATCATAATGTTTAAAAAATATAATTTGAAAAGAATTTAAAGTTACATCTAATGGAAACTGCAATTATTTTAAGATTTAGCACTTTTTTGAAAAGCCTAGTTTCTTTTTCAACGAGTTCAAAGTAAAGTATGTTTTCATCTAAAGTAACGGATGATAGAAAATAATTTGAAAGCTAATAAGCATTTGAAATATATAAATATGTTGAAATATAACATGTACTTTAAGAATAAATACATTAAATATATAAATATTTGAAAACAAAATCTCCTAAGTAAAAACTATAAGTACTTTGAAATGGTTAGTAAAAACTATAAGCACTTTAAGAGTTAATATGGCTTTCAAAGGGTATGGAAAGAAATAAACTTCAAATTTTGGCAAACACTATTAAGATATTTAAAGTTAAGAAATATAATTTGAAAAACAATTTCAAAAAGTATGCTTAGTAAAAAAATTAAAGCACTCCAAAAGTATAAAAATATGACAAGGTAATTTGCCAATAAAAACTATAAATAAACATTTAAGAGAATTTTAAAATATATATGTATATGCTTAAAAAATAGACTTATTATTAAAGCTAATATTGCTTTTGAAAGTATAAAAATGTCAATTTTTATAAAAACAACCATCAACTAAAGTAATATTTAATATTTTAAAACTAATAAGATTTTAGAAAGTATAAGAACTCTCAACATCATGTTCAAATGATTGACAATAAATAGGTTACATGCATTCTCAGTAAGTCTAGAAAAAGGTATGAATGATGATGTTGAATCAATAGGCACATAGAGCATGAGGGAGCATATGATCAAAAATCATGATTTACAGTTGACAATATATGATGTCAATACTTATGCAATATAATGTTGTCAATATGCCTAAAGAGATTTCATGATGACACCAAATTAGGATGGAGAGTGTACAAGGATATCAAGAGGGAATAAAAGTGACCCTCGGTATCAAGTTCAGATGAGAGTGAATATAAGGCAACTCACATTGGTAGATGATGATATTGAATTAATATTTGCTAGAGTTCGTGATGTATTTGAGCTGAAGTGGAATTAAGAAACTTGAAATCAACTTCAAATGAATAACATAAGTAGTATATAAGCAATATCAGTAATTATAATAGTCATGGATGGCAAAACTGGATCAAGATTAAAAGCAGATATAGTATAACTATATGCGAGTAAATTGATAAAAGTCCTGGCGTCAATAAGGAGGCAATTTACTTTGTTACTAACCCAAAAAGTGATGGATGATAATACTAGATAAGTGTCCACAGAGCATGCAATGTACTCGTGAGAGAGTAGAATTAACATGATAGAGTAGTAGAATTAATGAAGCCCTCGGTGTCAAGTTGGGATGAGTGCTGATACATGGGCCATACTTTTTCAGGAAGTCCAAAAAGATATATGATGTCAATGAAAAATGGAGTTAATAGAAAACATTTTACAAACTATGAATCATTTAAAAATGTCCAAAATGTCAGATTTTGTGAAAACTATTTGAAAACATTAAAATTCAAAAAATATCTATTTATAAAGAATTTTGAAATATATGCTCTAACAAACACTATTAGTACTTTAAAGTTTAATAAATTATAAAAAATTATAAAAATTTTAGAGTTTTGAAATTAAAAGAAAATAAAAGCGAAAATGTTTTGTGATTGACCAAAATTTTAAGATTTACGTCATATTATATATGCATAAAGAGATATTTCTGATAATGTTGATATAAGTTGCATGTTGAATTCAAAAATGATGGAATATAAACGAGTAAGAATTTTGAAGTTGTATAAAACATGTTTGATCTCTTCGAAAACAATAACCTTCTTAGGCGATATAAGTTGTCCGCATGCATAAAGAAATGGACAATGATATCAAATCAAGATCAAAGGCGCACGTGTTATCAAGTTTCAATAAGAAAGGGTAAGAAGGCAAGATGCATGTCAGTACAACTATGGTGAAGTTGTAGAATTCTTTTCAGAATTTTACAAATAAAAAGGCAATGTTTATGTGGCTTTCATAAGAAACATATGGACCTTAAACTTCAAAATGATGGAATATAAATAACTAGAATTTTGAATTAGTAGGTACATGTTTTTCAAGAACTATGATTTATTATGCAATATATGTTGTCAAATGCCTACATGGGGAAGCAAAAGTTGATGTACTCATTGTCAAGTTCAGATGAGTAATGATAAGAAGGGAAGTTATCTCCCAGTAGCAGCCTACAATATATGACATGATGTATCTTATTGGGAATAATGAACCTCTTGATATCAAGTTCATATGAATAACAATAAGAAGGGTATAATGAGTCTAAAAAGTACAAATGTCGATATTGAATCAAGATTATAGGTGCATGTAGCATGATTACGGGGAGTAAATATGTCCAAGTATCAAGATTCCCATGATTAACAACAAGCAGGCAATACAGTTTATGAGTAAGCCTGAATAGATATGATATACCAGGTCAATGTTGTTTAAAGTGCATGTGATGTTTCCTCGAAAGAGTAGAATTGATGAAGTCCTTGATAGATGGGTTGTATCGTCGGACATCAACAAAATTAAGACTAATAGATAGTACTTTACAAACTGCGAATGGAGTGAAAATTTCCAAATACTAAGTTTTGAGAATACTACTTAAATATATTAAATTCATAAATATATACATAGAAGAACCATTTTCAACACAAATTCAACTGTACTTCAAGATTTAATAGTTTGAAAAAAAATACTATCTGCAAAAATCCCTTTGTAAGTTATCAAATTTTTAAAAGCTAAAATTTTATATATAGAAACATATTTTTAATTTTGATAAACACTGAATTTATTATTACTGAACTTAAAACTGATGGAATACAAAAGAGTAATTTATAATTTTAAAGTTCTAGAAAACACGTTCATGCATTTCAAGAGTAGTAAAATCTTGATAGGTATAAATAGTTTGTCAATATAGCCCTAATGATGGATGTTGATACCAAAACAACACTAAATGCATGATGCATATCACAAGGGACTAAGTTGGCAATGTCCTGGGTGTAAAGATACAGTGTGCAAAGGTCAGACACAATTTGCACAATTGGTAGTAACCTATGGTTATAGATGTTATTGGATCATTTTTTAGAGCAAGGGAGTGGGTACATTTAATGGAACTCTTGACTTTGAATGAATAACAATCAATAGGAATATATGCATTCTCAATAATTCTAAATGTTATGCACAATGATAATGAATCTCAGTATCAAGTTTTCAATGGTTGACAATAAGTAGGTCACACATATTGTCACTAAGATTAAAACTATAGATGATGATACCAGTTCAATGTCAAAAGTGCACGTAACACATCCATGACTGCATAATGAAGCCCTCAGGATCAAGTTGGGATGAGTACTGATAAAATGGGCCCTATATAAATGAACATCAAGGAGTAGGATACATGCAAGCTCAAAAAGTAAAGGTACAAAAAACAATGTTGAATCAAGGTTAAGTGCGCATATAGCATGTTTATGAGTAATGATGTCCCAGTATCAACACTATAATCAGAGACACAATTCTTCATTACAATAGGATACAGCTGATGGTTGTTGTCATCATACAAACTATTCATTTGTTAAAATAAGTAAAGACTATATCTTAATAAGACAAAGAAAACTCAAAATGAAAAGTCAGCAAGCAATTCAACCATAACTATTTCATTGAACCAACACGTAAAAGATTAATAGAAAGGAATTAAGTTTCAATTGATACCATGAGATTAATAGCATTGAGTGACTTTTCTGCATTTGAGGGCCACAACTCAAAGCTGAGGTAGTGCAAACGGCAGCTTCTCAAGCAGCCAACGCTCAGGTGGCAACATAAGGCAGTGTTGCCTGCTCAAATACAAAGGACAAAACAAGATCAAATGTATAAAATGGAAAGAGAAGGGGGTCAGAACTAAAGATTTACAAACTGCAAATGCTCCTACTTTTATCTAGACAGAACTAGAGTTAAGAGATACTCTCACACGACAGATATAGAAATAATAATCCCTTCAAAATTGCTAAACATATCCTTTAATACAATCTGGACATGCAACAAACTACCAGTAAAGAATCAGAAAAGAGAAGGGAGGGCAGAAGCACTTCAAGTAAAAATAACCATAAGGACGAACTATTGACTATCAACCTTAAACATTTGCTTTCTAGAATGGCCAAATAAGGACACTCTGCTCCACTTGATGAGACAAATATGGCTACAGGTCTGTAGTAATTTCTTATAAAACGTAGCATGGACTAAATAAAAAACTTTCTCCCAGCACTAAATGGAACACCGTGTTGGCTAGCCGTCACCTAAATATCCAATTTGAGTAAGCAACTCCAAGTCCTCCAATTACATAATTCCTACAAATTTTATCTTAACCTAAAGGAAAATTGTCATTCTTTGCCTTTACCATTTCGCAATCCACCTAAGACGAGACAAATTTGATGATAGAGGTTCTGGTAGTAGAAGCAATAAATAAAGAAATCCCAAGAAATTCCAAAAAACAAAAGAACATGTCCTTGCACCTTGCTAATACTCCTACCCACTGAATGTTCATAAAGTTAGAAGGGAAATATATTGGAAATTTTCTCAGAACAAATGCATTGTCAAAGCATAATAAAAAAAGGACATAAATAGCTACCTACAACACGCGAGCCTCGAGGGTGTTCCTAATGCATGTTAGATACAATCGTAGAGTGTTTCCCTGATAATTTCAAACAAAACAAATTCAGACCACCAAAGATTGTAGAATAGTTCTCTAAGCTAAACTTAAAAATAATTCTCTAAGCTAGGTAAATTGTCACCAAATCCACACAAAATGTGTAATAAAATAGGAAACTCAATTCCTGCAAAGAAAAATGTCAATTGAATCAAACTTATTCAATCAACAGTAAAGCAAATTTACTCAAAAGAAAATTCTAAATAGAAAATTATTCCTCTCAGAAAACAAAAATGTAGAATTAAACAGTTCTGCGGGCAGGATTGAATCAATGAGAGAACTGTGTCCTTTCATTGTCCATCAAGCTACAGTAGGGCATTTCCTCATGTTGCACTGCCCTCCTGTGAATTGTCTCTCTGCAACTCTCTCTCACTTATTTCTGCCGTTCCTCTTTCAGATCCCAAAGACAGTAGCTAGCTTACACACTTATACTCTAAATTTATAGGCTTGAAACTAAATTTGCAGATATTTCTCTCTATTTTAGTTGGATCAAACTCATCATCAAATTCCATGCCAAAATTGCTCAAAATTTTGAAGCAGAACCCATCTCTGAGACAATAGAATAAGGACAAGCCATCCCATGTAAAAATCTACACTAATATGAATAAAAAAAATCAGAAAACAGAAAACAATACAAGCTTAGTATTATCGTAATCAAAACTAATTAATCAAACTCATGAAAAGGAAAAGAAAAGAAGAATGAGTCATAACACCACAAGCCCAAGAAAATTAAGAGAGTGTATCTCACATCTTTACGATGAGGTAAACTATCGTCAATTTATTTTTTAAATTAACGATCAGAATTTACAAAGGACCCATGATCAGCAAGTAAAAAACTTGAAAATAAAGCTAAAAACAAAAGGTATCATTTTTTAATGAAACCCTTCCGAGAATTTCCAAATAAACAACAAGAACCCACATCAAAATTTTCATTACAATTCTCAAGGAGAGAACAGTATCTGACAGTACAGGAGAGAACTCACAGCAACGCATTAAACAAGATGTAAAATTTAAACCCATCACTATATAAAAATTTAACATTGACCGTATTAAAAAGAAGTAATAATAAAAAGAAGTAATAATTTAAGCCCGTCGTAATAATAATTAATTACCCAGACAAACTCGATTCAACTCGCGATCGAATCAAGAAGAACTCGAATTATGCGCAAGAAACACCGACTTCAGGTCGCGAGGGATCGCGGGCAAGAAGAAGCCCTTGCGGGTTGCGGGTCCCACCGCCTTCATCTAGGCCGGGCTCAGCTTTCTTGGCGCCGGTGGAGAAAGAGAATTAAACTATTGAGAAAAATCCTTACTCAAAGAAAAAAGAGAAGAGATGTGATACTGCCCTAGAATTTGGGATCGAAGTTGATTCTTGGTTCCTCCGTTGTCGTGGTCATGTTTTGCGCCATTGTTCGTCGAAGGATCAGTTGAAGAGATTGAGGCCGACGATCTCTTCCTCTTCTTGATTCCGTAACGATTCTCACGGAGGAGGGGAGAGAGAGGCGGCATTCATCGGGGGGAAGAGAGAGCGGAAGCAGCGGCATTGATCGGAGGGGTGTTGGAGGGAGCATAGATCCGGCCGGCGATTAGGGCTCTGGGTAGGTTTTGTTGAGAAGAGAGAGGACCGATACGAAGAACATGGGAGGAAATAAAGCTGAAGTTTTTTCTTTTTTTTTTTTTTTTTTTTTTTTTTTTTTTTGTGTGTGAAGAGAAGTGGAGAGTTAACGAAAGGGAGATATTTAACGCTAATCTCTCTCCCCCCCGCCGGTAGCGTTGCGATTAAACAACAAATAACGACTCTCTCTCTCCAGCGTCGACGCGAGGAGTTTAATCGGTGAATGATGCCTCTGTCCTACGGTCATATTTTTTGATTCTTTCAATTATGCAACAAATCAGTCAAATCTCATCATGTGATCCAACATCAGATTACGCATCCGTTATAAATTTGTCTGCAGGTCAAGTTGTATCCGACCAACTAACTAAGAATTGCCACAGCTTCCACTCTCTCAATTTATTCAAGACTTCGTTTTTTTTTAGCTCTCTATAAAATAAAATATTCTCATTAAAGATTCTAATTTTGTAAACAGTTTAAACTTCTTTTATGAGAAAAAAAAATTCTAGGAATTACACGAGCTAGATAAAAAATAGAAAAATATCTCCTTAAAAAATGGGCCCACTGTGTTTTCTTTTGTTCTTTTAATTTTATCATCATAGAGAAGAAATAGTAAAAATATTCAAAAAAATGCCTTTGTTTTTTTGAATCTATCCTAAAAAAGTTTGTTATTTTTTAGTTCTCCAACTTTTAGATTCAGGTAACGTGCGTATATGTATTACTATAAAAAACACAGATATATCTAAAGGACTTAAATTACATGCAAAATAAAAGAAAATAAGTGGAGATAAATATACTATTTCAAATAAATAAAACTATAGAGATGAAGACAATTGATCAGAAAACTAAAGAGTTTAAGAAAGCGACTGAGAATATTCAAGATACTTGCTAGTTAAAGGAAGAGATTAAAGAAGTTCAAGAAACTAAAGAGTTCAAAAAAGAGATAGATACTCATAGAATCTCAAAAAAAAAAAAAAATCATGAGAACAGTATTACAGGAAGAAAAGAAAAAGAACAAGGAGAAAAAGTAAGATGGAAAAGAAGATGGAGAAGTGGAAGAAGAAAAAAAGAGAAGAACGTGAAGAAGGTGAAGTGAAGAAGGTGAAGAAGAAGAAGAGATAGAAAAAGAAGGACAAAATGAAAAAGAAAATTCATGAAAAAGTTTTAATTACAATAAAATTGGGGGAAATGATATCTACTTTGATATAGGAGAAAATCAAACACTCATATTAGAAGGAAAGAATAATTACAAAGTGAATAATACCATAAAACTCATAGAGAGCATCAAAGTGGAGGCAAGACATCATCAAACTGAAGACAAGCCCATCAAAATAAGGAGTCAACACCATCAAGACAGAGGACAAAAATATAACAAAGAAACAGCACGGTCACCATTAAGAAAGATTCGACATAGAGACTAACAATAGAAAAGTTTTGGAGAAGAAGATAAAAATAGTTTTGTTCAGTATAAGAGGGGATACAAAGCTAGAAAGTCAAAGAAAAATCAATGTATTCCAAACAAACAATAGGAGTTCCAACTGACATGAAAAAATGAAAAGCGAGAGAAGAATTCATGAAGAATTTGAATTAAGGGAGGCTATTGATAATTATAATTCAAATCCTCATGAAAATGGAAAAGTCAATGTTTAAGTTGGTTGAGGATTTTTGGAGTTTCTAAAATTATGATCTTAGAGTTATGATTGTATTGGGATTAGTTTAAAAGTTTCTTATTTTTATAATAATGTAAGTAGTAGATAATGTACAGGAGTTTGATTTTGTCACGCCCCGCTTCTCAAAATACGGAATACGGGTACGTGACGATGGCCAGCAGATACTCACGAAGAGGGAAATGTCTTTCGTGAATACCTTACGCTGCAGTAAATGAGCCAAATTCTTGCACACATATACAAAAGACAACCAGAAGTTTCATTTCACATAAAAGACATACATCTAAAATAGTCTTTGTCTGGATACAAGATTGAAAACATAACAAAGCAGAAATAAAAGAAGATATAATTTTGGCATCGGGATATCATAACAAGATAAAATGCCAAAATACATAAGATAAGAAACGTCGGACTCACGCCTGGTAATCTTCCTGGGTTCCTTCGAACAGTGGCTCGTCAGTCTCCTTAAGCTCTGATGCTGAAAAATCAAGGTCCGTAAGAAGCGGACCAGCAAGTGCACACACGAGAAGAGGTAACAATAATATGAAAATGTGAAAGTAAAGTCAATATAAGTAGAGCACTTGAATCAATGAATCATAAATCTGACGATAATATAAACTGACAGGTAAGATACCAATGAGAGTAACAGAACAGTCAGGTGAAATAAGATCATGTATTTATACTATGACATGTACATAATGAACATGAAGCACCCTGGACGAGTAATGTCATATATCATAATCATCAGGTCACACGATCTCAAGTTCACAAGTTAAGAATCATATGGCAAGTCCAGGAACATCATGTAGTCAAGATTATTCATGTCACAAACGATAATTCTAAGTCTAGTATGTTTTATTATCTTAACTAATGCAGCTGTCATGTGCCCCATCCCACAGGACAACTACATATCAAACAAGTGATGTGCTAGTAGATCCTGATAGCAGGGAGAAACAGTTCACTGTACTCAGGTATCATGTAACATGTAATAACAGGAGCGCGCATAAATAACAAGATCACGTGTGGCATCCAAACCCACAAGGGGTCGCCCTTCCAAGCACACCTCCCTGAATTTCCCCTGCTACAGTCTCCCCCAATCGGCTTGGTTAATTTTATTAATTAATGTAAATGCAAGATAACGTGTGACTCAGCGTGACAGGATTAGGGACCAGTATCAAGAGTATTCAGTGTCAAATAGTAGTTACATTACATATCAAAATTTCGGGAAAATAGAACATGGTGATAACAATGAGTGACAAATGCATAATAGTATAAGTGATGCCAGTGTATTAGGATGTAGACATAATCATAAAATATGAATCATGACATAGGGTGATGTCAACGTACTTGTACAATATTTACTAATTTATAGTTATGATTATTTATGTATCAAACATCCTATGCACGCATGTCTTACAATACATGAGATCAAAGAAGGACATGAAAATTGAGATCAGAAAGGAATTTATAAACTAACAAAGGGACACAAAGGAGAGAGAGGGTATGTGTACTTACCTGATATCGTTGGAATCTGAATTCCTGTAACTGCAACCGGCTCTGGGTAAAAATCGTGGCCTAAATATTACGTTAATTAATTAGAGACTTGACATGTTATTTATTCAGTGATAAGTTAAGTGATAATGTATTTTTACTATTTATTATAATTTGGTTGATTAATATTTTCAAATAATTTAATTTTTGAATTTATAGCAACTATTTAAAAATATATTTTCATACTAAAATACTTGCATAAGCTAATAAATTGATGTATAATATTTACATATTACTGAACTATGAATCTCATATTTTTTTTGTGCTATTTAGTAATTTATTGGTCATTTTTAAATAAATTATCATTGAATAGTAATTACAAAAATATTTAATTCATGTTATTCTAAGTAATATTACATCAAAATAATTTTATAGAGTTTCAAATTTAGTTTGTGATTTTCTGTGAATTTTTTGGAATTTTCTGAATTAAAATAAACCTAAAAATCAATAAAATAAATAAAAAGCTTAACGGGTATGTTGCTACAGTAATGGTTTGGGTCTAGTTTGCAATAGTAAATGCTACAATTATTTTTGTACTTATTTTTATTTTATTTATTCCTTTTCTTTTTCTTTTTCCTTTACTTTTTCTTTCTTTTTTTTCCTTTCTTTCTTTTTCTCTTTTTTCTTTTCTTTCTTTTTTTTTTAGGGTCGGGTTCGGGTCTGTAAAACAGACCCGAACCCGGGTCTGTATACAGACCCGGGCTGGGTCTGTGCCCAGACCCAGTCGGGTCTGGCTGAGCCTGGGTCTGGTCGAGCCAGGCCAGACCTGGCCTGGTCTGCACTGTGCTGTGCACGGTGCAGTGCACAGCACAATCCAGTTTTTTTTCGATTGTAAATAAATTTCTAAAAATAAATTAAAAATCATGATAATTAGGAGGCATATCCTAGGTGTTCTACAAAATTTTATTGTGATTTTAGCATGCGTTTTACAAGGTGAAATTAAAGCTAACATGTAATGCATACTACGTATTCGGTGAAATGCCACAACGAACTAAATTCTACAAAATGCAAAATAAAATACCTGGAACGCTTCCCTTCAGTCTGAATCTGCTTCTCCTCGTCCAGCACTTCAGAATCTCGCCAAATTTGAAAGAGGAAGAGATATTGTAGTGGAAGAAAGAAAGAGAGATTGAAGTTTTGCAAGTGACTTGAGATGATGAGATATCCTTTTTACATGCACCACACACACCCCTAAGCCCTCCTGAGAGTTAGGCTACGTGAAAAGAGTAGTGGGTTCAGTTTGTGTGAGTGGGAATGAGGGAGAGAAAGTGTAGGAAAAGTTAGAGAGAGTGGGGGAAGTTGGAGAAGATGGGGGAGTTAAAGCCTTGTTTAAATAAATAGGCTTGGGCTTAAAGACCACACAAAGCGGTCTGGGTGTTATAGTATGGGGGTGGTGGCCATGGTTCGAATTTGAGAAGAAACAATTAATAAAGTTTGTTTTTGGTTGTAGAGGTAAGGGAAAATGTTCAAATAGAGTGGCTTCCACAAAGGAACAAATGCCAAAGTGGCCATGTGGTTAGAGCATTCATTTCACATGTGGGGCACATGGGTTTGAAACCTGTTATGATACACATGTCAGTTTTTTTTAATTTTTATTTTAATTTCATTTTTTTCTTTTTGAATAAACATTTAAGCATTATTTTATTGGATTAAACTCTATTAATTCAGAAAAATTCTCAAAAATAAAAGAAGTCATCCTGAACATTGTTGTGAAGTCAGATTTTCAAAATTCATTCCCTATTGTTAATTAAAATCCCAGAGTCAGCCTGTGCACCGATCGACCCTAAATTGAGATTCTTCTCCAATAATTCCCAAAAAAATTCCAAAAATCTCGAAAAATTTAAAATAATGGAAAATGATATTTTGAGCTGAAATGACCTCAATCTGACTATCAGGATGATTAAATCATTACCAGATACCAGTACTGACATACGTATATTAGGAACCGAGGGTTACAATCCTACCCACCTTATAAGAAATTTCGTCCTCGAAATTCAAAAGTAAACAAGGAGAAGATTATTCTAAGCTATAAGATGAAGAATAAATCGCTAGAAGTGAGATATGTTATCTAAGAAGAAATGAGGATATTTAGCCCTGATCTCATCTTCCCATCCCAGGTGGAATCCCCAGGAGAGTTTGGATCCCAAGACACCAGTACCAGAGGAATGGTCTTGTTCTTCAGAACCTTCTCCTTCTTGTCGATGATGCGGATTGGTTGAGCCTCATAGAATAGATCGTGATTCAGTCTCAGATCTGAATAGTCCAGGATATGTTGGTCATCCTGGACGTACTTCCTTAATTGAGGATGTGGAATACGTCATGAACACCATCTAGTGCTGGAGGTAAGGCCACCCGGTATGCTACTTCTCCGACTCGCTCAATGATGTCAAAAGGTCCAATGTATCTGGGGCTTAACTTCCCACTGCAGCCGAACCTAATGACCCCTCGAGTTGGTGAGATCTTAAGAAATACATGGTCACCTACTGCAAACTCTAAGGGTCTTCTCTTAGCATCGGTCCACTTCTTCTGACGATCTTGAGCGGCTTTCATATGTTTCTTGATCTTGGCCACCTTCTCTACTGTTTGCAAAATCAGATCTGGGCCAAGCATCTTTCTTTCACCAATATCATCCCAGCACACAGGAGATCTACACTTCCTTCCATAGAGTGCCTCATAAGGAGCCATCTGGATACTAGCCTGATAGCTGTTGTTGTAGGAGAACTCCACTAAATACAGACGATCATCCCATGATCCCTTAAAGTTTAGTATACAAGCTCTAAGCATATCCTCTAGAATCTGGATGGTTCTTTCTGATTGGCCATCAGTCTGAGGATGGAATGCCATGCTGAACTTTGACTTGCTGCCTAAGCTCCTCTGGAGACTATCCCAGAAACGTTACACAAATCTAGTGTCTCTATCAAAAACAATACTAATAGGGACTCCATGCAGTCTGACTATTTCCTGCATATACTTCTCTGCCAGTGCTTCTGTGGACTATCCGACTCAGAAAGATATATAATGAGCACTCTTAGTGAGTCGGTCCACGATCACCAATATAGCATTTTTCCCTCTTGGACTCCTAGGCAGGCCTACAACAAAGTCCATGGTGATATTCTCCCACTTCTATTCGGGAATAGGGAGTGGTTGTAGCAGCCCGGCCATCCTCTGGTGTTCCGCCTTGACTTGTTGGCATACAAGGCAACGGGCTACGAATTGAGCTATCTCTCTCTCTTCATCCCGTGCCACCAAAAGTGTTGCTTAAGATCTCTGTACATTTTAGTACCCCCAGGGTGAACCGAATAAGGGGAAGTGTAAGCTTCAGAGAGCAACTTCCTTCGAACTTTCCCAGATGGTACACAGAGTCTGCTTTCAAATCGAAGCGAACCATCTGCATGGATGACTATATCCTGCCTTAGTCTGGCTTCCATTTCTTCTCTGATCTTTGCAACTTAGGGTCTTCCTTCTGAATCTCCTTGATCTTCTCGATCAGAGATGGTTGAGTCACCAAGGTCATGAGTCTCCTAATATCTCCTGGTAGAATGATCTCCAAGTCTAACCTAAGGATCTCTTCCTGCATCTCCTTCTGTTGAGTCATCAACATGAAAGAGGGCTTCCTACAGAGAGCATCAGGAACTACATTCACCTTCCCGGGGTGGTATTGCAGATCTATATCATAGTCTGCCATGAGCTCTAGCCATCTTCTCTGACGCATGTTGAGCTCTTTCTGGGTAAAAATGTACTTGAGACTCTTATGATCTTTGAATATCTCCACACGCTCCCCGAGAAGATAGTGTCTCCACACCTTAAGGGCAAAGATGACCGCCGCCAGTTCCAGATCATGAGTTGGGTAATTCCTCTCATGGGGCTTCAGTTGTCTTGAGGCGAATGATATCACTCTGCCTCGTTGCATTAACACACAACCCAAGCCGCGCCTAGAAGCATCACTATGTATCACCATCCCCCCAGATCCATCTAGAATTGCTAGAACTGGCGCTGTCGTCAATCGATCCTTCAGTTCCTCGAATGCTAACCGGCATTCCTCAGTCCACCGATACTCACTTCCTTTCTAGTAAGCTTGGTTAGAGGCTCAGCGATCTTAGAGAAATTTTGGACAAACCGACGATAGTAGCCAGCTAGTCCAAGAAAACTTTTCACTTCCGTGACAGACTTAGGAATTGGCCAATCTCTGACAGCTTCTACTTTGGATGGATCCACCGAGATGCCATCCCCAGATATGATATGCCCGAGGAATGAGACATGGTCTAGCCAAAAAGAGCATTTACTAAGCTTTGCATATAACTTCTCTTTTCTTAGAGTTTGTAGGACAATCCTCAAGTGATCAGCGTGCTCCTCTTTGATCTTGGAATAGATTAGGATATCATCAATGAAGACCACGACAAATTGATCTAAGTATGAAGCAAAGACACGATTCATCAAGTCCATGAATACCGTAAGAGCATTGGTTACTCTGAATGGCATAATAAGGAACTCGAAATGTCCATATCGCGTCCGAAAAGCAGTCTTAGATACATCCTTAGCTTTTACCCGCACTTGGTGATAACCAGAACGGAGATCTAGCTTAGAAAATACTGTGGCTCCACCCAGTTGATCGAAGAGATCATTAATTCGGGGTAAGGGATACTTATTCTTGACTGTGACATGATTCAGCTCCCGGTAATCAATGCATAATCGCTGGCTACCATCCTTCTTCTTGACTAAAAGGACTGGAGCGCCCCAGGGTGAAGCACTCAGTTGGATTAACCCCTTATCGAGCAAATCTTGAATCTGCTTCTTCAGTTCCGCTAGTTC
Source organism: Agave tequilana (assembly GCA_038442645.1). Classification (NCBI taxonomy): domain Eukaryota; kingdom Viridiplantae; phylum Streptophyta; class Magnoliopsida; order Asparagales; family Asparagaceae; genus Agave; species Agave tequilana. The sequence continues at coordinate 292,012 of JAVJIF010031286.1, read as the reverse complement.
CATCGAAGCCATGCGGTACGGCGCCTTGGAAATAGGGGCTGTTCCAGGCATGATTGCGATACTAAATTCAATCTCTCGAACAGGGGGTAGTTCGGGGAGATCCTCAGGAAAGATGTCAAGAAATTCACATACCACCTCAGATATATTAACTTGCTCCTTAGAGTTCAAGGACTCTAGCACCCCTTCAATTGCCTCTTCTTGAATTAGACTTGCTCCAGAGTTACATCCCCAGCATAGAATTCAAACTCTGGATGACTGGGGACCCGAAAGGTAACTTTCTTCTTCCTACAGTCAATGAGAGCATAGGAAGTGCCCAACCAGTCCATAGCCAAAACAACGTCAAACCCAGAGTCGTTTATGACTATCAGGTCGGCTAGAAACTCTCTACCACATATCACTATAGGGGACTTCCTACATTCCTTAGAACAGACAACTATCCCACCTCCCATGGCTATGTTCCAGGGATTAACCATATCATCACAAGAAATGTGGTGTCGAGCAACAAAATTTGCAGAAATTGTAACACCCTGCTCCCGGAATACGTACTTAGTTGCGTATTCGTATTTTCAATCATATTTTTTTATTTGGTTTCAGTATTTGTTTTGTATTATGAATTATTTATATGATCATTTTGCTGTGGATCTGGATTCGTGGACTCGGAGTCAGCCCTAGTCTGAACCGGGAGTCCGATCCTAGAGTATTACTCGATTTGGTATTTCTGCTATTCTGATTTGACCGATTTCAGTTTTAAATATCGTTTTCCAATATTCTAGATTTTTCATGATTTTCTGAAATTTTTCTGAATTAAGTTGTAAATCTTCAAAACCGGGGTCGACCAATACCGCTGCTCGTTTCTCGGATTTTTAATTTACAAACGGAATTGAAATTCTAAAAATGGCTTTCCTATAACTTCTTAAAATTACATTTTCTATCTAAATACTTTTTCTGAGAATTTTCTAAATTTATCAAAATTCCCTTGGATTTGGTGTCGGCCAGTATCACTGGTTGATTCCAGGAATTTTAGTTTACAGTTGGAATCAAATTTCTAGATTTTGCTTTCATATTTCTTCTTAGAATTATATTTTCTTCTTTCTGGCATTTTCTGAGATTTTTTAGATTTTATCAAAATCCGGCGGACCCGGTATAGACCGGTATTGACTGTTGACTTCAGAATTTTTATTTTAAAAATGGGATTGAATTTCTGAAAACTGATTTAACCAAAAAATTTTAAATAATATTTATTATTTTTGAGAATTTTGGGAAGCTTTTCAAGCTACTTAAATTTTTGGACTTTTCCGGAGTTTTTGGTGTTTTCCCAGATACCGGAATTTTATCCAGATATTTTACTTTTCTCCTTTTTCATTTTTTCTATTTTTCTCTCTCCTTGCTAGACGCGAGTTCCACCAAACCTGGATTCAACATTTAATGCAGAGATCCTCTCCATACTGCTTTCAATGTTACGTCCTTCAAGTCATTATGACTTTTGTCTTTTCTGATAAACACGATCTTGCGTTTTTCTCCTGGACGCAGAGCTAATCTCCGCGTCAGGCTCTCTTTGGCCTAGACGCAAGTCTGGATGAATGGAGACGCAAGTCACATTAAATCAAGTCATAACAATGGCAAACTAGTAATAATCATTCCCCCTTATATATACACCCCCTTTTTTTTTCCTTCTCTTTCATTCATTCTTTTTCCTTTCCTTCTCTTTCCAGAGAACGAACCAGCAGAGCCCATTTCCATGGGTTTGAGCCGTGCCTCCCTCTTGGCCAGCCACCCTCTCCACCTCCTTCACCACCAACACCTCCACCACTTTCTCTTCCATCTCTTTCTCCATTCCAACAACAACAACAACCACAACACCATCTTCTTCCTCCATTTCCCATCAAAATAACCCATTCTCACCACCAACTTCACCATCATTTCCACCACCACCTACACCGCCTTGGTCCCCATGAACCATGTCATCTTCCCTCCCTCGAAGAGCTCTTTCTAACGAGCTATAGCTTCGCTCTTCGAAACCCTTTTTGCAAAACTCCAATCTTCCATTTTTAACTAGACTTGCACTCCCATTCTTGCCTTGGGCTTAGGGCTTTGGCCGCCCACCTTCGGCCTCCGGCCACCTCCGGCCGCCGCTGGCGACCGCCGGCCATGGCCGGCCATCATCCCCCCTTCCCTTCTCCTTTCTTTTCCTTCCTTTCTTCTTTCTTTTCTTTCCTTCTTTCTTTCTTTCCTTTCTTTTTCCTTTCCTTTCCTTCTCTGTTTTCCTCCCAAACCTGCGTCCCACTCTCACTCTTTCCCTGCGTCTCTCCCTGTCTCCCTTTTCCTCTCTGAAAATTGCTGACGCGGATCTCACCCCCGCGTCCAAGCAATTCCTTAACGCGAATCTTCGCGTTCTTGACATTTGTATAACGCGGCCTTCACGTTCTTGTATCGACACAACGCGGAGCCTATGCCCGCGTCTGTGTCCTTCTCGTGTCAACACGACGCAGAGCTCATGCCCACGTCTGTGTTCTTCTCGTGTTAACGCGACGCGGAACCCACGTCCGCGCCCGCGTTCTTCTTGTGTTATAACTTGAACGCAGGTCTTGAACCTCGCGTTTGTGGCATCTACGCGAAGCGACTCCCGCGTCTGCGACCCCCGCGTCTCACTCTCAAACCCGCGTCTCCCTATACACACTCTCTCTCCCTGTACACGCTCTCCATAGACTTCTCTCTCTAGCTCTCACTTTCTCTCTCCTCTCTCTCATTTTCTTTCTCTCTCTTGATTTTCTCCTCTCTATCTATCACTCTCTTTAACGCGTTTAAGCGTTGGTTACCTGAATTCCAGAGATTGGGGATTTCACTGTGTTTTTTAAAGATTTAGGCGAGTGTTCTCGCTTTCCTCTTGACTTTCCCATTTCATCAGTCGACTTGTATTATTCACAATTGTGCTATTTGGAACTAATACTTTCTGCAGGTACCCTTACCTTCGGGCCTAACCTCTAGGTACAACCTTTGAGGTTTAAAGTCCTCTGGACTTTCTCTATGCTACGCCTGGTAGGTGAACCTAGCGTCAACACTTTACCGCTTACTCCATTCGAGTATAGTTACCCCGTGAGCATGGCTTCCCCGTGAGCAGTAGTATGACGTTCATACATTTGCTGCGACACGCGTGCCTAGCTACGCTGCGAGCGGTAACCACGTCGAGCGTGATAGCATTTAGTGTTGTACATTAGCTTCGCTCCAACTTGCTCAGCTCTGCTTGATCGCGCTCAGCTATTACTTTAGCACTTGCCAAGCACATGCTTGATATGTTAACACTTGACATGCTTTCACTTGATACCTATCATCTACCTGCTAATACTGGACACCTGTCTGTATCACTTGACAACTGATGTGTCATCACCTGACACCCGACTTGCCACTTGACACTTTCTTCTTATTATGACATGACTTATCACTTGCCTCTGGACATATTAATACTTGACTTGTGATTATCACATTTACGGGAATACTATACTTGTTGTCCTGTATTACATACAGTGACTTGAATCTTGTACTTGTTATCCTATATTATACATATACAGTGACCTGAATCTATAGTACTCATGTACTCCTGAATTGCTGATCATGTCTTGCACCTGCTATTCCCGTAAATGATAATTACCTAATAAATCATAAAAAGGAACAACTTACATCGGGTCGGGAAAAACTTGCGGCTATCAATATATGTTCGTGTTTACAGTGGTACTAGGTATGTTGTGCAACTAAAACTTCTGGTCTGACCTGTGAGCCTCCAGGCGACCGAGGGGAGTGCTGGCTCCCTCTTTCCTTGTACCATCTTGATAAGGCCATTCTATAAGACCCTCCTGATCGCCTTGCGGCAGGTTCTGTCCACCAAGCAACGGAACAATCCTGGGCCGTGGTCCCGGGTATGTACGGGACCCACTGTAAACATTGTTCGTTGATACCCCCGTTGGTTTCCAATAACAACCTTGCTTTACTCAGATGGGGATATATGTGCGCTAGGACGCTAGTTCACATATCTAGACATCGGGGTAAGACGAATAATAATAATAAAGGATGCCAGCTATGAATCCGTAGTATGCCTTGCCATGTTTGCTTGTATCGGATTTTACTTCGGATTTTCGGTTTTATGATTATTATACTATACCTGTTCATATCCCGCCTTCTACTTGTATTCTATCCCGCCTGTCTCTTGCTCTTATCTGATCATACTATGAGTCTTCCCTGCTTGATATCATTTGCTGTATATCTACTTGCTCCTGTATGCTTGTGCCCACGACACGGCTTTCAATGCATGTTTATGATTCAGATTTATCGATACACGTGTGCTTACCTATGCTCGCCATCTGACTTTCGCATCACCACTCGCTGGGGAGTTCTGACTCCTCTGGATCCTCATGTCTAGGTTTGGAGCTTGGAGCGTGTGGATTCTCCTAGTTGCTGATCAGAGTGGCGCAACGGTAGCGTGGATCTCCAGCAGACCGTCCAGAGCCCCATCCTTCCAGGCCCCCTTATTCGGCTCTAGAGTTTTCCTGTTGTGACTCTGAGCCCTTATTGTACTATTCATACATGTATATCACCTTGTATTCTCGCATTTGCGCCTGTTGGTGATGTAATATTCTTATAATATTGGGTCACATCTGGTGATAACTTTGTAATTGTACTCATGTGTTGGAATGTATATGCACCACGTGCTTCCGTACTCTGATTCTTACCTGTACTGATGCTTAGCGTATATACGTGAGGGCATTTCTGACCTGCGTATATACGTCGCAGTAACGTCTCCGTACCTGCCAGATCGGGGCGTTACAGAAATAAAAGAATGGGTAGCCCGGAATTGAAGAGAACATGTGCAGGAATAGATTGTACTAAGATGGTACCTGCGACGACTCCATCAGCCACTTTAGCTTCCTCTAAAGTCAGATTGTAGGCCCGACCCTGCTTCTTCACTGGTCGCCTTGTTGAGGCGTCTTGCCCTTGGTTCTAAGGAACATCTCCTGCTGGGTTGGAAGTGCAACTCGGGGCTGTGCGCGGGTTGGGGCCTGCTGTGACATGGGCCCTCTGAAGATGGAATTGTTGGCCTTGGGACAATCGCGGAGCTGATGATCACTAGCCTCGAAGGCCAAGCACTTGCGATTTGCCCGTCTATAGTCCTTCAAAGTATGACCAGGCAAATAGCAGAAGGTGCAGACCAACTCCTTTCAAGCTATTATGGGAGCAGGTGTCGGAAATGGGGCAGGCCTCTTGGGTGGTGGGGGCCTGATACTGGATCTACTAGGAATATGGGTCATTGGGCGCTTCTGGGAGAGCCCTAGCAGTCGCCTCCTTTGCTGTAATATCTGCTCCTGAGTCCTTGCTGTCTCTAGAACTTGGGCGTAGGTGTTGAGCGGGAGTACAACAATATGGCTCTGAATATTGATATCTAGCCCCTGAAGAAACCTCCTGGCACGGTCCCGTTCTTGTGCCACCAAGTATGGCGCAAAGCGACTTAGTCTGGTAAATTCTGCGGCATACTGATCCACGGTACGTCCTCCTTGATTCAAATTGCTGAATTGTCGCTCCATCTCCGCTTTGGCAGTCATAGGAAAGAATTTTACTAAGAAACTTTCGCTGAACGTCTTCCAGCTGATGGGTGGAGCCAGGCTTTCCATCTCAGCGGTCCACCAGATATGGGCGATGTCAGTAAGTTGGATGCTCACTACATCGATCCGATCTTCCTCAGGAATTTTTGCGGCATTCAGCAGTTGCTCCGTCTTGATCAGCCACTGTTCCGCCTCCAGTTGTGTCTCATTTCCTGAGAAGTTACTTGGGTGCAACCTTCGAAAATCCGAGACGTTCCCCACCTTAGTCGACACATGGTCAAAGCTTAACCCCATCAGAGCATGCTCCGCAGTCTCTTGAGCCCTCGTTACTCCAGCCCGAAGCAGACCATTCTGATCCTGCTGCAATTCCAGCACGCGTTTTAGAGTTTGGAGGATCTCCGTGTTCTCTGAGGTTGGGTCGAGTTGGGAGGAAGAGGGGACATTTCTGTTTCGAGCCATGAGTGTCTGGAACAAATAGGGAATAGTTTAGAAGGGAATGTAAGGCACGAATTTAGGGTAACGATGTGTATCAAGACAATTATAGATGCTTTTTCTTATTTGTGAATGTGATTGTCTTTATATAGTGCGGAATTAAAATAAAACCTGGCTCTGATACCAACTAAACCATGTCACGCCCCGCTTCCCAAAATACGGAATACGGTGTTTTCCATTGATTTACAAAGGGGAAAACTTACAATAAAGGGGTCGAGGAGCTAAATTACAAGTAACATAAAAGATTACAAGTAGATCTCCTCAGAGATTATGGAGAAGTATGCCGATAGGAGTCTGGTCAGCGCGCGACCACTTTGTCCCTTTGACGATGCGAGCGATGAGATTCCCTTCTCGCCTGGTTTGGGAATCGGAGAACAAAAGGTTGGTAGAACCCTCTTGTTGCTTCTTAAAACCGCCTTCACTTAGGAATTCCTTCTCGCCTGGTTCCGGAGATTCATTGAGAGGAAGGAAAGTATTAGGGTATCAGCACCCTGATTAGAGAAGCAGCTCTCTAAAAGTCTCTGAATTCAAGAGAATAGATCTCTGTTTGTACGCGCGGTGCATCCTCTCGAGAAGTCGTAAAGAAGTCCTTGCGTGTGTGTGGAGCTCTCTTCTTCTGGAGTCCTTTCGCGCTATCCTTTCTCCTTATGCCCCTGGTGAGCTATTTATAGGGAGAGCAAGGGTATAATCGTCCCTTGAAAATATAGAAACAGATTGAATCAAATCTTATTTAAATCTGAAAAGTAGCCTTACTGCGAGGCTAGGATCGGCTTCTGCGAAGTTAGAAATAGCAGGTCGGTTGATCCTCTTGATCTGTTTTGATCCTTTCCATATAGTTGAAAGATTTCCCCTGATCCTCTTACTCGTTTTAGGAGAGTCAAGAGATTATGGCAATCAACTGCCAAATTTGATCTCAGATTTGATCTTGATTGGATTTAATCTTGATCTTGATTAGATTTGATCTCATCTGGAGATTTAATTGGTCAAAGGTTGACCATAGCAGACCCGCAGCGGCGCTGCCCGCATCGAACTTGCAGCGGAGTCAGAAGACAGCTCTTCAGTGGAGCTAGATGTCGTCTGTGGCGAAGTTACCGAACATCTTTCTGCGCAGTTGCGTGTGGCTTCAAGCGAAGTTAACTCTCTGCGGAGTTAGCTGAGCCATTCTGACGAAGCTATGAGTTAGCTTCCTGACGGAGCTGTGAATGGCTTCAAGGCGAAGTTAGGTGATCTTAGCCTCTCAAGCGAGGCTATCCCTTTGGGCTCATGCGATGCTAAGTGCTAGCATCTTAGACCTGTTGAGGTCTGTTTAGAGACAATCCGGGCTTACTGACTGCTTCACTGGGTCAGTAGAGTCCAATTTGCTTCCTTGTCCCTCGGAGATGGGTGAAAACTGGTCGTCAGCTTATCTGTTACTTATCTTTTTTAAATGTCAACAAGTATAGAACTGGTCGTTAGCTTGTCTATCGCTTGTCTTTTGTAAATGTCAACAAGTTTAGACATTATTCAGACCAATCAGTTTATCTTTCACTTGTCTTTTGTAAATGTCAACAAGTGTAGACATCGTTCGGACAAATAAGAATCTTGTCTTTTTTAAGTGTCAACAAGACCCCCTTCAAAATTTTCGGAAGTCTGCAATGGCTCAGACTTCAAAATACTTTGAATTGCTATGATCGGTGGTATGTGAAGTTCGAACGTCGCCATGGTGGTTGAGTTCAGCTTCGCTTTTAATCCTGCTTTGGGATAGATTCGTCGAAGAATTGTGTAGATTTGCGACTCTGGTAGCTTCGCGTCTGGGTAGGTTCGCATATGGGTAGCTCCGCGTTTGTGTCTCCCAGAATAAGTTCGCTTTGAAACATCTTCCTTTTCCCAAGGCCACAGCCTTCGGCCAGTTACGAGAAGGATTGCTCCTTATTCGAGGTTATAATAACCCCTTTTGCATTAATCGAGGAGAATTACTTCTCCTTTGTGCGCTTCCGAGGGAGAATATTCCCTTTTTCCAGGCTTAATAAATGCCTTAATGAGGGAGATCATTTCTTCCTTGTACAGTTTCGAGGGAAACCGTTCCTTTTTTCAAGGCTCAATAAATGCCTTAAATGCGCTCGCGCTTCCATGTTTGAGGCAGCAGCGCTCAGGCCATGAGGTCTATAAATAGGACACTTGAGGTCCTCTGAAGAGAAGCGGTCTGCTTTTCTCTTCTCTTCTCTTGGTTGAGAGAGATACTCGGATCTCTGAACTAGTGGGGATGCCCACTCTGGTTATTACCCGGCCAAGGACCGATAAGTCTCGGTCATCCTGAGACTTCACCAATAGACTGATCACTTTTAGGGAGTTTAACTCCCTTAATTTAGCTTTAACAGCTGCCTCAGGGATTGATTTCCCTTGTCCTTTGTTTGTATTGGACTGATCTGCAGAGAAGGGTTTCAGCCCAGCTTCCCAGCGAAGCTATCATTTTGACTTGATCGAAGAAAGATCATTGCATGTGTGTTAAGTTCACCATTTAGGCAAAACTTAGGACTTAGTCTCTCCAAGGTTGAGCCAGTCTTGCCATATCGGTGGGGCTAAGACTGCGTCCCTCAGGGTTAGTCTAGCTTAGCCGTATAGGCGAGGTTAGGACTTGGCTTATGCTGAGTTAGCCCATCATCACTGTGCAAGCGAGGCTATCCTCTGCTTAACTGAATCTAAAATCCATCCTGCAACTGAATCGGATATAAATTGCTTCGCCCCAAAAAATTTGACTCAGCATTTCCTTTGACTTACTGCTAACTTGTTTCAGTTTGCATCGCAGTGAGCTATGTTCGCCAATCTTGTGACTTGATGAAAGAGACCAGGAAGTTGCCTCTTGCTTTTCCGGTCGAAACTTAATCCTAAGCATGAGGAACAAACTAGGACAACTGATGTATGTTCCCAGAAGAGGTTGGCAGTCGCTTATCCGAGATGATCCACTTCGAGGCGATACTGGTAGTCGCTTATCCAGGATGATCCTCTTTGGGAAAGCGGACGTCACCCGTAAGGTCGCGGATCTTCCCATTGCCAATTTTCATCAAAGAAGATCCAACCTGCTGGTGGCGATCAGTCCTTTGCCAATTTTGATTACGGAAGATTCAACTTCCTGGTGGCACCATCTGTCCTGGTGGCACCATCTGTTCATGTGCGAATGCTTACGGCCTTGTCCTGGTTGGTTTCGCTTGAAAGTAGATAAGACCACTTGTATACCTTTTGAGCAAATGATTCTGTTATATGAAACACAACCTTGATGTAGTAGCATCAATGTACCTTTCCTTTTAAATCAATAAAGGTTTATTTTCTGCTCATCTGATTTGCTATGCCTTCTCTTTTGATTTGGGAACACTTGAATTGGTCCGGCGGAGCTAGACTTCACGCGAAGTTAAAGATAGAATCCTTTCTGAATCAGGAACGCGCTTCCAGCGAAACTAGCATGAGTTTCCCGCGAAGTTCGAACTATGCTTTTAGCGAAGCTAAGGCAAGCTTTTCGACGAAGTTATTGATACATCGCGCGAAGTCTGCATTTGACTCGTGGCGAAGTTGTAAATCACCTAGAGGGGGGGTGAATAGGTGATGGCTAATCTAATGGTCACTAAATGCCAAATGATGCAAATGATGCGGAAGCTAAAAACAATTATGACCTAATTAAATCTTTTACACTAAACACCACGTATAACCAAAGAGTGTTGCCGAATTCCCCGTAAAGGGCTCTGGACAAACTCCTCTAGATTCCCCTTGAATGGGTTGAGGTGCCGCGTTGGCTCTCTTGGTTAAATACAAGTGTTAGTCAACAGATCCAAGCAAGTATACAATATGAGCACAAATGAATATATCAAGCATATAAAGATAGACAATAATTGAATGCAAGATATAAACAAGAGACAAGAGAGAGAGAGAGAATGAGCAATCGCAAACACAAGGGATTTGTTTCGAGGTTCGAGCACACTTGCTCTACATCCCCACCTTCGACACACGAAGGATTTTCACTATGCAAGATCCCAATGGATCTCTCCTCGGTGCCGCAACACCTACAAGCCCTCGGACTCCCTAGTCCTGTACACACCGCAAGCCCACCGGCTCGCCGAGGCCGCACCTCAAACAACCGAGTCCGCACCCGAACTCAAAACAACGACGAGCACACTTGCCCGTCTCCTCAAAGAATAATGAAAAGATCTTTGGTGATCACAACACTTTGATCACCTAAAGCACTCTCACTACAACACACCTATAGGATGTATAATCAATGGATGCTCAAGTGTGGTGTAAGAAAAAGCAAGGATTGAAACTTTGGTGAAAAACTCAAGAAATCTCTTTAACACTCTTTACAAAATCTTCCTTTAGATAGGAAATATTTGCTCACTATTTTGTGGAGAAAACCCTTTAAAAAGTCTGGGAAAAACTGGCTCAAAGCTCTCCTAAAATCTTGTTACAAAACAATGACAAGACCCCCCAATTTATAGGCCAGAAAAATATAGCCGTTGGGATCTGTCAGTACTGCCGGTCGACCGGCCCGGTCGACCGCCAACGGTCGGATTTCTGACCGTTGGAGCCACGGTCGACTGGTGCGGTCGACCGAACTTTCTAGAGAGCACTGCTCTCTGGAGCGGTCGACCGGCACGGTCGACCGTCCACCAGTACACACAGGCGTGCACGTTTGTGCACGTCGGTCGACCGGCCCGGTCGACCGACTTCAGGATTAGTCGACTAGTTAAGTTGACTAGTCGACTTGGCTGAAGCCTGAAACAGGTTTTTCTGGGATAAAAAATTTGTCTTTTTGGCTCATATAAAATCCCATAAAATACATAAAAATCTACAAAAAATAATTTTACCAATATACTTTGATATACAAACATGCTTGCACAAAATCAAGGCATGTTATAAAAGATTGGACTATTTTTGTAACTTGGAAATATTTGGCCCATGATAAAAACTGTATTTTTTCTAACACAACATTTTTCAAAACATATTTTTCCAAATCTTCATCAAATACAAAAACAAGATATACTTTAAAGCATAGTGTGTATGGATATGATCCACTACACAATCAAGACGAAATATCTATGTTTTTGTCATAAAGCTCTAAACTTGGTTTTGGTTTAAAGATATGTATATGATAAATACCAAAAACCAAACTTATATTTTTCAAAATGAAAAATCTTTTCTAAACTAAAAAAAATCTTTTATGAAAACAATTCTAAATCAAGAGTGTGTGTGTATATGTACTTGAGCAATCCACCAACTATCTATCCTTTACATTTTTAACTAAAACAAAAATAAAATCTTATACCTAGACACAAGTCTTCATCTTCTTGAAGTCTTCTCTTGAAGGCTTCTCATCTTCTTGACTTGGTCCAAGCTTGATCCAAAAGCTCCTTGGATCACACCGTGCTAGCTCCAAATCTTGATATTTTGTCCTTTGTTGAGCTATGCACCTACTAAGATCTTGATAATGAATCTGTCACTAATCAAACACAAGATCATTAGTAAATATAACTTCATGAGTTGATCATCATCAAAACTAGGGTGATAGGCCTTTGGGCCAACAATCTCCCCCTTTTTGATGATGACAAAACTCATGAGGTTATATATGCATGGATTAAAGTAAAGCTTCAAAGAAGCTCCCATAGACATAAATAATAATATATGACGATGAAGCTCATAAATATGTATGCAAATGATGGAGATGAAACAAAAATAAATCTTTTTCTCCTATTTGCAAAACAAAAACATATATGTATAAATAACAAGGAAGACAAATACTACTCCCCCTTAAGTAATGAAAACATGCATATATATTCAAATACTTCTTCTCCTTTTTGTCAATCATCAACAAAGGGTTCAAAGTAAAGTCAAATCAAACAAATTTTTCTCCCCCTTTTTGTCAAAAACAAAAAGATCAAGAAGGGGTAATACAAATCAATCAATAAAGATTTATATGCGATATACATTCATGAAGAGGAAGACGCTAAGTTAGCTTCCCTACACATATGCATTACATGAAGAAGGGATGACAGGCCCTAACTCACATAACACATATTATGTAATGCATAAGAGGAGATGTGAAGCTCCCCCTACACACGTATATCATATAAAGAAGAGTTGTCAAGCTCCTCAATTTATAATATACTCAACATGAATCCATATGTAAGAGAGATGTTAAGCTCTCCTTGCATATAGAAAATACAAATCAAACATTTTGAATTTTTCTTTAAGATTTTGAACTTACTTAATAAAACACATTTTGAGATATCAAATTAACATATTTTTTTATTTTGATATCAATAGTAAACATATGAATTTTTTTTTATTTTTCATCATAAACTTTGTGCTTTTAAAAATGTGAGCCAATTGTGAGTTAAGCATATATATGTATGAGAAATGAGTATACCAAGTGAAATTGAAACATACATATATAAGAAACAAAATATGAGTATATACAAAATAAGTTCATATTGATACCAATTGAAACGATTCAATGATACAAATTGACATAACAATAAAATCAAGTGTATATCTCATAACCTACCACCCTACATATGCACAAGGTAAAAGATTTTTATTGAAGCATACAAGGCATAATCGCCCATCCATCCTCCCATAGATGGTAGGGGTTTTCAAAAATAGATTTGAAAATAAGCTTAGTTTGAAAAACTTTACCAAATGAAAATTTGCACTAGAAAAATGTTTTAAAACTAGTACGAAATCCTTCAAGTAAGGAATAAAGCAAAAAGAAATGTCAATAAATCTCAATATACCTTTAAATCATCACACATTTTTATTAAAAATAAAATTGATATTTCAAGATATATGTATGTTTTGACAACAAAATAAGTATACATACATATCTCTTAAACACAATTGAGTCCATATAAATAGATTTGCATTAAAGGCAAATGACTCAAGAGGTATACATGTATATCTTAAAGTTTGACAAAATATACATATACATGAAATGAAAAACACATGATCATGAATCAAATCCAAAAAGAGAATACAAGTTTAAAAATGTATGTATCATCAAAACCAAGCAATACAAGCACATTTCATGGGTTCAAATAAGCATTCAAGCACAAATATAAATAGATTTATTTGTGGCCCACGATATGTACAAGTATAAATCCTAGTGTTGACAAAAACTAACATATAAACTAATATTCAAATCATGAAGCATCAAATTTTGAGAAAAATAGAATCATGTGTCAATCTCAAAAATTATTTGAAGAATAAATAACTAGTATAAATTGTTTTTGAAAAACTAGTTAAAAAAATCCTTCAAATATATCAAATCTTATGTTTTTCATAAACATAACTAGATACATAAAAATTTAAGCACTCATGGTCTATAAGGCTCAAAATGTTTTAATAAAAATGTGAGTGTTAAATGATCATGTAAATAGCATTTTTATGAAAATAGTCAATGAAGCTCAAAAGTCACATTTTTAACAAAAACATGAAAAATCATTTTTAATCAAAACACTGATCATCATGGTATATGTATGATTAATCCAAATCTAATAATATACATACATATCCCAAATATTAAAAGAGTCTATTAATGATGTTTGCATGAAGGCAAGAGACTCACGGGTATACATGTGTATTTATTAGATTTGAATTTAAAATACATATACATGAAGTAAAGCATAAAAATTGGCAAAGCATGTATAAATGAGAATCATCAAAACTAGTCTATACATATGCATATAGTGGGTACAAATGAGCATGAAGAGTGAATGTATATGAATCAATTTGATACTCACTAAGTGTACATGTATAAAAGCAAGTTTGACACATTCTACATCTAAGCATGTAAATACCACATGAAGCACACAAATCATAAAACATGAACATGCTATGAATATTATGAATGAACAAGCATGAACATAAAAAGTAGGAGTTTAGAAATTGTTACCAACTCCAAATCTCCAAATATGGTGGTCTTTCCACCAAAGCTCCTTGATAGCGATGCATCCAAAAGTATGTCCATCAAGTCTATTGCATTCACTACCAAGACACCAATCCTCTCACGTCTTGTGAGAGCCCTCACCTACATCAAAATCAAATGGTGGGGGTTTTGGTACCCATATTTTCTTGTAGGGTCCACGGGGGTTAGCTTTGTTGTAAGGAACCCAAAATCTTTTATTCTTAGCAAAATTAAAATGATCTAATCTATCATAACAATATTTTGCTAAATGGCCTTTGCGGCCACAATGTGTACATACGTACACCTTAGTATGCTTATGTGTAGGTGTGTGATCATGTTGTGCAACATAAGCATATGCATGATGGGTATGATGTACATGAACATGTGGAGTTTGTTTCTTTGAAAACATTGACTCCAACCTAGAATGATTAAAAGCACAAGAGTTCAAAGTTGAACTCAAACCATCCATTTTATTTTTCAAATTCTTAATCTCATTAGTGGTGGCATGAAAAGCATGATGAGATAAAGCATCATTTTTCTTTTTCTTTTGTGAAACAAAATCTTTTTCTTTTTCACAAATTTTTCTTTTCAAAGATTTATTTTTTTGAAAAACATCTTCTTTTTGTTTTTTCACCAAATCAATTTTATTTTTCAAAGTATTGTTTCCTTCACACAAATCATTCAATTTTGAAAATAAGGAAACAGTTTCATTTTTCAAATCTTTATTTTCTTTTTCTAAGCATGCAATCTTAGATTTGAAAGAATCTTGTTCTACATGCATGCAAGCAATATTCTTTTTCAAATTTTTATTTTCTTTCTTAAGCATGTCATATTTTTCAAGAATTGTTTGGCAAAATGAAGTGAGCTCATCATATGACATGTCCTCATCATCGGATTCGGAGTTTACCTCAAGGGGGTTATCCCCTTGGACCATATAGCATACGTTGGAGATGTCGCTTCCAACGTCCGAATCGCTCCCCGCATAGTATAGATCCTTTTCGCCAAGGGAGGTGAGGGTGTTCCATACTACAAAAGCCGAATCAATATTAGCAATTCTAGATAAATAAACATCATCTAGGGTAGACTTGATAGCATGAAGGGCTTTTGCATTAGCCTCAAAATTCTTACCACTTGAACAATATGAATCATTAGATATGGCAAGATAAACATGAAAACCTAAGGTTTTGAGGTACAAAGACATCTTCACCTTCCATATATGGATGTTAGCAATGTCAAACATAGGTGGTGACATGAAGTCCATGGTGTGTGTGTACAAAAATCTTGTGATTAGCCTAAAATGAGGATCTTTTACTCTAGGTTGTTAGACCAAAATCAGAGTACCAAGCTCTGATACCAATTGTAAATCACCTAGAGGGGGGGGTGAATAGGTGATGGCTAATCTAATGGTCACTAAATGCCAAATGATGCAAATGATGCGGAAGCTAAAAACAATTATGACCTAATTAAATCTTTTACACTAAATACCACGTATAACCAAAGAGTGTTGCCGAATTCCCCGTGAAGGGCTCTGGACAAACTCCTCTAGATTCCCCTTGAATGGGTTGAGGTGCCGCGTTGGCTCTCTTGGTTAAATACAAGTGTTAGTCAACAAATCCAAGCAAGTATACAATATGAGCACAAATGAATATATCAAGCATATAAAGATAGACAATAATTGAATGCAAGATATAAACAAGAGACAAAGAGAGAGAGAATGAGCAATCGCAAACATAAGGGATTTGTTTCGAGGTTCGAGCACACTTGCTCTACATCCCCGCCTTCGACACACGAAGGATTTCCACTATGCAAGATCCCAATGGATCTCTCCTCGGTGCCGCAACACCTACAAGCCCTCGGACTCCCTAGTCCCGTACACACCGTAAGCCCACCGGCTCGCCGAGGCCGCACCTCAAACAACCGAGTCCGCACCCGAACTCAAAACAACGACGAGCACACTTGCCCGTCTCCTCAAAGAACAATGAAAAGATCTTTGGTGATCACAACACTTTGATCACCTAAAGCACTCTCACTACAACACACCTATAGGATGTATAATCAATGGATGCTCAAGTGTGGTGTGAGAAAAAGCAAGGATTGAAACTTTGGTGAAAAACTCAAGAAATCTCTTTTAACACTCTTTACAAAATCTTCCCTTTAGATAGGAAATATTTGCTCACTATTTTGTGGAGAAAACCCTTTAAAAAGTCTGGGAAAAACTGGCTCAAAGCTCTCCTAAAATCTTGTTACAAAACAATGACAAGACCCCCCAATTTATAGGCCAGAAAAATATAGCCGTTGAGATCTGTCAGTACTGCCGGTCGACCGCCAACGGTCGGATTTCTGACCGTTGGAGCCACGGTCGACTGGTGCGGTCGACCGAACTTTCCAGAGAGCACTGCTCTCTGGAGCGGTCGACCGGCACGGTCGACCGTCCACCAGTACACACAGGCGTGCACGTTTGTGCACGTCGGTCGACCGGCCCGGTCGACCGACTTCAGGATTAGTCGACTAGTTAAGTTGACTAGTCGACTTGGCTGAAGCCTGAAACAGGTTTTTCTGGGATAAAAAATTTGTCTTTTTGGCTCATATAAAATCCCATAAAATACATAAAAATCTACAAAAAATAGTTTTACCAATATACTTTGATATATAAACATGCTTGCACAAAATCAAGGCATGTTATAAAAGATTGGACTATTTTTGTAACTTGGAAATATTTGGCCCATGATAAAAACTGTATTTTTTCTAACACAATATTTTCCAAACATATTTTTCCAAATCTTCATCAAATACAAAAACAAGATATACTTTTAAAGCATAGTGTGTATGGATATGATCCACTACACAATCAAGATGAAATATCTATGTTTTTGTCATAAAGCTCTAAACTTGGTTTTGGTTTAAAGATATGTATATGATAAATACCAAAAACCAAACTTATATTTTTCAAAATGAAAAATCTTTTCTAAACTAAAAAAAATCTTTTATGAAAACAATTCTAAATCAAGAGTGTGTGTGTATATGTACTTGAGCAATCCACCAACTATCTATCCTTTACATTTTTAACTAAAACAAAAACAAAATCTTATACCTAGACACAAGTCTTCATTTTCTTGAAGTCTTCTCTTGAAGGCTTCTCATCTTCTTGACTTGGTCCAAGCTTGATCCAAAAGCTCCTTGGATCACACCGTGCTAGCTCCAAATCTTGATATTTTGTCCTTTGTTGAGCAATGCACCTACTAAGATCTTGATAATGAATCTGTCACTAATCAAACACAAGATCATTAGTAAATATAACTTCATGAGTTGATCATCATCAAAACTAGGGTGATAGGCCTTTGGGCCAACAGAAGTTAGCCCTTAGTGGGGCTGAATCAGCGCTTCTCGGGAAGGTGCTTTAGGCGTCGTTTCAAATTAATTTGAAACGACAGTCTGTACTCTTTCCGAGGCGTCATTTCAGGCGATCATCATCCTATAAAAGCCTCATCAGGCTGAGAGAGAGAAGGTCATCACTTCTCTTTGAATTTTCCAGAGCATTTGACTCTTTTCTTCTTCTTCTTCTTCTTCTTTGTTCAAGAATTCAAGAACTTCTACTGTTCTTCAATGGCTCCCAAGAGACGAGCGGGAAAAGAGATGGCAATTTCTGCAGCAGAGGGTCCTTCTCCTCCTCCGGTCATCGAACGACCAATCGCCGGTAGGGAACTTTCCCTTTCGATTTGAGACTGTCGTCTCTCTCTTAAAGCCAGTTTCTGGCTATCTTTGGATGAACCGAAGAATGATCAATTATGATCGATTATTCTTAGGGAATTTAATTCCCTGAATTTTCCTTGCTTTCTTGATCGGGAATCTAAGAACTGAAGAGTTCTTCTTCAAGCTTCCAGGCGAAGCTATCCCTTAGGCGGTTTACATCCTGTTGAATAACAGGATGCGAGGCTGTCCTTTGAAATTTGGCAGAAAAGGACCTTAATGCCCTTAAAATGATCTTCAGACCATAATATCCTTCTGACGAAGTTAGCCCTTGGGGCTGTGTCGCATTCTGTTGTGCTAAGCTTCTAGAGCGAAGCTAAACTTGGATATTTTCCTGTATCCTGCCTTCGTGTGAAGTGCGGAGTTATACTGCAGCTGCGAGGATAAGCTTCGGGGCGAATCTATCACTAGGCCAGCTTCGCTCGGAGAGCGAGGCTTTGCCTTAACAAAAATTACATTTTTGTTTTAGCCTCTGATGAACTAATCAGTTTTTTTTTCTTGCAGTGCACTTCACTCCTGGTCCTTTGAATAGTCTATTTGGCACGGCCATGGGGTTAGATGGCAATGTTAGCCTGCAGTTCCAAGGGCAGGCTTCTTCTGTTCAACGAGCGGAGCTCTCTTGCTCGGGACATGCTTATTTATGGTGGGGACCAGCGCACCATGAGGAGCATTTTGACTACTGCCCCTCTTTAAGATTCTGACCGAAGAATCCATCGTAAGCCCGGCTTCATGTTTGGAGACGCGTGATTAGTATCCAATATTGCATATTTTACATCATAATTCCCATGCATATTACAAATAAATATGTGATTTTTACTCCTCTTCTCTACATATTTGCAGGTACACACTTAATGGAGAGATATCCAAATAATCACTTAATTAACACTAATTAAGTGATTAATCCATGATTAAGATAAAGCCAAATTCAAATCCAGATCTAGAGAGATCCGCGCGCCAATTGGAGAATCCAAGTAGTCCACGTGGCTAACAACCCAACTACCAGATCTTACCAGAAAGATCCGGCTCAACGGCCCAGATCTGGCGGCGATCCCGCGGCAATCCGCGGCAATCTTAGGTTGTTATGGCCTCGGATTTCGTGCCAACAACCTAGGCTCTCGAAGCTTCTCCTTTCTGCTATAAATACTCCACCTTCACCTGCGAGCTGAGACTGAATGGAGAAGAGAGGAGATTAGTTTAGTATTGTAATTTTCATGTATTTTTCTCTTTAGGTTTTGTTCTTTAGATCCCTCTTCTTCTTCCCTAGAATTCAATGTAAAAGAGAGTGATTGTGAGGGAGAGAGCTTGTGTAATCAAGAGTGACACTTGAAGCAACAAGGATTGATCCATCCTCCTTCCTCTACTTGAAGCTTGGTTCTAGTTCTATGTGCTTTCTTTAATTGCTTTCTTTATTGCTTTCTTTAATTCTTGCAATTTACTTCATGCTTTCTTGTATTTTTCTTATGGCTTGTTGTAGCTAAATTCTTCTCCATGTACTAGGTTACCACTAGCTTAGCTTTCTTCACTAACTCATGGGTGATTGCTTTTGTTCATCTTGCAAGTTGTATGATCTTCTCTTCTCCGATGGTTAAACCACCATCTTGCAAGTGAGAAAGTAATTAGGTCAACACGCGAGACGAATCCTACGCTAATGGAGTGACAACATTAGGCAAGCATTCGCTATCAAGGAGTCTAGTAAGTCTTGGCAAGCTAGCAAGGTAAGCTAGTCATGGATTGCTTTCTTTAAGTTTTCTTTCTTTTTCTTGTGAATACCACATCCACTTCTTGATTTCTTTTCCAACGATTTCCACCATGAACATAGCCATCCTTTCTTTTAGTTTCTTTTACATTTGATTCACTAAGTTTATAAGCAAGAGAAGAATACTCGTTTGTTCACTTCACTACCACACGTTAAAGCTTCCATCGCGAGCTCTCCCTGAGAATCGACTCGGTATAGCCCTATGCTATAGCGGAGACAAGAAAGGGTACATCAAATACATTTGCTTCATAATAAACACACCTTTCTCGTCTAATCAATTTTTGGCGCCGTTGCCGGGGAGAGCGACGTTATTTTGGTTTAAAGTGAAGTACTAAACGATTCTTCTTCTCTGTTGCAGGTTACAGGAAAAGAAAACAGGAAAATATTCATTGCAGTAACATACAAGTGGACCTGGGACTCTGCTCAAGAAAGCAGAGCCCAGGATCCCTCCAAAGTGCCGCGGATTCCTGGCTTTTGCCGCGGGAACGCGGCACAGAGGAGTTAACTTCTGACAAGTTTTCTGCAGGGGCTTCAGATTTGCAATTTACATCTGCTGTTATACTTGATTTCCTGTATACTTCACTGTATTCCTGTTAATTAAAACAACAGTAAAAAAAATTGCTTGTAATCGTTAAAATTGATTAGACATTTGCATCATTAGGCACGTGTCTTTCAATTACTTTAAATTTACTGTTGAAGAGTGCTGGAGGCAAGGTACGTGTCGCATTGCATATTAGACTAGGACAAACTCTTGCTTGATTTTCTTGCCTAGAGTGAATCCTTGTTATTTCTTGTACACTTGCACAATTCAATTCTAAGGGCATACCCGTAAATAAGATAAGGTGGGGGAGGTCATTACCCTTTCCTTAGCCCGAAAACCACAACCCAAGCACTCACTAACCCAAGCCTAATTTAATTAAAAAGTAGACGTTGGCCCTAGGGACATCTCGGACTCATTTAGGAGATTATCCTAAGGGGGAAAAGTGTTGGAATTTAACTCTTGCAAAATCAGTGTCTAGGAAAGGGGTTGAGGGCCGAAAGCCCGAAGGTTGCTGGTTACTTAATTAAGGAACGTCTCTGACGGAAAACCTCCCACCAACCTTACCCTTCCCTGGCTGATTAGCTTGTGGTTAGAGTCTACACTGAACCTCCCGTGGACAGTCTATCAGTTAGGAGTCGTCTAGGTCTAAGTCTACCCTAACTTAGGTTAGAATTTTTTTCTTTTGTTTGATTGTTTGTTTGTTTGTTTTTGTTTGTGATTGTGTGATATGGCATTCAACAATTCTTTCAATAATAATCCATATTTCACACCATTTCCATATTCGGATAATTCTAACCCGGTGTTTTACAATATGCACGAACCAAATACACCGGGTTGGCCTTATCCGAATCAATATGACCCATACCCCCCATCTAACAATTATAATGTCCAAAATAATTTCAACTCTTCATCGAGTCATTGGGGATTCCAGTCCCCCGAGTTTAATTATCAACCTCCTTGTCCAATTCCACAATATTCACAAGATTCATTTCCCGATTCCGCTTCATATACTCCTTTTTCTGAACCAGTTGAAGAAAAATCTGAGTTACTAAGGAGTATAGAAGCCAATTTACTGAGAGCTGAGCAGACACTTCCAGAACCATTTTCCTCTCCAATTCCACAGTATTTTCAAGAGTCTTACTCAGTTCCACCTCTTCATAATGAACAACCATTTATGAGTAATGATTTCTTGTGTGAGTCCACTCTTCCATCACCATACATTTTTGACTCACAATTTCACCATCACTTCCAAGACCACACTTCATCTTTTCATCCAAATAATGAAATCATCACTTGTGAAAAGTTGCTTGAAGACATGACCATTGCTCGAAAAGCTAGAGATCGTGACATAGATTTGATGATCCAAACTCTTCATCATCATCCTATTTCTAAGGTCACTAGCCACTCTGTTAAAACCAAAGAGTCATGTAGCCTTGGAAGTTCAGATTCAATTTCAGCACATTCACCTGAACTTGTCCACACTTCTGAAAATCCAATTGATATATTGGCAAGTTTTCCTTTTTCTGAAATTGAATTGGAACATGAATTTGATCCTGAACTTCCACTTGATGATTCCAATTTACTTCCTGATTCAATCATGACTTCCATATCCTTACCTGATTTCAATCCATTTCCCAAGTCAGAATTGGATCCATTTCCTATCCATTGTGAAAATGAATCACCAATCTTTTATGATGATCACATAGAACTTGGCCAATTCCATACTTCTGAAAATCCAATTGATAAATTGGCAAGTTCTCCACATTTTATTGAACTACATGAGGAATGTGATCTTGAACCCCAACTTTGTGATTCAATTCTTCTTCCTGATTCCATAATGACTCCGGTATCTTTACCTCACTTCAATCCTTTTCCGGAGCCGACATTGAATCCAGTCCCAATTCACAATGAAGTTGAATCACCCATCTTTAAGGATCATGTCGAACTTGCCCAATTCTACACTTCTGAAGATTCAATTGACATTTTGGCAAGTTCTCAATTTTGTGGAATTGAGCTCAATGAGAAATGTGACTTTGACCCTCAAGTTTGTGATTTAGTTCAAATACCTGAATCATTAATGACTCCTGTTTTGTTACCCAATTTGAGTAACATTTCAGAGTCAGTTTTGATTCCCAACCCTCCTGAACTTGAATCACTAATCTTAGATAGTCACATTCCATCATGGGAAACTGAATGTGGACTTGAGCTTCAATTTCTTGACTTGGACTCAGTTCCTGAATCCATTCCGACTCCTGAACCTTTACTTGACTTCATTCACTTCCCTGAGTCGGTGTTCCTTTCCGAGTCCAAGTCAACCTTTCTATCATTTCATATTCCATTCTGGGACAAGGGTGTTGATAAATTTAACTCAGAAATTATTTTAAGAATTTGGAAATTAGATGGGGGCATGTACATAAAAATCATCCATGCACACATCATTCTTATGGGTCATATTCATTATATTTCTGGTGGGTTCCTCAAAACCCAAAGAAAAGATGATTGGGCCATGTTTCGTGGACCAGTCCGACCACCACCGGAACCACCACCTTAAGGTAATTTTTTCCTTCCCTCTTCATTTTTGTTTCATGCATACATATATCATGATGCATTGAGGACAATGCATGAAATAAGTGTGGGGGAGGGTTTACTAACTTAGAGTTTTTAGATTTTATTTCTTTTACACTTCTTTTAATAAATAAAAATAAAAAAATAATAAAAAAATATAAAAATAAAAACTTTTTGAAATAAGAGACAAAGTTTTGATCTATTTTTAAGAAAATTAAGATGTATCTTAGAAATTAAGAAAGCCTTAATTATGACATCTTAAACCTAGTTGAAATAATAGATCTTGTTTAAAATTATAGGCTAAGTAAGAAAAATTGGTGAGATATTTTTATCTTGAATTTTTTGCCTTAGATAATATGCACTTTACACTTACACATTTCTTGGGATGGAGACAAAGACCCAAAAATGCCATATAAAAAAAAAAAAAGAAGAAAAAGAAAAAAAAATATATATAAATAAAACATCACCTATTAAGCTGGGAAATTGTGCCTCAAGAAGCATAATTACTCACGCCTAACGGTGATCATAATAAATAATCCCTCTTAGTTATGTGGCCTTTTCTACTCGAGACCTTAAACCCGAGGGATGTTTTCTCATCTGGTGCCCTAAGACCATCTGGTTTGGGAGTCATCGGTTAAAGGCTCGCTACAAGGGTAGACTAGAAAGCCTAGACTAAGGGAAGAAAAAGAAAAAAAAAAATATATATGTATAAATAAAGAAATGGCTTTATGGTTGGAGTTGAAATCCCAGGAAATTTTCACTTACACGGTGTGCATACTATCTAGGTTTTATGAGAGATAAAATATTCAATCCAATTTTGAATTCTTACCTTAATTAAAAACAAGATCTTGCATAGAGACTAAGTTTAAGAAAGAATGATTATAGGTGGACTTATGACCTAGGATCACTTATATTTTTGCGAAAATAGTTCGTAAACTCGTCTCTTATTCAAAATGCATTTTCAAAACACTAACATTTGTCTTCTTTCTTTATGGATTTTGTGGGTGTAATCCGCTGAAAACCCTCAGGAGACAACACTCCTCCTCTAGGGTAACCTAGAGGTTTAACGGCTTGTTGCACATGCTCAGTGCAATCGCGTCACCTGCGAAAGTGGTGTAATAAATTGTTAGTCTAGATTTTCTTTTTCTATTTTTTTTTGCTCGGGACGAGCAAAAGAATAAGTGTGGGGGTGTGATTAGTATCCAATATTGCATATTTTACATCATAATTCCCATGCATATTACAAATAAATATGTGATTTTTACTCCTCTTCTCTACATATTTGCAGGTACACACTTAATGGAGAGATATCCAAATAATCACTTAATTAACACTAATTAAGTGATTAATCCATGATTAAGATAAAGCCAAATTCAAATCCAGATCTAGAGAGATCCGCGCGCCAATTGGAGAATCCAAGTAGTCCACGTGGCTAACAACCCAACTACCAGATCTCACCAGAAAGATCCGGCTCAACGGCCCAGATCTGGCGGCGATCCCGCGGCAATCCGCGGCAATCTTAGGTTGTTATGGCCTCGGATTTCGTGCCAACAACCTAGGCTCTCGAAGCTTCTCCTTTCTGCTATAAATACTCCACCTTCACCTGCGAGCTGAGACTGAATGGAGAAGAGAGGAGATTAGTTTAGTATTGTAATTTTCATGTATTTTTCTCTTTAGGTTTTGTTCTTTAGATCCCTCTTCTTCTTCCCTAGAATTCAATGTAAAAGAGAGTGATTGTGAGGGAGAGAGCTTGTGTAATCAAGAGTGACACTTGAAGCAACAAGGATTGATCCATCCTCCTTCCTCTACTTGAAGCTTGGTTCTAGTTCTATGTGCTTTCTTTAATTGCTTTCTTTATTGCTTTCTTTAATTCTTGCAATTTACTTCATGCTTTCTTGTATTTTTCTTATGGCTTGTTGTAGCTAAATTCTTCTCCATGTACTAGGTTACCACTAGCTTAGCTTTCTTCACTAACTCATGGGTGATTGCTTTTGTTCATCTTGCAAGTTGTATGATCTTCTCTTCTCCGATGGTTAAACCACCATCTTGCAAGTGAGAAAGTAATTAGGTCAACACGCGAGACGAATCCTACGCTAATGGAGTGACAACATTAGGCAAGCATTCGCTATCAAGGAGTCTAGTAAGTCTTGGCAAGCTAGCAAGGTAAGCTAGTCATGGATTGCTTTCTTTAAGTTTTCTTTCTTTTTCTTGTGAATACCACATCCACTTCTTGATTTTTTTTACAACGATTTCCACCATGAACATAGCCATCCTTTCTTTTAGTTTCTTTTACATTTGATTCACTAAGTTTATAAGCAAGAGAAGAATACTCGTTTGTTCACTTCACTACCACACGTTAAAGCTTCCATCGCGAGCTCTCCCTGAGAATCGACTCGGTATAGCCCTATGCTATAGCGGAGACAAGAAAGGGTACATCAAATACATTTGCTTCATAATAAACACACCTTTCTCGTCTAATCAACGCGGCGCCGAACCATGATCGCCAGCTGCTGGGCGGAGAGGGGCAATGGATTTTTCAATTGGATAGCGAGAAGTTCTATCTTCCGTCAAGCAAGCGGCACTTTCCTCTGTCCTTCTTCCAATGCGTGACGAGGGCTCGGAAGATGACGTGGCAAGTGAGTCGGAGTACTGAATCCGTCCACGTAGGGAAATTGATGCTTCACTCTCCTGGTTATGCAAGAGCAGGGCCTCCTCATTGCATAATGGGCCTACACCCTGGGAATGTACTGCGAGAGATCCCAGTGGGAGAAAATCCTACAGTGGCACAGACTTTTGGCAATCAATTCTTTAAAGTTTATGGGAACTACCTGGCCACTGATTTCAGGTCTCCAGGCTGGATTCACCCTCCGAAAGCATGGTGGAGGGATTTGACTCTATATGTCCTCGCTCATTTCGAGGAGGACCTGGAGACGCTGAACCTTTATGAGGCCGTCAGGGCGATCTGCTACGGCATTCAGATGAGCGTAGCGTGCTTCTACGCCATCTTCGAGTTATACTGCCCGGCTACAGGGACCTTCTTCACCCCTGTTGGCGAACTGGGCATGGCTCTGCATGAGATGTGGGAAGTCTCTGCTTTGCCCTTGGGATCTTTCTCATATGAAGAATACTTCCCATGCGAGGCGGAATTGGCACTTCTAGAGAAGCAGGAACCCGCCTTGTTTGAGACCTACCGGGAGTTAATGTGCCATTTGTACATTTGCTCCAATATGCATGGAAGCAATAAGGGAACTTCATGCAGCTTGAAGAGCTGGGGAGATTATTTATTCCCCGATATGGAAAACACTCCTGAAGTGACTCATTGTGGAGTTGCTGACGAGGACATCTTTAGTCGGATGCAAAAGCATTCTCAAGGGGATCTAATTGTGGAAGAAGATGACGGCCCCTATGAAAAGGTGATGTTCTTCGAACTTTCCATCACCAAGCTCGTCGGCCGATGTCCCGAAAGGCACTACTGGCTTGTTTCTTGACGGTCTGGTTGAAGAGGTGTGTGGTGCCGTCTTCTTCGGGTGACGTCATTCATCCGACTGTCTTGTTGCCCGCCGTTCGTTTAGTCTATGGTCATTCTCTGGGACTTCTTCCGGCTATGGTGTGCTGTATTCAGAGAGGCCTTCACGCACTGACGGAGGCTTTCTGTAGGCCGCCAACGATGAAGCGTGGAAAGGGGACTGTTTTGCCTCGCGATGGACCCAACCCCAGGATAGGTTTGCCGTACACTTATTTGATGGCATGGTTTGCCCTGCACTGTCCCTCCTGTCGTGTTTCCAACTTGTTCTATTTTCTGAATTGTCGCTTCCAAGTTGTATTGCAGCCTTCTGAGGAAATAGTCCTTACTGTACTGAATGATGAAACTTGGTTACCTGCCGGTTCAGAGGTCGCAATGACGTAACCGATTGAGACGCCACCAAGTTCGAGTAGTTCTTGTCGGACTGAAAGGTGAGACTTGGTTATCTGCCGGTTCAGAGGTCGCAATGACATAACCGATTGATAAGTTACCAATCTCAAAGTAGTACTTGACGGACTAAAAGGGTGATACTTATCTTTTGTAAATGTCAACAAGTATCGAGACCTGTCTTTTGTAAATGTCAACAGGCTCAAGGTTGAGACTTGTCTTTTGTAAATGTCAACAAGCTCGAAATTGAGACCTGGCTGTTCGCCGGTTCAGATGTCACAATGACATAACCGATTGAGACCCACCAAACTCAAGGTAGTCCTTGTCGGACTGAAAGGGTGATACTTATCTTTTGTAAATGTCAACAAGTATCGAGACCTGTCTTTTGTAAATGTCAACAAGCTCAAGGTTGAGACTTGTCTTTTGTAAATGTCAACAAGCTCAAAATTGAGGCTTGGCTGTCTGCTGGTTCAGAGGTCGCAATGACATAACCGATTGAGACGCTACCAAGCTCAAGGTAGTCCTTGTCAGACTGAAAGGGTGATACTTATCTTTTGTAAATGTCAACAAGTATCGAGACCTGTCTTTTGTAAATGTCAACAGGCTCAAGGTTGAGACATGTCTTTTGTAAATGTCAACAAGCTCGAAATTGAGACTTGGCTGTCTGCCGGTTCAGAGGTCGCAATGACATAACCGATTGAGACGCTACCAAGCTCAAGGTAGTCCTTGTCGGACTGAAAGGGTGATACTTATCTTTTGTAAATGTCAACAAGTATCGAGACCTGTCTTTTGTAAATATCAACAGGCTCAAGATTGAGACTTGGCTGTCTGCCGGTTCAGAGGTCGCAATGACATAACCGATTGAGAAGCCACCAAGCTCAAAATAGTCCTTGTCAAACTGAAAGGGTGATACTTATCTTTTGTAAATGTCAACAAGTATCGAGACCTATCTTTTGTAAATGTCAACAGGCTCAAGGTTGAGACTTGTCATTTGTAAATGTCAACAAGCTCGAAATTGAGACTTGGCTGTCTGCCGGTTCAGAGGTCGCAATGACATAACCGATTGAGACGCCACCAAGCTCAAGGTAGTCCTTGTCGGACTGAAAGGGTGATACTTATCTTTTATAAATGTCAACAAGTATCGAGACCTGTCTTTTATAAATGTCAACAGGCTCAAGGTTGAGACATGTCTTTTGTAAATGTCAACAAGCTCGAAATTGAGACTTGGCTGTCTGCCGGTTCAGAGGTCGCAATGACATAACCGATTGAGACGCTACCAAGCTCAAGATAGTCCTTGTCAGACTGAAAGGGTGATACTTATCTTTTGTAAATGTCAACAAGTATCGAGACTGAGACTTGGCTGTCTGCCGGTTCAGAGGTCGCAATGACATAACCGATTGAGACGCTACCAAGCTCAAGGTTTTGATGGAATTTTGGAAAAGGTCTCGTTTTCACGGGGAGAAACAAGGAAATCACTGTTATAGGTTTAATGTTAACGTAACAGTGAAATGGACGGAGAGATTTGTATGTGGCCTTACCATTCTATGGATGAGAATTGGTAAGTGATTTTGGAGAGGGAATCAAATGGGAACAGGTCCCTTAGGATTTTTAGCAAATCCTCAGCTGTCAATGGGTTTGATATGCCTTTACCAACTACAGTTTGAGTCGGGCTAGCCATGCTATTCCCCTCAGCATGATGAATTGTCGAGGACTCATGTTGGGCTTAAAGGCCAACATTTTCCTCTATCCTTAACCGTTAAAGGTGTTGGATCATTCGGTTAGCATATGTGTAAACTTGATTCTCCTTTGGGACAACCAGTGTACGGCCAGGTTCCTACTGGTTTATGGTTGTACGATCTCGTTTGAAGGAAGAGAGAGGCTCTCTTTGCATGTACCTTGGACATAAGGGTCTTGATCAGAGGTGTAATGTTAACTTGATCATGAGAAGGATCCTTAATCAAGGATAATACTTCTTTAAGAACTTACCATTGATCGGCATCATGAGTAAATCGCCATCATAAGGCGGTATGCTCCGTTTGAATAGACTGTTTCTATTACAAACGGTCCTTCCCATTTAGGCTGAAACTTGCCTTTGGTCTTGTGCGTCATAATCATCGGTCGTCTGACGGCTAAAACCAATTCTCCCTTCTGGAAGATTCTATGTTTGACCTTCTTATTGAAGGCTTTTGAGATT
The DNA here is from genome assembly GCA_038442645.1 of Agave tequilana. Taxonomy (NCBI): domain Eukaryota; kingdom Viridiplantae; phylum Streptophyta; class Magnoliopsida; order Asparagales; family Asparagaceae; genus Agave; species Agave tequilana. Next base: position 263,292 of record JAVJIF010031286.1, on the reverse strand, counting down.
CGAGCTTGATACAACTCGATATGCTGTTGAGCTTGCAGTCGCTTCTCATCTAGGGCTTCGAGCTCTTGCCGACGCAACCTATCATTGTCCTCTGATATAATTTTAGTCATTAAAGCGACTCGCAACAACGACATCTGGATTTCCAACGGGATGACTGCTTCGCATTCGTATATCAGGGAAAAAGGAGTATTGCCTGTCGGGGTCCGAACCGTGGTTCGGTAAGCCCAAATACATTCACCAAGCTTTTCGTCCCAATCTCGCTTATTTGAGGAGACGAACTTCTTGAGTAGCTTGATGATCGTTTTGTTGAATGCTTCCGCCAAGCCATTAGCGGCGGGATTATAGGCAGTCGAAGCCACATTCTGAATTCGCTATTTATCACAGAATTGATAGAATACCTGGCTTATGAATTGGGGACCATTATCATGGATGATCCTCCTGGGGATACCAAATCGATGAATGACATGGTGTTTGATGAAATTAACCACATTAGAGGTTTTGACTTCAACCAGTGGTATAACTTCCGCCCATTTTGAAAAGTAATCGGTCATTGCCAAGATAAACCGGTGACCTCTTGTCGAAGAGGGGCTAATTGGCCCTACGACATCGATTCCCCATGCTTCGAATGGCCATGAAGCGACAGTTGGGTGGAGCAACTCCGGGGGCTGGTGTATGAAATCCGCATGAATTTGACATGCTTTACACCTTCGTGCAGATTGGATGGCATCGGCTACCATGGTTGGCCAATAATATCCAAGCCTATGCAATCTGTCTTTAAGTTTTGGACCTGGCTGATGAGCTCCGCAAATGCCGTCGTGTGCTTCTTTAAGCACTCCCTGCGCCTCTGAATTGGAAAGGTAACGGAGGAGGACACCGTCATATGAATGACGGTAAAGTGTCTTCAAACTTGGATCGTAGTAGAAACGGAGAGACCTTCGTCTGATGGATGCCGCTTCTTTAGGATCGTCTGGCAGCAGACCATGTAAGGCATAGTCGATGAGAGGAAATCGCCAATCTCTCAGCTCAAGATCCATCGAGACATTATAGGCTTCTCGGGTTCTTAACATATGCTTAGAGCATACAAGGTGTCGAGTTGCCACTGTGAGGTGATACTCGGTGTCGACTGGCAGGGCTAGTGTTGTTGCTAATGCAGCAAGAGCGTCCGCCTTGGTATTCTGAGATCGAGATACGTGCCCGATGTAGAAGACATTAAACAGATTAGCCAATTCGATGACTGTGTGATAATACGTCACCAAGTCTTCGTGGCGGACCTCATATTCGCCTTTAACCTGATTGATAATCAGTTTTGAATCGCCGTAAGCTTCGAGGTAGCGTACCCCCATTCCGTGAGCGAGCTGAAGATAATGAGTAGAGCATTATATTCCGCTACATTGTTGGAGCATGATTCCGTCAGAGAGAATGCTCTAGGAAGGACGTGATTTTGTGGAGAGATAAACACAACCCCCACGCCGGCGATGATCCTGCCCTTAGGACCTCTTCGTGATGCTCCATCGAAGAACATCTGTCACACTTCATCCTCTGAGGTTATTGTCACGCCCCGCTTCCCAAAATACGCTGGAGCAGAGACGCGACACGAGTCGGCGACGCATATACGCAAGGAAAATACCTCACGTATACGCGCTAAGCCTAAAGTAACCTGAACAAGCTATAAATCTAAATCATAATAATCAATGATCACTGCAATAATACATATAAAGTCTAACACAATGATAGCAGATGAATAACGGAAAGAAAATGGCAGCTGAATGCGATAAAGATGGAATCAGGAAATAACAGGAATATAAGAGAGATGAGAATACCAGAATCAGAGAGAGACTCAAGCTCATCGCAATATGTATGGTCTCATCGAACACCTGCACAATAGAACAAGCGTCCAATATCTGGACGTGCAAATCCAGGGTCATCAGAAAGCGACCTGGTGAGTGTGTGTAAAGGGAAAAGCTCGTGCATATAAACAGTGTGCATAAAATAATAACAAGATAGACTGCAGTCATAGGATAACCAAATAACATGATAAATGAACAACTGAATAACAATGACATGAATAAGTATGCAGACAAAAGACAAGTAAAATAACGGTAAACAACAACTGATGTCATGATAACGGGGAACGACTAATGTCTAGATGTGTAACCTAACATATGTCACTAGGCGGGTATCCAACTCTGGTCATAAATCTTGTCAAGGTTACAATCACATGTCTATCATAGTATACATATACACAGTCAAGTGATTATAGTCAGTCACAATGCATTGACAGTTCATTATCATTTATTATGTTAGCGAATACCAATTGCCACATGTAATAGATACATCCCATACTACGCCTATTACACGTGTCAATCGATATCCTAAATTAATTGAAATTAACAGAAGAGACTTTGTCCATGCTTTAGGTGGGTCCCGTACATACCCGGGACCACGGCCCAGATGCCTGGCGCTGAACCAGGCCCTACCGCCAGGTAGTCAGTAACAGTAATAGTACTCACAGTATCACTGTGGAACAGTAAACTCACAGTAGCACTGTGGAACAGTAAACAGATGGGATGTCAGTCATCCCCCGGAACCCTGCAGTGGAACCGTAAGTCGGCTACGCAACCTGTATCCTAGGTCCACCCAAAATACAGACGCTGTCTCCTCCATCAATTTCCCCAATCCCGGTGTAAGTTATCAATTTACATTGTTATTTAATTCAATTAGGGTAATCAATTTCATATTACGTAGAATACTGAGATGGTATAATGACAGTAACAGTACAGTACAGTAATAGTACTCGTATATATGGTGAACAATAATAAGAACAGTAAACAGTAACCGTGTATACGATGAATAGAGCTGTACCGAGCGTTACAGTTTAACGATACTTTCTCAGTAACTTTCAGTAACATTTTAAGATTATCACAATTAAGTCAGATACAAAATCAAGTCCAGTGTAGAGTATAACGATACTAGGCCAAGCAACGATGAATTAATAACACATGAAATGATGCCAATAAATGCTCATATCAACAAAATACATAAGGTGTACAATCATGATGCCATGTGAAGTTGCACGGGTAATCATACTAATAAAATATGTCATATAATAACATGAAATGATACGAATAAGACATGAACACTACTGGCAACAGTAAATAAAGAAAAGATGTGAGAACAAACACTCACATGAAATGACGTAATTTCGGAACCGAATCGCCTTTTGGTCTTCACTGCACGAACCAGTACTGATCTACGACTCATCCCATAGATCGGTTTTCGAATCGCCAGTCTATTGGGTCCACAACGAGTACGAATCCAAATCTCCTATAATGGGTCCAGGTCTCACCAAACGGGTCTGGACCGCTGCAACATGCAACCCAACTAATGAACACACACAAACATACACCGTACACATACCCACACATGCACGCTACACGTGCATACACACACGTGTACACCCACATATGTACATATATATGAGTATACACATCTATACGCAGTCCCACGCATGCATGTACACGGAAAGACACACATGTGTACATACTTCGCCAACAGCACACATTAAACACACCCATGCACCAACACCCACCTCAACATTAGTTATATAGATGTTCATGGAGGCCCCTATCATAAAGAAGATTGGGTTTAAAATTATTTTCTACTTGGTATTTGCTAATTGTTGCCAACGTCTCGTATATGGTTTCATATAGTTCATTGGATTGCATATTGAATTACATGATAATTTTATAAAATTTTTTATATCTTAGCATAAAGCACAGTGATGAGATGCTAAAGTAGTAGACATGCTCAAATAGAAGAAGTGTAAGCTTTAACTATCCTTCCATATGCTACAAACCAACACAACATCCCTAAACATTTCCATGTCATTTGATCACTTAAATACAAAAAAACAATTAATAATTCCTTTCTGAATCCAAATAGAATTATACAATCATAATTCAAAAAAAATTAGGACAACAACACTTTGAAGCAAAAGACGAGCCAGGAACCTAGATCAATTATAAAAGAAAGAAAAGAAAAAGTAAACAATCTGATCACAGTTTAGGCATTTTACAAAATGAAATTAAGCCTTACCGCATAACTCCAACAAAGCATAATTAACTCAAGCACCATCTTGAATAAAGTTAATCTTTAGATTGACTTTAAGTCTTCCCTAACAGTACAAATACATTGGCAACTAAAACAAGATTAGGAACTTTTTGTAGTCTAGTGACAGAATCATTTTGTCATTCAGTGATGTAATTATTGAGCACTAAGACAGTGTATCAAGATTCAGGACTATCTGTGGTAGCTAAACATAATGGTTAGGTGAGAGCACCAACATAAAAGCATTTGACCTTTCCATATATAAATACCACTTAGCACGCAGTAGTATAACTCAACTTGATATGCATGCACTACTTAGTTGCTAAGTAACAGAAATGAAGAAAGATGAATACAAAACAAAAGAGAGAGAGAGATATGAAATACCGTGAAGGCGGGTTGAGAAATTGCCAGCAGGCATGTAATCATAAACAAGAAGCTTCTCGTCCTTGGAGAAGGGCCATAGTCCGGGCTGCTATGGCGCTGGCCTGGAGCAGCAAGGGGGTTGCGTGTGCGCGCTCGCAGGGAGGAAGGGGAGCTGCGGTGGAGACCACGGGTTCGCCGGAGAATGCGGATGGATCTAGGCATGGTGGTTGCGCCGCCAGCAGGTTCTCGGCCAAAGAGAGGAGTCCGAGTGGGGGTGCGCTCGTTGGTTGCGCCGCCAGCCTGCCATGGGGAAAGCGGCTCGGCCTGCCATGGTGGAAGGTGGGGGGTGTTGCGCTGTTATGGCTGTGGGAGGACATCGCGGCATCGGGGGATGAAGTCCCGAGCTGTCGTGGGGCTGATCACGACTGATGGGTAGGTGGCGCAGGGAGGATTCAGTCATGGAGAAGGCAGTACTGCATATAGGAGAGGGGATTAGGATTGATTAGTTAGGATTTTTTTTTTTGAGATTTAGTTATGATTAGGATTTGGTTGTTATGATAGGATTTGTGGCTTTGACTTGGGCTCTCCTGGGCTTGGGGTATAGAATTAAGAAAAATGAAAGAAGATAAAAAGAGTGTGGGCTTGCTCATTTGGGCTTGTGGGCTTCATGGGTCTGGGCTTGAGAATTGAGCATAGGATAATAAGATAAAAATAAGAATGAAAGAAAATGAAAGGGAAAAGAGGGAGCTAGGCTCATAACCACACATACAAATATAATAAATCTCATAATACAAAATACATATATACACGATAAAATACCATCATTATTGTTAAATCATGTGTGACAAAATAAGGGTATTACAGTTATATTGGACTCGAAGACTTCATCCGGAATATCTTCGTGAAGTTTTGAGTTCTCCGGGACTGGATGAGCAGCCAAGAACTCTGTAAGGGCCTGACCTTTAACCGCCTTTTGAGGGATTCTTGTTTGCAGAGGAAAAATTCGCGTAAAGTTTCCTTGAATCAATTGAAAGTTTACAACGGATTAATACTCCGATTATAAGGGAGGGAGGATGTTGAGTCTTGAATCCTCCCTTTATTTAATGCTGGGTTCTTCAAGTGGCGGTGGAAAGTGAATCTTGTTTTCCGTTGACCGGGTGAACGTCAAGTACTTCTGGGGATCTTCTCTTCGGATGGTGGACGGAGTAACACAGCTTTGTCGACCGAAATCTCAAAGAGATTGTAGGCAAAGGCGAACTTGTACGCAGCAAGCTAGCTGAAGAGTTAGACTCTCTTTTCTTCTTCCAAAAATCTGACCTCTCTGATCTAAATTGACCGATTTTCTTTCCCTATAGCAACGGGGCTATTTATAGAGGTTTCAGGGGGCGTACGTGCCTCCTAAAAATACTCCATGATGGGGGTTAACTTTCCCCGTTATGTGGGCCGTGATTGACCCTATAACCGGGACGGTTACAACTGAGACACGGGTTTCGACCTACGCGCCTTGGTGCTGCTGAGACGCGGGTTTCGACCCTCGCGCCTTGGTGCGGCTGAGACGCGGGTTCCGACCCTCGCGCCTCGGTGCTGCTATGCTAGCTGTGATTAGCCCTGCGTCTGGAGCCTGGGACTCTACTTTTGACGATTTGTCCTTTAGTGATTTTTAGACAGCCTACAGAACCCCCTCCAAAGTTTTCGATATTCCGCAGTTAGTTGGGACGGATTTCGAAATACTTTGGACTCTAGTTGAATCCACTTTTATGGCTTGGACTGACAAAACTTCGGGTTTGATCTTGTCTGGGCTATGGTCTTCGTGAGTGTACTGTGGAACTCTTTGAGGCCGCCAAAACTGATCAAGTTGAGTGTCTAGATACACAGTCTAAACCTCCCCGACGCTTTGAGTCTGTCGTTGGTGCACTTTGAGCCAGGGGTGGACAGTCGTCTGCTTGTGCCAGTGTACTGTTGAACTGAATTGCAGAAGCAAGAACTGAACGCCAGCTCTGTGAACGCAGAGGTAATACTGCTTTAAAGACGCGCCTTCTATAGGGGTGCATCTTTTGGAAATGGAAACGCAACCATTACTTGATGAGGCGGACGCGACTTATGGTCGTGTTGAAGGGATGCGTCCATTGAAGGGACGCGTCCTTTAGAGACGAGGACGCAATTGTTGGATGCGAATCCATGCCATGATTACGCTGCCACATGTCTCGTAGGATTGAGGGGACATCTACTTTTTGGCGTGCGAACTTCACGCTGCATTAAATACGCTGTCCACGCGTCTGGCGGCGGTTGGTCATTGAACCAAGCGCCGCGTATCTTTGCAAATCACCGTGCCTATAAAAGGCAACAATCTTTCAAGAGTCATCATTAGACTCTCCTTCGTCTTCGAGCGTATCTGTTAGGGTTTTGAGAAAGGAACTTCCTTTGTTCTCTTTACTTCACCCTACACCGGATCTTTGATTCGCAATGGCACCAAAGGCCAAGCAAACTGCTTCATCTTCACGGGCGATCGTCGCTGAGACTCAAAGGGGAGGTTCTTCCATGCAGGAAGCCCCTATCTCAGGTATAACGCCATTAGGCTTAATGCTTGCCATTAAAAGGGTTTACAGAGTTCTTGTAACTCTTAAATCTCCTTTTGAATATGAACCGCCACCACGGGCTCGAATCTGTGTTTGATCTTCGGACGCGGTTCTTGAGTCGATGAGCATGGCGCAGGCTTGATAACCCCTGCTGTTCTTATCTGCTCGAATCTGCGTCTGTTTGCTGAACACAGGGCCCCAGTGAGCTTTGCATTTTGGATCCAACACTTGAAATATTTCTAAGTGTGAAAGATTCAGACGCAGATTTCTTGTGACTCTTGTGTCTTGTGAAGCCAGACGTTGGTCCTCATGAATATTGCGTTTGGGTCCTATACTTGGGAATTATCGCACAAGTCTTGGATTTGAAACGCGAGCTTCTTGCTGGTCTCGTGGTCCTCGGGTCCGAACGCAGATTTGATAATTTCTGCGTCTGGAGTCACTTCCGCGTCTGAGTTGTAGACACTTGATCATTTTCCTTCGGATTTCTGATTAAGTGTTACTTTCTTTCGCAGTGCGATATTCTTCCGATCCCCTCTCCAAGAAGTGCCACTTTAGGCACGTGGGCGGTGCTGACCGCAATCTGACCTTCATGTTGCAGGGGACTGCTCCTGTGACTGCCGACAAGTCGAAGGAGCGAAGGGAGAGGCTCTCCAAGGTTGACAAGGCGACATTCTGGGAACTTATGACTGACGCAGAATTTAAGACGAATTCGCGTATTCCATTGAAGAAACCCACTTCTTCTTTGGGGATAATATTGGTGAAGGTGGTTACGTCTTGCATGATGGCGATTACAAGTGGCTCCGCCAGATAGGGGGTAGGAAATTCTTTCTTCTAAATATGGAGAGAATGTATCCCCTATGCTAACTTCAGCACATGTCTGTCCCTCGGGCAATGGAATGGGATCTTGCCCGATCTGTTCCCGGTGTCTCACTCGGCATCCTGGGTGCCAAGAAGGTACACACTGCAGGTCATGGAAGGGAAGTTTTTAGCTTGTTTCCTGGGTTGCTCAGGTCTGATTACCCAGTAGGGGAAACTCCTCAGCTCAACACTACCTTTATTAATCAATACATGATGGTAGGGGGTGATTTTCCCACTGACTTCCGTCTGCTCGGGTGGGTTCATTCCACTGACAAGTACTGGTGGGGTAAGATGGTGAGCTTTGTCCTCACCGAACTCGGAGGTCTATTGGACCAGGTGGGACTGTATCAAGCAGTCAGGGCTGTGCAATATGGTATCCCACAGAATTCTCAAAATTTCTTTGGGATTTTGGAGCATTACAACCCGTTGACAGGGACGTTTTTCACCCCGGTTGGAGAAATGGGACTCGCCCTGCATGAATTATATGAAGTCTCGGAGCTGGTAATGGGAGATGCTCCTTATGAGGAATACGTCCCCACCTCTGAGGAGCTTCATCTTTTGAAGAAAGAGTGCCCTCGCGTATATGAGACCTACTGGGAAGTGCTATGTCATTTCCACATCTGCGGCCAACTAACCTCCTGGAGGACTAGGGGAGTCAAGCAGCTGTCTTGGGCGAGCTACTTGTTTAATGGTATCACCGAAAAAGACCACTCGGTGACCAGTCTGGCTCCCAGCTCTGACGAAGAAATCGCCGAGAGGATCGACGCCTCTGTGAGTTCTTATACCACAGAGTCGAACGAAGACACTTTCAAACCTGACACGGTTTTTGAAAGTTTCCATTACCAGGCCCAGATCCCCATTTCTAATCGGGCACTGCTGGCGGGTTTCCTCATGCTGTGGTTGAAGCCCTGTGTAGTGCCGACACTGCCGCGTAAGGTGATTGTTGCCGACGTGGTGTATTCGGCGGTCCTGCTGGCCTATGGTAGGTCCATAGCTCTCCTTCCGGCAATGGTGGCCGGTATCCAAAGCGGGTTGCGGGCCCTGACTCAGAGCCTGTGCAGGGTGAAGGCCATCGTCGACTCCCAAGGTAACCCGGAGGTCGATTCAGAGGGAAGGCCGAGAGTGAGGACCCCTAACTCTCGGATCGAGCTTCCCTACACGTACTTAATGGCTTGGTACATGATGCACTGCCCCTCACTGATGACGCCAGTGTCCCGATGCGAGGGGTTTGTCCCTTTTGTGCAGCGGCTGGAGAGTTCGAGCTGGTGCAACAACTATATGTTCTACGTCCGGAAGTGTGTTCTGAACGCTTCAAATTATCATCTCAACCGTTGCTTCCCCGAGATTACAGATGCCGCTTATGGGGATAAGTTCGCCGACATTGTAGGTCCGGACGACTTTACGAGGCTGCCATCGGGAGTATTCTGGTGGCTTATCAATATCCGGCCCGGGTATCTGCTCTTCCGGCAAGGGAATTCGTGCACGATCGAGCCTTATATGCCGAATCGTTTCGCCCGACAGTTTGGCTATAACCAACTATATGTCGGTAACCCTAACGCTCAGCTTGCCTTCAGTGGAAATCTGTTTGAAGGTGCTCGGGCTTGGTATTACAGCGTAGTTGGGGGGACACAGGCTCTTTTCCGTCTACCTCATAAGACGCCAAACTGTTATGCAAGTCTTAGCTTCTGCACCTGGTACTTCCAGGCTAGTAAGATGCCTGGCTACTCAATGGAGCGTTCATGCATTAAGAGCATTAATGCATCCTATGAGGAGAAAGTGGCGTCCAACAAGCGCTCGCGAGGCCTTGATGAATATCGGCGGCTCAGAGGGAGGCCAGAGGGGAAACACAGGGAGAACCGAGAGCGGAAGCACCCAGGGAGCAATCTGCCAGAAGGCATCGACAGACGGTGCATAAACGTCCTCATGGCGTTACTCTCCAAGCTGAGCCTTCTTCTACTTCCACGGCTGAGCCTGCCCCGAAGAAGGCCAGGAAAGACTTGGCGGCTGAAGAGACCGTCCCCTCCGGCATCGAAGAGCAGAGGAAAGAAGAGGAGGAGGAAGACGACGCCCCCCTTGTTCGTTCTCGTGGATTGCGCAGCAGGGGCCCTGTAATTTTAGAAGAAGGGGAGCTTGCTGATGATCCCACTGCAACTGATGAGGCTGAGCAACTTGAGGCTGACCTGGTGGGAAGGGATGATGTTGAGATTCCAGGGGTCTCAACTCAGCCAGGGTCTTCTTCAGCTCAAGAGAGGAGAGATGAGGCACCACAGCCTGGGTCTCCTGCTGTATTAATCTCTAGCTCGCGAGCAGTTGACCCCAGCCCTACTACTGGGGTATTTGGTGGCAAGGCCTCAATTGCCGAGGCTTCTCGCGTCGAACTATCGTCTTCATCGTCCGGCGAGGACGAATATGATTCAGGCGATGAAGTCGATTTTGGCGATGAACCCGCTCTTCCAGATCCGAGTAAATTCTCACATATCACGGATGAAGAAATATACGGGTGTGATCCGGTGACGGCGTTATCACAAGCGATAACTGCTCCTGCTGAAGGTACTCTTATCGTCTTGTTGACCCGGTTTCCCTTTTTAACTAGGGAACAGGTTCTGACATTTTCCCTTTATGCTGCAGGGTTGCCGCGGATAGCGAGGCCGCGACTTCCTCCCATATCGAGGAGATGATACAGGAGCTGGCCCAGCAGGAGGGTGTTGAGGCTGCTGCTGAGATGCCTCAAGAGAGGGCAATTATTGAGGTCGGGGAGACCTCAACCTTGCAAGATTTGCCCAGGGATCTGCCGTCTTCGGACCCTCGGCTTGGTAAGGAAATATTGATGTTTTTGAATATTTTCCTTTTATTGTCATGACTGACGTTTTGGTGATCTGCAGAGAGTGCTGAGGAAGCTCAGGCAGAAGGCTTGGCAGTCAGCGTCGACTCAGCAGGGGCAGCCAGTGTTGAGCCAACAAGCAATACAATTCAACCCCTGACCGAGGGTTCCGAAGAAGCCAGGTTCGCTGTTACTTCAGTCGCCATGGAGGCTGCTATGACAGCTGTAACTGTGCCAGAAGTACCGGCAACCATTTCAGCTTCTACCGCGCCTGTTGTTGACCCTACTTCTGCACGGGACGAGTTGATTCCCATCTCTCGCCCTGTGATAGAAAGGGGATCTGGGAGTACATCAGCAGAGTTCTCCCCAACCAATGATATCATGGAGGAACTAGCACGTCAAATGGTGCAGCAGTTCTTTGCTTCCATGCAATCATGTATTGACCTCATCCTCTCTGGGGGCAGTTCTTTTGAATTTGCCCGAGTGCTTCTCGAGAATTTGATCGGGAACATCAGTCATACTGGAGGTCCTTCGCAGGCTAGGGCATGCCTGATGCTGGTGGAGCAGTTGGGAAGTGACTTGAAAGAGCTCAAGTCTTTGGAAGACGCTGGCTTAGTACACGAGACTCAGGCGACCCTGAATAGGCTTCTGGCTGCTCAAGGACAAGAGCAAAAAGAGATGGAGGAAAGGATAGCTGAAGGGACCCATCATCTCTAACATTTTCAGGTGGACCATCAAAGGCTGACCGGCGATTCAAGGGAATCTGAACTCGTCATGCAGAGCGCGGAGCAGGTTATCATCAGTGCTCGGGCCACCATAGCCAAGGCGGAAGCCTTGATTGCAATCAACGAGCATAAGCTTGCTACTGCCAGGAAGAAGCTGGAAGAGCTGGAGGCTGCCAAGACGCAAGTTGAAGAAGACCTTTTTGCTCATTCCTCCAAGTTGGAATCCCTACGTGCGCAGTTAGCTGCGAGGAGATTTTTGTCTGAGAAGGAGTTGCGGGTCCAGGCTCTCATGGAGGCTGAGAAGGCGCGTCAACATGAGATGCATCGCCTTAGAGAACAAATTCGTTCTTTGGCGAACCAGGATTATTAGCCTCCCCCCTTTTTGTTTCTTTGTAAAGAGGGGAACACTCTATTCATCAAGAGTGTTTGTATCGCTTTTATCATTTTTGGCTTGAATAATAATAAAAGTCTTTGGAGTTTTTGTCCCACCTTCATTGCTTCACTGTGGATGAGTCCAATTTCTTCATCGCAGTTTTTGGTTGTAGTCCTAGACTGTCTCTGAATAAACTCAGGCTGAACCGAGTCTGCCAAAACGCGACTATAATTTGTAGTGGAGACGCAACCCTGAGAAACGCGACTCTGACTTGCAAACTGGAGCACAGGTTTGGAAGGAAGGATGCGGCTCTCGGATGCAACCCTTACTTATATCCGGGTGCAGAATTCCAGGATGAAGTGAGGACGCAGGTTCATGCTCCCCCAGAGCTGACGCGAAGATATGCGGACGCGACTTTGTCTTAGTGGAGGCGCGTCTCTGGATCCTTGACTTAGTGTGAACTCAAATCATGTCGAGTTCATAACGGGAATACCATTGTCATCTTGCAGTGTAGACGCAATCTTCAGGTACTTGTGATACCTGAGAGTGACGTAGATCTTCTCTGTCGTAGAAGTAAGCCTTAGGACGCAGCTTTTGTAGCTTCAAAGTGTGACCCAGAATGAGTCCTTTTTGCTGAGGAAACACAGCTTTGGACTGTTTCGAGAGACGCGGTCATGATCCTCTTAATTGGCATGAAGAAGGACGCCGCTTTCAAATTCATATAGGGATGCAAGTTCCTGGACGCGGCTCTTAGGCCTGCGTTTGGTGCAACTTCCCAGGCGTTACATGCAGCCTGTCTTAAAGATCTTGTTGGATCTTTAAATGTCAGATTGACGTTGACGATTGGGGACTCGCATCATTTCGATGTTTCCCGAAGCGGCAGTCCACGCGTCAGCCCTTCATTGGGTTTAGGCATTAACGCCTTTTAATGCCAAACCGGCGCTGGCAGTTGGAGGCCCGCGTCTTCATTGCTTCCCGAAGCGACGATCCACGCGTCAGCCCCCTATTGGGCTTTGACGTTCGTGCAGGAATTAAAGCCGACGGTTCTGATTAGTGAGCCATTAATTATAGGTATTACGATTTGTCTATAAATAGGGCTCACCCTCTCCCTTTAACAGTCCATTACTTAGACTATTTTCTTTTAAGAGCGAATGCTCTGAGAGATTCTGCTTTCTTCAAGGACTTTATCAGGGGCTTGCTTCCATGGACGAAGATGACCCAGAGCTTTTAGGCTTCTGTTTAATCTTTTCAGAAGATTACCACTGTCAAGTGATTTCAATGAAGAGATTCGTCTCCTTGAGCACCTTTTATGTCCGCGCCTTGATGCAGAGAGTTCAACTTTTAATAGAGGCATCTGCGGGTACGACTTCCTGGTTTGCCATGGTATTTTCAGCCCAACCGGGTTTGAGTTCTGATATCTCTTGAAGAGTTTCATCTTCTTAACCTTCTTCTGAAGTCTAGCTGGTGCACCCATCTTTTGGAAGTTGCGCCATTTAGAAAATTCTGACTTAAAATTCCCTGGACGCGAGTATAATTAACTCTGGCACCTGGACCGCGAGCTTTGCGTACAAAACTCGCGTCTGAGGCTGTCGACTTAAAGGACTTTCAACTCAGATTGAAGGTTTCAGGCCTGAATTTTGCAACCCCTGTTCATCAAACAGGGAGATGGCAATTTTCGCGTCTGATTCTCTTCACGTCTCAAATCTTAAACGCGGGTGCAAAGCTAGACTGCTTTCGACTTCTGTGTATATCACAGCTTTGAACGCGTCTGTTTCTGCCACCGTAGAATTTTGGTTCATTGCGCGGGTCATCCCTGCGTCTTAAGCTTTCAGCAATAGCTGCGTCTGTCACTTAGCTTTTCTGTTGAAGTATACTAAGCTTCAGATCCTCTAACTTTTGCTTTTTGCAGGTAGGCTTAGTCATCCTTTTTCATATTCAATGGGCCCTTGGGAGAATATATCGGCCAGCGAGCTTGGTCGATGGTCGACCACAGGAGAAGAAGTCATGGGCCCTGACCCTCGCCAAGATCTCTTTGGATTCAATGCACCAGTCATGCTTCTGGGCCTGCCATGGTCACAGTGGGTATGGCGGTGGATATAGTGTGGGTATGGTCTTGGATTCTTCCTCCAGCTACCCAGAAGTGACATCGACTCCATGCTCATTGGATGACTTTCTGGTGGTGGAGATGTTCGACGGATCATAACCCAGCTGCTTCGGATGGTCAGGTGGAATCACTAGATTCAGCTGCCTTTCGACCTTAAGAAACACCATTATCCTCGGTCAACCAGAGGCTTCTTCGATGTTTACATCATGCATCGTGGTGCAACCAGCTTCCGATTGTCGCCACAGTGTTCAATCATACTTGGGCGCCCTTCCAAACATCTTGTACTTGGAATTGTGAGCAGCTTCAAGGAGTGAGTGCAACCTTTGAGAGAGGGACTTCTTTGTACTCCTTTATCTGTAACACTCAATCTTATTGAATAAGAGAGCATTTTGTATCACTTTCATATGTTGGATATAAATAAAAGTGACACTTTTTTTTTATCTTCTTCTATTGTCTTGAACTCCCTTTTTATATTAAAAGTCAGACGAATAGAAGTAAAGAACCTTTGACTTGTTAAAACTATAATGATAATCTTAATAAGTCAAATTTTGTAGAGAGAGATCCCATTTCAGGGAACTCAACAAGGTTGTCAGAGGTGTAATATTAACTTGACAAGGGATAAGATAACTTTGTGGACCTGCCACTCTATAAAAGAAAGCGACAAGTGGAACTTGTACCCCCAGGGAAGATGAACCTTTATCAGAGGTTTAGGCTTAACTTGATTAGGATCAGCTGGGGAGTTAATGAAGACATTGTTAGCGGTGTAATGTTAACCTAACAATGTTTTTAAGTGGGTTTGTTATTCTGTTGACGAGAATAACAAGTTAGACTAGATTCGCGGGAATCTAGGAAAATCTTTACCGTTAGAGGTGTGATATTAACTTAACGGGTTGAATGAAGTCTTGTCAGAAGTGTGATGTTAACTTGACAAGAATGTGAGTTAGAGGTGTGATATTAACTTAACTCAGAAGCCTTTCAGTTTTATTTGGAAAAACTGAAAGTATCACTGTCATAGGTGTAATGTTTAACTTGGCAGTGAGGGTAATGCTAGAGGTGTAGTTTTGAACTTGGCATTAGTCATCTCGACTTTAACAAGAAAGTCCGAGGGAAAGTCATGGCCTTAAGTGTATTGTTGAACTTAGCAATGACTTAGATGCTAGAGGTGCAGTGTTAAACTTAGCATCGTTCACTTCAGCTTCGATATGGAAGTCTGAGGAAAAATGACTGTCAGAGGTTTAATATTGAACTTGGCAGCAACTTGATTACTGTTAGAAGTGTAATGTTGAACTTAACAGTAGTTTGTCAGAGGTGTGATATTAACTTGACAAAAATTGGTTTGCGATAGAGCAATTTGAGGGCCTGTCATTCTATTGATGAGAATTGACAAGTGAAGTTTGAAGAGCCAGAGGTATAGTGTTAACTTGGAAATTTGAAGGCTTGCTGCTCCATGTGGAGCTGACAAGTAAAGTTTGTACTCGACAAGGAGTATTGAAAATTTTCATTACCAGAGGTATAGTGTTAACGTAGCAATGACTGTATTTTGTAGACCTACCATTCTATGTATGAGAATTGGTAAGGGATTTTGGAGGAGAAGGTGGAGTTACATCCACTTAGGATTTTTAGCAAATCCTCAACTATCAACGGATTTGAGGTGCCTTTACCAACTACCGTTTGAGCTGGGCTAGCCATGCTATTCCCCTCAGCATGATGAGTTGTCGAAGAGTTATGTTGGGCTTAGAAGCCAACATTTTCCTCTATCCTTAGCCGTCGGAGGCGTCAGATGTTGATGAAGATGGGAACATTAGAACCCAGGGTTTTTAGCAAACCCTCAGCTATCAACGGATTTGAGGTGCCTTTACCAACTACCGTTTGAGCTGGGCTAGCCATGCTATTCCCCTCAGCATGATGAGTTGTCGAAGAGTTATGTTGGGCTTAGAAGCCAACATTTTCCTCTATCCTTAGCCGTCGGAGGCGTCGAATGTTAATGAAGAAGCTCTTCTTGATTTGATCAGAGGTGTACTTTTAACTTGATCAGAGGAGGAGTATTATTAAGGATAGTACTTCTTCAAGAATTTTCCATTGATCGGCATCATGAGTGTATCGCCGTTTGAGGTTATGAGGCGATATGATCCATTTGAGTAGACTGACTCTACTACAAATGGTCCTTCCCATTTGGGCTGGAACTTTCCTTTTGTCTTATGTGTCATCACCATAGGCCTTCTGACAGCTAAGACAAGATTGCCTTTCTTGAAAGTGCGTACCTTAACTTTCTTGTTGAAGGCTCTGGTAATCCGAGCTTGGTAAAGCTCGATTTGTTGTTGGGCCTGCAGACGTTTGTCATCTAAGGCTTCCAATTCTTGGAGTCGCTGTCGATGCTTCTCCTCATTTGTCATCTCCGCTGTTAGGGCGACGCGTAGAGATGGAATTTGAATTTCCAGTGGAAGCACGGCTTCACACCCGTATACCAAAGAGAATGGCGTAGCTTTAGTTGGGGTTCGAACAGTTGTGCGATAAGCCCATAAGCATTCACCCAGCTTGTCGTCCCAGTCACGTTGACTTTTCGAGACGAATTTCTTGAGAAGCTTGCCAATGGTCTTGTTGAAAGCTTCTGCGAGACCATTAGCGGCAGGGTAGTATACCGTTGAGGACACACTCTGAATTCTGAACTTAGCGCAGAACCTCTGGAAAGCCTGACTGACGATTGGGGTCCATTATCATGGACGATTCGCCGAGGTACACCGAAACGGTAAATGACATGATGTTTGACGAATTTGATCACATCGGATGACTTTACCTCCTTCAAGGGAACAGCCTCAGCCCATTTGGAGAAGTAATCGGTTATGGCCAAAATAAACCGATGTCCCTTTGATGATGGTGGGCTGATAGGGCCAACCACATCCATCCCCCACATCTCAAATGGTCAGGTAGAGGTCGTAGAGTGAAGGTACCCTGGTGCTTGATGAATGAAATCGCCATGCACTTGGCAGGCGTGACATCTTTTGGTGTAAGTGATGGCCTCGGCAATCATCTTGGGCCAATAATATCCCAACCTTTGGAGTCGGTATGAAAGTTTTGGGCCAGGTTGATGGGCTCCACACATGCCGTCATGGGCTTCTTTCAATACCTCCTGTGCCTCCTTTTGTGAAAGGCAGCGGAGCAAGATCCCGTCGTGCGATCGACGATACAGTGTTCGCGTAATCGCATTATAGTAGAATTTGGGGGCTTTCCTTCGAATGGCAGCCGCTTCTTTGGTGTCCTCAGGCAAGATGCCATATAGGACATAATCAATGTAGGGGAATTGCCAGTCTCTAGGCTCTAGACCGATTGACAATTCCAGCGCTTCTTTGCTTTGAGAATCTCTTGTTGGTTCCTGGTAGTCCTCAGGAGCAATTCTCGGGCAATACAGGTCGTGGCTTTGGACAAATATCTTCTCCACTGTTCTAGCCGGTAGAGCTAAAGAGGCAGCGAGGGATGCCAGTGCATCTGCATGCGTATTTTGCTTGCGTGGTACATGGTCGATGTAGAAGTTTGTAAACTTCCCAGCTATGTGGACAGTTGCGTTGTAATAGGGTACTAGGTCTTCATGTCTGACTTCATACTCCCCTCGAACTTGGCTGACGATGAGCTTAAAGTCACCGTATGCCTCGAGATTTTTAACGCCAATCTCATCGGCGAGTTGCATCCCAATCAAGAGAGCATTGTACTCCGCTACATTGTTGGAGCATGGCTCGGTTAATGAAACAGCTCGAGGAATCACATAGTTCTATGGGGAGACGAGTACTACTCCTACTCCTGCCACTATATGTCCTTTTGGGCTCGTTCTCGATGCACCGTCAAAGAAAAGTTGCCATACTTGACCTTCAAAAGATGTCTGAGTCTGGCAGGCTTCAGCGACCTCGTCTGGGAGATCCTCATAAAGTTTGGCTGCCCTCGGATCTGGATGCTCAGCCAGGAAATCCGCCACAGCTTGTCCTTTAATGGCCTTTTGCAGTAAAAAGTGCATTTCAAATTGGGACAGCAATATGGCCCATTTTGCCAGTCGGCCGTTTAACGATGAAGGCTTTGTCATGAGTAACCTCAGGGGGTTGACTTTTGATATGACGTTTATAGTCTGGCCTACCAAATAGTGTCGCATTTTCTGGACAGCGAACACCAACGCCAAACATTCCTTCTCGATCGGGTTGTACCGGTGTTCGGCTCCGATCATTGTTCTACTCAAATAGTAGATTGCTTGCTCTCGCCCTTGATCATCATTCTGAGCTAGTAGAGCTCCTAACGAGTGATCCATCGCTCGGACGTATATCAGGAAAGGTTTTCCAGATATCGGAGCTGCAAGGACTGGTGGTTGTGTGAGGTATTGTTTAATTTCCTCAAATGCTTGTTGGCAAGCGTTGTCCCAAATGAACGAAACACCCTTCTTCATTAATTTAGTGAAGGGTTGGCATCTTCCAGAGAGATTTGAGATAAACCTTCGGATGTACGCCAACCGTCCTTGCAATCCCCTGAGCTCCTTGAGGTTTCTCGGAGGTTGCATTTCTTGGATAGCACGAACCTTTTCCGGGTCCAAATGAATTCCTGTGGAGGTTACAACGAACCCAGGAATTTGCCACTAGCCACCCCCAGGAAAGACTTGGTGGGGGTTCATCTTCAATTGATGGGCCCGCATGATGTCGAAGACAACCTTTAGATCAGTTATATGATCACCTTTAGCGCGGCTTTTTACTGCGATGTCGTCAACATAGCATTCCACCGTTTTGCGCATGTGTTGATGGAAAATGGCATTCATGGCCCTTTGATATGTTGCCCCTGCATTCTTCAGTCCGAAGGGCATGATGGTGTAACAGTATACCCCCAGTGGTGTCCTGAAAGAGGTATGCTTTTCATCATCAGGATACATTTTGATTTGATTATATCCTGAGAATCCATCCATGAAGGACATTCGCTCGAATCCACATGTGTTGTCAATCATGACATCTGTGATTGGCAGTGGGAATTCATCCTTGGGACAAGCCTCGTTTAGATCACGAAAATCAATGCAGATCCGAATCTTTCTATTTTTTGGCAACGGGGACGATGTTGGCTACCCAATCAGGATGTTGTTCTTCCCTAATGAAGCCAGAGTCTATAAGTTTCTGACTTCTGACTGAATTGCCTCCATCATTTCTGGACGGAACCGTCGCTGTTGTTGCATGACAGGCTTTATGTCCGTATTAATGTTGAGGCGATGTATAGCCACTTGAGGATCAAGTCCAGGCATATCCTCATAGTTCCAGGCGAAGACATCTATGTATTCCTGTACAAGAGATGTTAGATCCTTTTTCTCCGAAGGTGACAGGTCTTCGCTTATAAAGATGGGCTTAGGGTTAGCCTCATCTCCCAGATTGATCTGAACAACCTTATCTTCTGTGGGTGGCTCACGCTGTTCAAAGCGGGTATCCCAAAGATTGTTCAAGTATTTGATCCAAGATCTGTATCAGATTGGATCATTTCTTCATCTCCGTCTTCCAGGTGGTTTGTTGAAACCATATTCACTGAAAGTTCTCTGAAGATGTTGCCGACACTGACATCTGACTCCCACGATGACGTGCCCGATGAGTAATCATGGCATAATGACTCTTCAGAGTCAGAGGCTGATGGGGTTGGAGTTGACACATAGCCCAACCCCCTGCGAGTCCGATGATAATAATCAGGGGTTTTCCCTTTTGGTACAAAAGATCGGAGTAGGGTTCTCCTTCCTTTGCCGAAGTTCAACCCTGGTCCGCTCGTCAGATCATACCCCATGTTTTTCATCATTGAGAGTGCCTTTGGCTCATAATGACCGAACTGAGGGGATTCCTGCTCGCCTTCTGATTCTTCACGGTCACCGGATTGGATTCAATTCATCCGAAAAGAATTGGTCTTTGGCCTTTCTGTCTCGCTGGAACCATGAATATGGATTCTTGCGCATCGCCAGCATCTTGGTGCGTTATGAAGGACGACTTTACTGGTACATGCAATGATGTCAAAGCATCCATTGCCGACCAGAGGTCATCATCCACTTCGGTACTAGTGTCTGACGGCACTGAATCAGAAGCAAACACAGAGAAATACGCCATATCTAAGTCTTCATTAATATACCATCCGCCTACATCATCGACGGAGGTATTATCAACATCGAGCTTATTAATGCCCGTTACAAATGGATCTTGTTCCCACATGCACTCCTCCTTTTCCGGCTCGGTGTCGCTTCATTACCAGAGTCGGGTTCTTCTGGTTGCGGGATTTCATCTGTTTCCACAGATTCCTGATATAGGAGAGAATCTGTGAAATAATTCTCAACTCCCTTGAACGAATGCCTTTCGGCAATCAACGTTCGCACCGTTCCACTTCCGTCAATGTATTTCATGACTTGGTGGAGAGTAGAGGGAACAATAGAATTACGATGAATCCAACGTCGTCCCAACAGCAAGTCGTAGGAGGTGTCAGCATCTATCACGTAGCATGTCACCTCCGACCTTAGGTCCCCAATCTGGCATTTGAGCTTGATCTTCCCCATCGGACGGGTACTATTGGCATTGAACCCGTAAATGGTCATCTGGGTAGCGCTCAAACGATGGGTAGGAATCCCAAGATGTTGCATGACCCGGCGAGGCATAATGCTCAATGCGGACCCGGGATCTACCTGAATGCGGTTCACCTCAGATGATCCAATATACCCTGCAAAGTAAAGGGTCGATCATGTTTCCCTTTAACTTGCGTATCATCTGCCGTGAAGGTGATGCAGGGAATATTTTGGGAGGCGTGGAGGCAATCCTCTACAGTTTCCTCCTTTGGCCCGACCGGCACCTGGGTCATGAAGACCTCAGCATTAGCCAGAGCTTCTTGTAGAGCTTCTCTGGTTGACTTTGATAGCCTAAGAAGCTCATAAAGCGTAATCCGGGCCGGGATGTTGGCTAGTTGAGCCAAGACATCAAAGCGGTAAGGTGCTGTGGATCCTTCCACTATGTCTTTCGAAAGAACTCGAGAAAACTGAAGTTCTTTCTGTTTCTCCACAGGTTGCTTTGTGGAGGGCTTGGCTGACTCTGCAGCGGGTCTTGGAGGAGTTACTGCTATTTTGTCATACTTTTTCAAATATGACTGCCCTGAACGGGTTTCTGCCACCAGTTGACTGGGTTCTGTGGCAAGGACTATCGTCTCCTCTTCTGAATCAGTCAGCGAGGGAATGTCAGTTTTCGCTTCTCGAGAATAGGTGCATACCATATTACAAGACGAAGGTTTAGCTTTGCCTTTGGACTTCCTGCTGGTCACAGTGGTCCATTGCTGGCCATCCACAAGGTCGGGATGAACCCACATGACTTCCCCTCAAGGTGTGTGGACAGGTACCAAGCCTTTCTTTTGCTGTTGGTAAGGGTCTGTGTTGACCATTCTCAACTCTCCTCTTGGGATAGGGACTACTCCAGAGGGTGTTGGAGGTTGCCTTCCAAACTGGAGGAATGACATCATATTGGCCGCCACCTTCTTCTGCTCTGGACGGAGCTTTAATACCTCCGCGTCAATCAGAGCCTGAAGGACGTCCTTGAAGACATAACAGCTCTTGGTGGGGTGTCTCAGCATCCTGTGGTACAAGCAGTAGTTGGGACTATCGGTTTTACCGACTTCTTCAGGACGCCTAGCTTCAGGAAGCTTTAGTCGGTTGCTCTTGTTGAGTAGTTTGAAGAGCGAGTCGACATGTTCATCCTTGAAGGAATATTGCTTGTTGGCGCGTGGTTAGCTTGAGGAGCCACTTCCCTTGACCGGTTGAGGTTTGACAGGGGACTTGGTCTCTGCTGCCAAGTTATCCTTCCTTTTGGCTTGGAGGGATGTGTCTGGCGCACGCCTCGTTGACCTTTCAGGTCTAGGTTTGTTTTCTTCTGCCCTGACCCGAGCGATGATTTCTTCAGCCTGTTCACCTTGTTGGATCAACTGCTTCCTGGTGCGACTTTCGGCAACTCCTATTTGGGCGAGGAGTGAGGTTTGTAGATTATGGCGGCATGTTTCCACCAGGGTGACCTGGGTCATACCGCTTGGGCATCGGAGTGCCACGTTCCGAAATCTTTCTACAAAAGACTTGACGGACTCTCCCTTTCGCTGCTTGGTGGCTAAAAGGGTAGGCATGTTGACCTCCGAGTCATCTTCAAAGAAGCGCGTTAGAAAGAGTTTCTCCAAGTCGCCCCAATTCTTGATGGAGCCCTCTGGAAGCTTCATGAACCATTCGAAGGCAAGCCCTTTTAGGGTGCCGATGAACAAGCGTGCCAGAATGGCATCATTATCTACCACATTCCCTGTTT
Organism: Agave tequilana; assembly: GCA_038442645.1. NCBI lineage: Eukaryota > Viridiplantae > Streptophyta > Magnoliopsida > Asparagales > Asparagaceae > Agave > Agave tequilana. The sequence goes on along the minus strand of JAVJIF010031286.1, from coordinate 241,059 downwards.
GGGATTTAAAGTAGTAGATATGTTGGTTCGGTGAACCTTTTCCATCGAATGCTTGGAGGGTTGGAGCCTTGAACTTGGGCGGGTATGGAACCAGGTCCCATTCGGCCAGATATGGCCGGACCACTCCTGCTTCTTGGAGGCCTTTCCGGTTGGTAAGGGCCTCAAGACGTTGCTCCAACTGATTCATTCTTTTAGAATGAACCTTTCCCTGGTCTTGGTCGTCCTTTTCCTGTGATGAGGACTTAGACGAATCAGAAGTAGACCGCTCTTTTTCCTCTATATGTACAGAGGACGAGCTTTCTCCCTCTTTTCGCTTGCCTTTAGACTTCTTAGTGGAGGCTTTGTTGGTTGACTTCCTCTTGTTTTCAAGCAACTGTGCGAGCATCTATTTGAGGGAGTTGATAGATTCTTGCTAAGCACGAATCATCTCGAGTTGTTCCTTCTGGGCCTGGGCTTGCTGCTCCAAGCGCCTGGCGGTCTCCTCAGGAGTGCTGGTCATGTATATAAAGGCCTCTTTCTCCATAGAAGAGTTTGAAGCATGGGACTCTGCAATAGCGGAATGCGAGTCATTCACATCAATGCCTCTGGCTAGAGCATTATAGTCAATTATGGGGATTGCCCCGGTCCGGGTGCGAGTGTGTCGGTACACTCCTTCCGGTTCGGTGTCAGACTCATCGGAGCTGACTGCAGGTTGTTTTTCCCTGCTCCTGCTTGCCATGTTTGCAGTGAGCTCTGAATATTCAGTGTCAGAGAAAATCCTCCTCCTGTGGGAGCGGCTTCTCTTAGCTGATCGGGGAATCAGGGTCAGCTGTCTAACTAGAGACTGCTGGTTTGCACCTGAACTACAACGGCACTCAGAAAGCATCGTGATAAGCCGTTGGCAGCAACATGACGAAGTGACCTGATTAGCACTTCTTTTCTTTGTCAAATAATCTCTCAGATCCGTGGGAGGAGGATCAAAGAGATTAGCCTCGCAATATCGAGGGTGGGAGGCATCTTTGCTTCGCACAGCTGGGACGCAGGGTTCGGAGACGCGGGGCGCCTGAACGCAGCTCTTGCGTCGCTGTTTCTGAGCGTGAGCTTCTCATCTCTGCTGAGAAGAGACGCGACTCTCGCGCTGCTGGTTGTTGCGTCGGGGCAGAGGCGTTTGAGATTCGCCGGGTCGCTGGGACGCATACCTAGAGGAGCGTGCCTCGTGTGCTCGACGAGGCGCGCAAGCTTCGCCTTGGCGTCTATGGAGTGGGGCTTCAGAGGGGCCAACTTGGTGAACCTCACGTTTAGGTTGCCAAACGCGGATTTCGCGTGCCAGATGTGGCGTAGCAGAGACGCCGGTTTGAATTTGCGTCCTGCCTCAGTTGGACGATCAGTTATTCCAACTTGCAGTTGACGCGTACGCCTCCTCTGTCGGCGTTCCGCGTTCCGGTTGCGTCGTGGGGGCTGAGAGAGACCAACGATGACCTGGTGCTGAGGAAGAGGATGAACTGATTGGACACCAGGAAGGCTGACCACGCGGGTCTCCTGAGAGATGTTGGCGCGTGTGTCACGCCTGGCGTGATTGGCCACAACATCCCTCATAGCAGATGCCTCTGAGAGAGGCTCAGAGCGGACTTCGGGGCAAGTCCCCGTAGAGACCCTGCGGCAGGCGCGGGCCTTTGGGCTCTTGGAGCCGGAAGAGAGGAACTCTTCATACTTTGCCTGGTCGAATTCGACGACGAGCGATTCGACCGTTTTCCCCTTGCAGATGACGTCACCTTGCGCCACAAGTTGTTCGTCAGTAACGAAAGTAGTCCCCAGTGGAGTCACCATCTCTTGTTTGCAGAGGAAAAATTCGCGTAAAGTTTCTTTGAATCAATTGAAAGTTTACAACGGATTAATACTCTGATTACAAGGGAGGGAGGATATGGAGTCTTGAATCCTCCCTTTATTTAATGCTGGGTTCTTCAAGTGGCGGTAGAAAGTGAATCTTATTTTCCGTTGACCGGGTGAACGTCAAGTACTTTTGGGGATCTTCTCTTCGGATGGTGGACGGAGTAACACAGCTCTGTCGACCGAAATCTCAATTGTAGGCAAAGGCGAACTTGTACGCAGCAAGCTAGCTGAAGAGTTAGACTCTCTTTCCTTCTTCCAAAAATCCGACCTCTCTGATCTAAATTGACCGATTTTCTTTCCCTATAGCAACGGGGCTATTTATAGAGGTTTCAGGGGCGTACGTGCCTCCTAAAAATACTCCATGATGGGGGTTAACTTTTCCTGTTATGTGGGCCGTGATTGACCCTATAACCGGGACGGTTACAACTGAGACGCGGGTTTCGACCTACACGCCTTGGTGCTGCTGAGACGCGGGTTTCGACCCTCGCGCCTTGGTGCGGCTGAGACGCGGGTTCCAACCCTCGCGCCTTGGTGCTGCTATGCTGGCTGTGATTAGCCCTGCGTCTGGAGCCTGGGGACTCTGCTTTTGACGATTTGTCCTTTAGTGATTTTTAGACAGCCTATAAATAAAGATCATGTCGTATTGAGACAAAAGAAGCGCCCATTTAGCTAATCTTGGATTTAATGATCCTGGCTTCATCATGAGAAGACGCAAAGGATTTACTCTGGAGATGACATGTATGGTTTGGCCGACCAAATAATATCGTGTCTTCTGAACAGCAAAGACAAGAGCTAAGCACTCCTTCTCGATAGGATTATAGTGAGATTCCGCCCCTATCAGAGTCCTGCTCAGATAATAAATAGCCTGCTCGTGACCATTGTCGTTCTTTTGAGCAAGGAGGGCACCTAGAGAATGGTCCATAGCTTTCACATAAAGCAAGAATGGTTTTCCTGATGTGGGAGCCACTAAGATTGGAGGTTTTGTGAGATATCTCTTGATGTCTTCATAAGCTTCCTGACAAGCTTGATCCCATACGAAGGAAGTACCCTTTTTCATCAGTCGGGTGAACGGTTGACAGCGGCCTGAGAGATTTGTGATGAATCTTCTAATATAAGCCAGTCTACCTTGCAAGCCTCTGAGCTCTTTAAGATTCCTCAGTGGATGCATGCTCTGAATGGCTTTGACCTTGTCTAGACAAGATGAATTCCTTTTGATGTAACGATAAACCCAAGGAACTTGCCACTCAAAACTCCCAAGAAGGATTTTGTCAGATTCATTTTCAGTTGATGAGCCCGCATTATGTCGAACATTTTTCTCAAGTCACGAAGATGGTCATTCTTATTGCGGCTTTTGACAGCAATATCGTCGACATAGCATTTTACCGTTTTTCGGAGATGATCGCGAAAGGTTGTACTCATTGCCCGCTGATAGGTTGCTCTGGCGTTCTTTAGCCCGAAGGGCATCACAGTGTAGCAGTATACCCCCAATGGCGTTCGGAATGAAGTATGCTTCTCGTCGTCGGGATACATCTTAATCTGATTGTACCCTGAAAAGCTGTCCATGAAAGACATTCTTTCGAATCCACAGGTGTTGTCAATCATGACATCGGTGATGGGCAGTGGGAATTCGTCTTTAGGACAAGCCATATTGAGATCACGGTAGTCGATGCAGATCCGTATTTTCCCATTCTTCTTGAGGACGGGGACGATATTAGCAACCCAATCTGGATGTTGTTCCTCCCGTATGAAGCCACATGCAATGAGCTTATGGACTTCGGCCTCAATAGCCTCCATAATGTTTGGGCGAAACCGACGTTGTTGCTGCTTGACTGGCTTGGCGTCGGGCTTGATATTCAGACGGTGCATGGCTACTTGCGGATCAAGTCCGGGCATGTCTTCGTAGTTCCATGCGAAGACGTCTATATACTTCTTTACGAGTATTATTAATTCTTTCTTTTCTGTAAGTGATAAGCTTTCACTTATAAAGATGGGCTTATGGTGATCTTGACTACCCAAGTTGACCTGCATCACCTTGTCGTCAGTAGGTGGGTCGCGTAGTTCGAATCGCTTTTCCCATTGCAGATCTAATTGCTGAGCTCATGGTTCCTCATCAATAGCCTCTGCTGGCTCCAATTGACTGCTTGAAGTCATATTAACAGTGAGATTCTCGAACATCATTCCCACGCTAACATCTGAGTCCCACTCGGAGGATGAGGCTGAGCGATGGGATTGGTTCGTCGTCTTTAAATTGAACCGCTGCTGACGATGTGGGTGTAACGTATCCCAACCTCCTGCGTGTATTATCATAGTAATTTGCAGGCTTCCCTTTTGGCACAAAGTTAAGCAGCAAACTACGCCTTCCTTTTCTGAAATTCAGACCCTCTCCATGCCTTAGGTCGTATCCCATTTTCTTCATAATATGGCGCACTGGTCACGCGTAATGGAAGAATTATGGAGTGTCTGAATCTGAACTTGAATCTGCGGCCATGGGTCCCCGTGGTTGGGTTCTACCGAAAATTATCGGTAACTGAATTTTTTTGGATGGCGGGATCACCAAAATGGCCCCTTCTGCAGGTTCCATGGGCGTGCTAGATGCACTTGGTTTATGTAAAGGCATGTGCAAAGAGCTATCCGTAATGGATTCAAACAACCCAACACTCGCAGATAATCAAAAGAAATATTATCATTAATTACCCATTCACCTTCATCTTCAGAAGGAGTATTACATTGGGGGTTATTAAGACATGCTATAATTGGTTCACCAATCAAAATGACTGGCATGCCTGCCTCGATTCTGAATCCGCCTCATTGCCACTTTCATCATCATCTGACAATGGTTCTTTAGATGCTTCACCGGTCTCTTGATACATGAGAGCGTCAGTGAAGTAATTTTTCACCCCTTTGAATGGTTGCTTTTCAGCAAAGACAGTTCGTACTGTCGCGTCATCTTCAACATATTTGAAGCACTGGTGCAGAGTGATGGGAACGATCCAGCTGGCGTGGATCCATGGTCGTCCTAGTAGCAGGTTATATGATGTGTCAGCGTCAATGACATAGCATGTCACTCTGACTTCAGGCTCCCGATTCGGCAACGGAGTCAAATTTTTCCAAGTGGATGACTACTCCCAGCATTGAAACCGTATATTGTAGTAGTGGTTGTGGACAACCTATATAGCGGTATACCGAGGAAGTAGAGAAGCCTTTTGGGGATGATGCTGAGCGCGGACCCCGGATTGACTTGTACCCTTTCAATGCATGTTGAACCGATGTATTCGGTGTAGTACAGAGGTCGATCGTGCTTGTTGTCTTTGAGAAGCATATCTTCCGCTGTGCAGGTAATAGCGGGTACCTTTGATTGCACATGATGACATTCAGGGCAAGAAGACTGAGCGTCATCGTTAGGAATTTCTGGCATGTACGTCAGGAATGACTCTGAATTGGCCAGTGCATCTCTGAGTGCTTCTCTTGTCTCTTTTGAGAGACGAAGGAGCTCGTGCATGGTAATACGAGCTGGGATATTAGCCAGCTGGGCCAATATGTCAAAACGAAAGGGCGTGTCAAGCCCTGGGCCTGAAGGCTTCTTCAGGACATGGTCGAACCGGACTTCTTTAGGCTTCTCTTTTCCCTTGGTTGGAATCGAAGCGGATGCTGGTACTTGTACTGATGTCGTTTGCTGTTGTGTCTCGTCAGTAGCTTTCTCATACTGTTTTAAGTATGATTTTTCGGATCGGGTACCCGTCGGCTGAGGTACATCGGCCTGCGTTGTGCAAGCATGCTTTTCTCCTTCAGAATCACTGAGGGAAGCTGACGTAAGATTGTCATCGTCCGGCAGGAGGGAGATGACATTGCAAGATTTGCCCTTCGATTTGGACTTCTTTGAATCCCACTGTACGTTTTGGACAAGGTCTGGGTGTATCCACATGACTTCCCCTGTCTCCAATGTCAAGGGAACAAGACCTCTATTATCTTGAGTTTTAGCCGCAGGATGTTTGACTTCCAGCCGTGGCACAGGGACTGGATAGGTCCCGTTAGGAACTATGACCTTCGGGGTTTTGCTGAACTCGAGGGTGACCATATTGGCAGTGACTTTCTTCTGCTCTGCCTTCAGTGTCAGGACCCCTGCGTCAATCAAGGCATGAATTCTGTCTTTGAGGACATAGCACTTGTCGGTAGGATGGTGAATCATCCTGTGGTAGAGACAGTATTTGGGGTCATTCGTGCGTCCTATTTCATTAGGACGTCGAGCTTCTGGTAGCTTCATTTTATTCCCTTTGTGGAGTAAATGGAATATTGTGACCACCTGATTGTCTCTGAAGGAGTACAGTTTTGGAGGGAACTTAGACTCCTGATTATTGAAGCCGCCCTTCTTGGCTTTCGACTGTACATCCCCGGACAATTCAACGGACATAGTCTCTTTCCCTTTGGCTTGAGAAGACTGCGCCATGTCGCTACGTCCTTTATTGTTCATACCCCATTTGCCTTTAGGGGTAGATGGTTCGAACTTTTTAGCCGACTTTTCGGCTATCTCAGCTTGTTCGACCAATTCTTTCCAGGTATGGGCTTTGACAGCCCCCATACGAACCTCTACTTGGTCCTAGAAGTTGTGCCTACACGTCTGTAAGAGCATGGGTAATGGCATCCCTGCTGGGCACATCAAAGACAAGTTTCTGAATCGCTCAATGTAGTCACGGACAGATTCGCCCTTCTTCTGCACGGTGGAGAGGAGCTTGTCCATGGTTACCTCAGTATCGTCCTCATAGAAACGAGAAAGGAATCGGGTTTTCAGGTCCATCCAAGAATTGACAGAGCCCGAGGAAGACTTCGGAACCAATCAAATGCCACCCCCTTTAAGGTGCCAATGAACAGCCTAGCCATGATAGCATCATTGTCTATAACATTACCGGTCTGAGACCGAAAATAATAGATGTGCTGGTTTGGCGAGCTCTTTCCATCATAGGTATGCAATGTTGGTGGTTTGAACTTCGGTGGGTATGGCACTGGTCCCACTCCAACGGGTAAGGACGGACTGTCCCTACTTTCTTTAACTCATCCCTCTGAGCTAGGGATGCGATTTGAGCTTGAAGGCCCTTAAGGACTTCAGCGTCAAAAGAAGAACCCTCATTGGACCTTTCCATCTTCGGCTGGTCATTGCTAAGATGTTCTTCCTCGTCATGGTTACTCCCGGTATCATTGTTATTCCGGTTATTAAGGAGTTGAGCGAGCATCTGTTGAATGTTGTCCAGAGCCTCTTGCTGAGTCTTGGAAGTTTGCTCCTGAGCTTCCAAACGTCGACGAAGGTCGTCGTTAGCATTATCAACCATGTTTACTGATGCTCTGTCTGTTCGTACCGAGCTGACTGTCGCCGAAGAAGCATACCCTCTGTCTTTATCTTCTTCATCAGATGACTGGACTGATCTTCTCCTTAGTTCTGGCGAGGCTACTGCCGTCGAGGAAGAAGGCTGTTCATAGCTGTAGGGTATCGCCACCCTAGATCTGGTGTTTCGGAAAACACCATCTTCATGCACCAAGACTTCGCCTAAGCCTGGGCTGTAATCTGGATCTGGGGAGCTGTAGGGAGTGTCGTCGGACGCTTGTCTGCCCCTGCGCAACTCTTGTCCTCTCCCGGTCATGTTGACGGATGCGGAGGGTAGGTCTCGCGAGACGATCCGTTTATGATGTTTCACCTACTGATAGCCGATCAAAAACTGATCGTCGGCCTGGAGAAGTGGCGAGGCTTGGTCCTAGCCGGCAATGGACTGAGTGGACGGTTACCAGCTGACATCCTACTTGTTGACAACAAGGGGAAGTAGTTCGAAAAGATTCCGACTTCCGTTTGTTCGTCAAGAATTCCCGCAAGTCAGACCCAGTTGGGCCTAAATGATCCAGTGCAGAAGCTCTTTTGGATCGCACATAGGACGATATCCTGCTCCTTTTATCACCGCAGAGGGGATTAGCACAGAGTAGTGCTTCAGTTCTAGCTTCGCAGCTAAGAACCTTGGAAACGCCCTTGGGCGCTGAAGCTGCATAAGCAACGCTATCAGCACTTAGGGACAATCCCTTAGCTCCGTCGCAAGGCATGAGCTTAGCGCTTGACGAACTGGAGAGCGGAGCGCGCTGTGGTGCTTTATCCGCTGTGCTGCTGTGAAGGCGATTGGCCTTAGATAGTGCTTCGGTTCTAACCTCGCGGCTAAAAGCTTTGAAACGCCCTTGGGCGCTGAAGCTGCATAAGCAACGCTATCAGCACTTAGGGACAATCCCTTAACTCCGCTGCGAGGAGCGAACGAAGCACGCTGTTGTGCTTTGACTTGGGCTTCGCGGCTATGGATGCCACGCGTACGCTGTGGTACAGTAGCTTCGCTCATGAGAACGAGGCTGGCGCGAGGCGATACTGATCTTGAATTGGGCGAAGGTATTGTCGCCCTTGTATCTTCGCGGCTAGCAACATTGTTGGAGCAGGCAGGCATCTTGCCTTTTTCTTCGCGCGAGAGATGCACTTCTGGCGTAGCTATGCCTGAGGCTTTGCCCAGAGCCTTCTGTTTTGGCCTCCACATCTGCTTTGACGAGGGAGACTTAGGTTCGCAGGGAACCTGACTAGCCACGCGCGAGGCTGAGGGGTGTTGGCAGAATTCTGCCTCTGGTTTCTGTTCTGAAACCTTGGTCATGGAGACCTTTCTATGCTTCTGTGCATGAAGCATTAGACCACCCCCAAAAGGACTTCTTCAAATTTTTCCTGGTCGAAGTGGACAACCAGGTTATCGAAAGTGGTGGACTTGGACTGCGGGCGTGCTTCCTTGTTGCGCCAGAGAACCGCAGTAGGCTCGCAGAGAGCCTTATCTGTCTCCGCAGAGACTTGTATTGAAGATTTAGTCAGAGAGGCTCTGGCTGCACCGGCTTTCCCAAATTCAGAGATAGACCCGAAGGTCTGTTCGTCGCATTGCGACATTTAATTCTCAACAGTGGAGAATTCAATCCCCAGCGGAGTCGTCATCTTGTTTTCCATTGATTTGCAAAGGAGAAAACTTACAATAAAGGGGTTGAGGAGCTAAATTACAAGTAACACAAAAGATTACAAGTAGATCTCCTCAGAGATTCTGGAGAAGTGTGCCGATAGAAGTCTAGTCAGCGCGCGATCACTTTGTCCCTTTGACGATGCGAGCGATGAGATTCCCTTCTCGCCTGGTTCGGGGAATCGGAGAACGGAAGGTCGGTAGAACCCTCTTGTTGCTTCTTAAAACCGCCTTCACTTAGGAATTCCTTCTCGCCTGGTTCTGGAGATTCCTTGAGAGGAAGGAAAGTATTAGGGTATCAGCACCCTGCTTAGAGAAGCAGCTCTTTAAAAGTCTCTGAATTCAAGAGAATAGATCTTTGTTTGTACGCGCGGTGCGTCCTCTCGAGAAGTCGTGAAGAAGTCCTTGCGTGTGTGGAGCTCTCTTCTTCTGGAGTCCTTTCGCGCTATCCTTTCTCCTTGTGCCCTGGTGGGCTATTTATAGGGAGAGCAAGGGTATAATCGTCCATTGAAAATATAGAAACAGATTGAATCAAATCTTATTTAAATCTGGAAAGTAGCCTTGCTGCGAGGCTAGGATCGGCTTCTGCGAAGCTAGAAATAGCAGGTCGGTTGATCCTCTTGATCTGTTTTGATCCTTTCCATATAGTTGGAAGATTTCCCCTGATCCTCTTACTCGTTTTAGGAGAGTCAAGAGATTATGGCAATCAACTGCCAAATTTGATTTCAGATTTGATCTTGATTGGATTTAATCTTGATCCTGATTAGATTTGATCTCATCTAGAGATTTAATTGGTCAAAGGTTGACCATAGCAGACCCGCAGCAGCGCTGCCCGCATCGAGCTTGCAGCGGAGTCAGAAGACGGCTCTTCAGCGGAGCTAGATGTCGTCTGTGGCGAAGTTACCGAACATCCTTCTGCGCAGTTGCGTGTGGCTTCAAGCGAAGTTAACTCTCTGCGGAGTTAGCTGAGCCCTTCCGGCGAAGCTATGAGTTAGCTTCCTGACGGAGCTGTGAATGACTTCAAGGAGAAGTTAGGTGATCTTAGCCTCTCAAGCGAGGCTATCCCTTTGGGCTCATGCGATGCTAAGTGCTAGCATCTTAGACCTGCTGAGGTCTGTTTAGAGACAATCCGGGCTTACTGACTGCTTCACTGGGTCAGTAGAGTCCAATTTGCTTCCTTGTCCCTCGGAGATGGGTGGAAACTGGTCGTCAGCTTATCTGTTACTTGTCTTTTGTAAATGTCAACAAGTACAGAACTGGTCGTCAGCTTATCTATCGCTTGTCTTTTATAGATGTCAACAAGTTTAGACATTGTTCAGACCAATCAGTCTATCTTTCACTTGTCTTTTGTAAATGTCAACAAGTGTAGACATCGTTCAGACCAATAAGAATCTTGTCTTTTTTAAGTGTCAACAACGGGTACGTGACGATGGCCAGCATATACTCACGAAGAGGGAAATCTCTTTCGTGAATACTTTACGCTGCAGTAAATGAGCCAAATTCTTGCACGCATATACAAAAGACAACTGAAGTTTCATTTCACATAAAAGACATACATCTAAAATAGTCTTTGTCTGGATACAAGATTGAAAACATAACAAAGCAGAAATAAAAGAAGATACAATTTTGGCATCGGGATATCATAACAAGACAAAATGCCAAAATACATAAGATAAGAAACGTCGGACTCACGCCTGGTAATCTTCCTGGGTTCCTTCGAACAGTGGCTCGTCAGTCTCCTCAAGCTCTGATGCTGAAAAATCAAGGTCCGTCAGAAGCGGACCAGCAAGTGCACACACGAGAAGAGGTAACAATAATATGAAAATGTGAAAGTAAAGGCAATATAAGTAGAGCACTTGAATTAATGAATCATAAATCTGACGATAATATAAACTGACAGGTAAGATACCAATGAGAGTAACAGAACAGTCAGGTGAAATAATGTCATGTATGTATACTATGACATGTACATAATGAACATGAAGCACCCTGGACGAGTAATGTCATATATCATAATCATCAGGTCACACGATCTCAAGTTCACAAGTTAAAAATCATATGGCAAGTCCAGGAACATCATGTAGTCAAGATTATTCATGTCACAAATGATAATTCTAAGTCTAGTATGTTTTATTATCCTAACTAATGCAGCTGTCATGTGCCCTATCCCACAGGACAACTACATATCAAACAAGTGATGCGTTAGTGGATCCTGATAGCAGGGAGAAACAGTTCACTGTACTCAGGTATCATGTAACATGTAATAACAGGAGCGCGCATAAATAATAAGATCACGTGTGGCATCCAAACCCACAAGGGGTCGCCCTTCCAAGCACACCTCCCTGGATTTCCCCTGCTACAGTCTCCCCCAATAGCCCCGGCTTGATTAATTTTATTAATTAATGTAAATGCAAGATAATGTGTGACTCAGCGTGACAGGATTAGGGACTAGTATCAAGAGTATTCAGTGTCAAATAGTAGTTACATTACATATCAAAATTTCGGGAAAAATAGAACATGGTGATAACAATGAGTGACAAATGCATAATAGTATAAGTGATGCCAGTGCATTAGGATGTAGACATAATCATAAAATATGAATCATGACATAGGGTGACGTCAACGTACTTGTACAATATTTACTAATTTATAGTTATGATTATTTATGTATCAAACTGAAAACACCTAGAGGGGGGATGAATAGGTGATAAGGCTAATCTAGAAACTAAATGCGCTAAATGCGGAAGCTTAAAAATAATTTGCAACACACTTAGTACAACCAACAAGTGTAGCCGAATTCCCCGTGAAGGGCTCTGGACTAACTCCTCTTGATTCCCCTAGATATGGGTTGAGGTGCTATATGAAGCTTTTGTGGTTAAGTACAAGTGAGGCACACATAAACAAGCCAAGCATATAATGGATATACAACAATATGAAAGATGCAAGGCAACACAAGCAATATGAATGATATGAATGAATGATGCTATGCACAACACAAATAAGAGAGAGAGTTTAGAGACAAGTGGATCAAACGCAAACAACAAGATATGTTTCGAGGTTCGAGCCCCTAGCTCTACGTCCCCGCCTTCACCGAGAAGGATTTCCAATCCACTATAGGAGTACCGAACTCCTCTCTCAACCTTACAATGCCACCGAGGCAATACAACCACAATCCACCTCTACCGAAGAGGGATAAGGCCCGTAGCCAACAACAAACACAATCACCTCTACCGAAGAGGGATCCAAACCAATACCACTCCGATCAACCTCTACCAAAGAGGGATACAACAAAAGCAAGGAGGGTTTACAACTTGGAGGCTTAACCTCAAACACTTCTCTTTTTCTCTTTCCACAAAACAAAGATCCTAATAGATTAGGATAGAAGATAGCTCAAGTGTGAAAAAACAAAGTGTTTTGAACAAAGAAATTCTCTTGGGAAAACACCAAAATAGATATAGAAGTTTAGATCAAAAACTATTTCCCAAAACCCTAATTTTTTTGAAATAAACAAAACACTTAAAAACAAATAGATGAATCGTTTTGGCACTTAAACTCTTTTGAAAACTTCTTTTAAACACCAAGAATAGAGAGAAATTTTAGCTCTTAAAAATTTAGCCAAAATCCCAAAGGAATGGGGTTTATATAGGCCAAATAGAAAACTAGCCGTTAGGCTGATCTGGCAGCCTGACAGGCTGACGGTCGACCGGCCGGTCGACCGCCAACGGTCATATTTCTGACCGTTGGGGCAATCCGATCGACCGCCCGGTCGACCACCCAGATACAGAGAGCAGACTCTCTGACCCGGTCGACCGCCCAGTACAGAGAGCAGGGCTCTCTGGTCGGTCGACCGGCCCTGTGTCTGCCAGACGTACAAAAGTCTATGCACGTCGGTCGACCGCAACGGTCGACTGGCCCATGGTGCGGTCGACCGCCCGGTCGACCGACCTGGCCTGTCAGCACAGTCTGGGTCAGAAACTGGGTAAAATAATTTTATAAAAAAATTCTTTTATCTTTTCTAAAATTCCATAACAACTTGTTTTAACATTTTATATTGAAATACAAACTTGTGATAAAAATTTCAAGACATATATCAACCATTTGAACTCTTTTAGATGTCTTGGAAATTTTATCAAAAACAAAACTTGTATTTTTATCAAACTTAGATTTTTCAATACATGAATAGGATAGTCAAAATAAGTTTGTTTAAGAAGTTTAAGCATGCATGTATAAATAGAAAACATTTACTAAACATATAAACCATTTAAACTTGTTTTGATCTATTATTCATGAAAACCAAAATCCAAAACATGAAACGTGAGTGTATTGTGCACTTGAGCATATCAACTATTCTTATCTTTACACATGGATCTAAACACACTCTAAACTAGGATACCTAAGTCTTCTTGACGATCTTCATCTTCAAGTCGACTCGGTCCAAACACCGTGATCCAACGAGCATGACTATGAATGATCTTGACGCTCGGGCTCGGGAATCACCAAGTGAAGGCTTCCAAACTCCTCTTTTTGAAGCAATCACCAACTAATATCTTGATATATAATCTGAAACTAAAATCACAAGATTATTAGTAAACATAACTACATGAGTTAATCATCATCAAAACTAGAGAGGAAGGCCTCCGGGCCAACACAAACATCCTATGCATGCATGTCTTACAATACATGAGATCAAAGAAGGACATGAAAATTGAGATCGGAAAGGAATTTATAAACTAACAAAGGGACACAAAGGAGAGAGGGTATGTGTATTTGCCTGATGTCGTTGGAATTTGAATTCCTGTAACTGCAACCGGCTCTGGGTAAAATTCGCGGCCTAAATATTACGTGAATTAATTAGAGACTTGACATGTTATTTATTTAGTGATAAGTTAAGTGATAATGTATTTTTTACTATTTATTATAATTTTGGTTAGTTAATATTTTCAAATAATTTAATTTCTGAATTTATAGCAACTATTTAAAAATATATTTTCATATTAAAATACTTGCATAAGCTAATAAATTGATGTATAATATTTACATATTATTGAACTATGAATTTCATATTTTTTTTGTGCTATTTAGTAATTTATTGGTCATTTTTAAATAAATTATCATAGAATAGTAATTACAAAAATATTTAATTCTTGTTATTCTAAGTAATATTACATCAAAATAATTTTATAGAGTTTCAAATTTAGTTTGTGATTTTCTATGAATTTTTTGGAATTTTCTTAATTAAAATAAACCTAAAATCAATAAAAATAAATAAAAAGTTTAACGGGTCTGTTGCTACAGTAATGGGTTTGGGTCTAGTTTGCAACAGTAAATGCTACAATTATTTTTCTACTTATTTTTATTTTATTTATTCCTTTTCTTTTTCTTTTTCCTTTACTTTTTCTTTTTTTCCCTTTCTTTCTTTTTCTCTTTTTTCTTTTCTTTTGTTATTTTTTTAGGGTCGGGTTAAAACAGACCCGAACCCGGGTCTGTATACAGACCCGGACTGGGTCTGTGCCCATACCCAGTCGGGTCTGGCTGAGCCTGGCCTGGCTCGACTAGACCCAGGTTGGGTCTGGTCTGGCCTAGGCCAGACCTGGCCTGGTCTGCACTGTGCTGTGCACGCTGCAGTGCACAGCACAGTCCAGTTTTTTTTTATTGTAAAAAAATTTTTAAAAATAAATTAAAAATTATGATAATTAGGAGGCATATCCTAGGTGTTCTAAAAAATTTTATTGTGATTTTAGCATGCGTTTTACGGGGTGAAATTAAAGCTAACATGTAACGCATACTACGTGTTTGGTGAAATGCCACAACGAACTAAATTCTACAAAATGTAAAATAAAATACTTGGAACGCTTCCCTTTATTCTGAATCTTCTTCTCCTCGTCCAGCAATTCAGAATCTCGCCAAATTTGAAAGAGGAAGAGATATTGTAGTGGAAGAAAGAAAGAGAGATTGAAGTTTTGCAAGTGACTTGAGATGATGAGATGTCCCTTTTATAGGCACCACACACACCCCTAAGCCCCCCTGAGAGTTAGGCTACGTGAAAGGAGTAGTGGGTTTAGTTTGTGTGAGTGGGAATGAGGGGAGAAAGTGTAAGAAAAGTTAGAGAGAGTGGGGGAAGTTGGAGAAGATGGGGGAATTAAAGCCTGGTTTAAATAAATGGGCTTGGGCTTGCAGGCCACACGCCAATGTGGCAAAGCGGTCTGGGTGTTATAGTATGGGGTGGTGGCCATGGTTCGAATCTGAGAAGAAACAATTTATAAAGATTTTTTTGGTTGTAGAGGTAAGGGGAAAATGTTCAAATAGAGTGGCTTCCACAAAGGATCAAATGCCAAAGTGGCCATGTGGTTAGAGAATTCATTACACATGTGGGGTACATGGGGTTCGAAACCTGTTATGATTTGTAACCCCCTGATCCCTGATATACGTATCACAGTATCAGTACTCGATACGGCGTATAAAATTGGTTTGACTTTTCTAGCGTCAGATTGAGCTGATTTTAGTGTCAGATATTATTTTTCAATATTGGAGATTTTTTAGAATTTTCTGGAATTTTTCTGGATTATTTTGAAAAATCTCCGTATTTGGCGTCGACCGATACCGAGACTCGGCCTTACAATTTTTATTTCACAAACGGAGTAGAATTTTGAGAATCCGCTTTCACTTTGTGTCTTAGAATCATACGATCTACATTAGGGTATTTTTGAGGATTTTTCTGAATTTATCGAAAATCGGGCCAAACCGGTGTCGCCTAATATCGGCAATACCTTTCAGGATTTTTAATTTGCAAACCAGACTACATTTCACATGTGGGGTACATGGGGTTCGAAACCTGTTATGATTTGTAACCCCCTGATCCCTGATATACGTATCACAGTATCAGTACTCGATACGGCGTATAAAATTGGTTTGACTTTTCTAGCGTCAGATTGAGCTGATTTTAGTGTCAGATATTATTTTTCAATATTGGAGATTTTTCAGAATTTTCTGGAATTTTTCTGGATTATTTTGGAAAATCTCTGTAGTTGGCGTCGACCGATACCGAGACTCGGCCTTACAATTTTTATTTCACAAACGGAGTAGAATTTTAAGAATCCGCTTTCACCTTGTGTCTTAAAATCATACGATCTACATTAGGGTATTTTTGAGGATTTTTCTGAATTTATCGAAAATCGGGCCAAACTGGTGTCGCCTAATATCGGCAATACCTTTCAGGATTTTTAATTTGCAAACTAGACTACATTTCTTCAAACCATTTTCATATTATGTCTCAGGATAATATTCTCTATTTTCTGTAATTTTTAAGAACTGTTCATAACTAGTCAAAATTTTACCCAATAAAATAATATTTTCAAATTCCTAAATTTCTATTTCTTTTCTCCCTTCCTCTTTCTCCAACCTTCTCAACTCTTCCCACCGCCTTCCTCCACCGACTTTAATTAACCGACACCCCTAACCTCCCTCTAACTCATTTCATTATCTCTCCCCCTCTAAATAAAAACCCTCTCCTTTTCTCTCTCTCTCTAATTTACGTTTAACAAAATCCCTCTTTCTCTCTCATCCCACTCTCTCTCTCTGTGGAATTTGTGGGGCACCACGGCCGGCGCGCCGCCGGTGCCGGAGCCCCGACCAGGCGCCAGCGGGCACCACCCCCTTTTCCCCTTCTTCTTCTTTTCCTTCTTTTTCTTTTCCTCCTCCTTCTTCCCCATTCGTCTTCACCCCTCACTCTCTCTCTCTCGCTCTCTTCCTCCCTGTACGCGGGCCCGGGCCGCCGCCGGTCACCGCTGTCGGCCGTAGTGGCAGCGCAGCCGCGCGGCCAGGCACAGGAGAGCGGCTGCCCTGCCCCCATCTCTCTCTCTGTCACATCTCTCTCTCTCTCCCTCACTCTCTCACCCTCTCTCTCTCTCACTCTCTCTCTCTCTCTCACACTCTCTCTCGGCCTGAACCGCCGCCGGCGGCTAGACCCGCCGCCGGCAGGCTCCTCTCGCCGCCGGCCAGCAGGGCTGGCCGACTTGCTCGGGCGGCAGCAGCAAGAGCTGCTGCTGCTGCTCTGTTATTGGGTTCGGGTGGAACTCGAACCCAATAACCCTATTGGATTGAGTTGGAAACCTATTAACCCGTTAACCCATTACCCATTAATTTAAGTTATGGGTTTGGGTTATCAGATCTAAACCCGACCCGTTATGAGCCCAAACCCGCTCTCAAACCCAATAAAGGTAATTTTTCATAAAACCCCCTGTTAAATAATACTTATTGCATTTTAAATCCTTATTTATTACATAGTTAACCCTTTTTGTTATGATTTAGTATTCGGACGATATCTGGAGCACCCGGACTCCGATTTGGACGATTCTGGATCCGTTGCGATCGTGGGAAAGAGAGCTACCTTTCTATAGCTAGTTTGTGAGTGTTTTCATTTTATAAAGTATATTTATTCATGTTAAATTGAGTGATTGTTTTAGTTAATCAATCATAGATATGGGTAAATCACTATAAATGGTAATTAAAATATACTTCATTATAGAGAAGTCTATAAAATATAAGTAATAGATAATTATATCTATTTCACATGATTTAGTTACATCTATTACCTCATTGGATATTGTCACTTCGTTACTGTTACATGTACATTGTCACTATGACACTGTCACCATTACAGACCCACCTATACATTCGATACAGTATGGCATGTCAACATCTGATACACTACACAGGACACTATCATTTCATGTTCATGACCACTGTTCCATGGATACACGACACTGATATTTCATGTGCTAGTATCACCATCCCACGGACATTCTAATGCACTGAACGCACTAGATACCGTTATTTCATGATGTTCCATGTACATGTCCTACTCTTACATATACACTGAGATTCATGACATTATTACTGCATGTTCGTGAACCACTGATACACTGAGATGCTATTACACTGGATACCGCTACATGGATACTCTGTGCACAGTTACTTCATGTTCTTACACCACCCTGTATACATGCATTGATTGCCTATGTATTCCTGTTACATAGATCATGGTGTATATGATTGCTACATGCATATTCATGTATACTCGTTACATGATTAATTCCTATTACTGATATTGTTATTCCCGTTACTGGATACATGAGCTGTTGATATGCGATGTGTGGAATCCCACATCTATTATTTCTCGTTTCCCGTTATCGTGTTTTGTGCTATCAACAGAGCTCATGTTATGTTATCGTGTTACATGTACCATATCTTGTACTTATTCCTGATATACTGTTTTTATCGTGTTACATGTACCATATCCTGTACTTGATCCTGATATACTGTATTTATCGTGTTACATGTACCATATCCTGTACTTGTTCTTGATATATTGTATTTATCGTGTTACATGTACCATATCCTGTACTTGTTCCTGATATACTGTATAGTGAACGATAATAAAGAGAACTTGGGTACGGGGGAGACTTGACGGTTGACTAGGTCTTGTCGGGTGGATGTCTGGATCCATTGTTTGTCCCACTACAGGGGACGGGGTAGTGCTGGTTACCGTCTGTTATAGCTCATGAGCTCCCATTTTCCGTTATTGTTTTAGCTCATTGAGTTCCCGTTACATGTTACAGCCTTAGCGGGCTGGCCCTGGTCTCAGCAGCCAGGAGTCTGTTTAAGGCCGTTGTCCCGGGTATGCACGGGATACACCCACCTGACTAGAGCTCCTCGACCAGTTGGTTTCCAAGTAACATAATAAAATGATATAAACAATAATGACGTCGGGAACACTTGTTATTTGATCACTCTCTCGTTTGGATAATGGTACCCGTATGCCATGTCCGGATGGGTTCGACTGGAGTGCGGGCTCCAGTATAAACTGCCAGTGGTATGGGACACTGGAAGAGATTGATTAAAATAGCAGGCTGTACTGATTGCTACTATTGGATAAATAACATGACTTGCCTGATACATGTATACTATTGTTTAGTCGTACTTGTTACTGTACCTGATCATTTATCCGCTATCATGTTACAAGTATACTTTGTTACTTTACCTGGTACATGTTACACTTTCTGTGGTGGCATACTACTCATGTATATGTATACTCTGCATTGCATATATTCTGTTTTCCGTATACCTTGCAGACATCATTGCTGTCTATGCACAACACCGCATTATGGTTATATTGCATATGCCCATCTGCATGTTCACTTCTATCACGTCACCACTAGCATGTTCATTTCTATCACGTCACTACTAGACAACATTATTTATTATATAAACTGGATTCGACTATAGACATGACCCGATGATAACATGCTAGGTAGTGATGGTATTAAAAGATGACATGTTTATATATTTCTACTGCTTATTATAGGCTTATTATATGGTATCACTAATGCAACATCATCTATTATATATTATTATCGTGCTTGTATTACTATATTATATATTACTACCTCCTTCATTTTACCACTCACTAGGTCGCTTTCTGACGACCCTGGGTTTGCGTGCCTAGGTTGGAGATTCGAGATATCATACTGTCAGATATGTCATTGGATTCACCTAGGGGACTTGTCACCCATACGATTCATAGGTATCTTGATTCTTTTATCATATTTCCTTATCTGTCCATGTGTCTTTATCTATCATGCTCACTGATCTTTTCTGCAGGTATTCTTGTACTTATTTAATGTTGGAACTCTTGTATATATGGAGGCTATTTCCTGTACTGAGGCTTAACGTACGCGCGAGGGTGTTTTCACCCTGCGTATGTACGTCGCCATAACGTCTCCGTATCCTTGGGATCGGGGCGTTACATGATTACACATGCCAGTTTTTTTTAATTTTTATTTTAATTTCATTTTTTCTTTTTGAATAAACATTTAAGCATTATTTTATTGCATTAAACTCTATTAATTCAGAAAAATTCTCAAAAATAAAAGAAGTCATCCTGAACATTGTTGTGAAGTCAGATTTTCAAAATTCATTCCCTATTGTTAATTAAAATCCCGGAGTCAGCCTGTGACACCGATCGACCCTAAATTGAGATTCTTCTCCAATAATCCCCAAAAATTCCAAAAATCTCGAAAAATTCAAAATAATGGAAAATTATATTTTGAGCTGAAATGACCTCAATCCGACTATCAAGATGATTAAATCATTACCAGATACCAGTACTGACATACTTATATTAGGAACCGAGGGTTACAGATTTTTAATTGGATTTGTACTAATTTTGCCTATAAAAGAAGAGGCATGGTCAATAATTATAAAAAGAAAAATTGAAAAATTGAAAAATTGAGAGAAACTAAAGTGAGAGAATCTTGTAGTTGAGAAAAAGTTTGAATAAAGATAAGTTTGCTTTGAAATGTTCAAATAAAATTTTGTATTTTGTATTCTTCTTCCTCAAGAAATCACAAAAAATCTATAGACATTGATAATGTAAGATTGAACTTTTTGGAAACAAAAACTCATATCAAAATTATAGTTTTATCAACTATATTTTCCATATCTCTTTTTGGATAAGTGCATAGTAATTATCAATTTATGATAGCTTTTAGTTTTTTGTTTTGTATATAAGCTGTAGCATATGCTTAAGCTGAGACAAGGGTTAGTTTCTTATTATTTTATAATCTTATGCAAATCACACATCTTATTAAATTAGCATAAAAATAAAATTTTATTTTATTTTAATTCTCTTCTGATCTATTTTTAATGTGCATAGCCTGAAAGTACACATAGAGGGGGATGAATAGGTGTAGTGCTAATCTAATGCAAATAATGCGAAATTAAAAACTTAATTGCAAATATACAATGTGTAACCAAGAGTGAGTCCGAATTCTCCGTGTAGGGCGCTGAAACTACTCCTCGAGATTCCTCTAAACTAAGAGTTGAGGTGCTATTAAAAACTCTGTTGGTTGGACACAAGTGTGGGCACATAAACTATATCTAGCGTGTATAAATATGAACAATATAGCGTAATGCAAGATATGAGAGAGAGAGAGAGAGAGTAGATCAAACGTAAACATAGTGATATGTTTTGAGGTTCGAACCACTCTGTACGTCTCGCCTTCACACAGAAGGATTTCCACTATGTCCACACAAGACTTTTCACAAAGGGACCTCCACTGAGAAATTACAACTCAACACCGGAAGTACACAACTCCTCCACTCAAACACAAACCTCTGCACAAGAGATGGGCATTAAGCCAAAGCAAAGAAAAGGTTTACAACTTGGTGATCATAAAGATCACAAACGACTCTTAGTGATCTAAAAGGATCACAAACAATTTTCTCACAAAACAAGATCTTCAAGATAGGTTTAGAATTGAATAGCTCCAGTATGAGAAATCAAAGGGTTTTGGAAAAGAAACAATAAAGAAAGTACTTGAGAAAAACTTCTTGATAGATATGTAAAATGAAGAACAAAACAAAATTTTCAAATCTAATTTTTCTTTAATTTTTCAAAAACTTTGAAAAAAAATAAAGATTTGAAATTTTGGCACTAAAACTCTTTTTAAAAACTAGCTGAAAACACTTAAGAGATAGAGAAATTTTGCTCTTGAAATTCTTGTTGAAAATAGGCCTCAAAGACCCATATTTATAGGGGTCTGAAAATATAGCCATTGGCATCCAGAACAGGTCAAAAGTAACCTGTCGGTCGACTGGCCACGGGTCAAATTTCTGACCGTTGGGGCTGTCGGTCGGCCGGTCAGTCAACCGCTCCAAGACACAGTGAGAAATTTCTCACTATCGGTCGACTGCTCAGTCGACCGAGGCCAGAACTAGAGAGCAGCCTCTCTGGTCGGTCGACCATTCGGTTGACCAGGGCCAGATTCAGAGAGCAAGCTCTCTGGATCGGTCGACCAGCCCTAGGCCTAAGGACTTGTGCACGTCCTGTGCACATCGGTCGATCGCTCGGTCGATCGAGCCCAAGTTCGGTCGACCAGTCGGGCGACCGTAGGCAGCTCAAAAATAAGATTATAGGTTAGAAAATCTTGGCTTTTAAATACCTATAAAATCTCATAAAATATATAAAATCCACAAAAATAAGTTTATGTAAATATTTGAAGTGCAAATATGTGTGATAAAAAATCAACACATATTACAAACTATTTGAACTATTTTTGAGATATAGAAATTTAGTCTTTAAACAAAAATGGTATTTTCCAAAATCAAACTTTGAAATAAAAAACTGATATTTCCAAACTTGTATAAATACAAAAATAAGATATTGAAACACTTTTGAAGCATAACGTGCATGGACAGAATCCAATACACATATAAATAATGTTGGCCCAGAGGCTTTCCACTCTATTTTTGATGATGATTAACTCATGTAGTTATGATTACTAATAATCTTGTGATGTTTAGTTTCAGATCTCTAATCAAGATATTAGTAGGTGATTAGCTTCGTCAAAGATGGTTTGGAAGCTTTCACATGGTGATTCAAGAGCCCGAGCATCAAGATCATATATAGCACTCGTTGGAATCAAGCTCGGTGGATCACGGTTTGGATCGAGTCAACTTGAAGACGGAGTTCGTCAAGAAGACTTCGGTGCTATGTTTAGTTTATAATTTATATCCATGTGTAAAGATTAGATAGTGTGATATGCTCAAGTTCACAACACACATACGTTTCATGTTTTGATATTGGTTTTTGGTTTTGGTTTAACCGATCTTGATTTTCATGAATAGATAGTATCAAAGCTAGTTTACATTGTTTAAATGTATATTAGATATATTCTATATACATGTATGCTTCATATCTTAAACAAACTTAGTTTGATATGCCTATTCATGTATTTAGAGTTTTGTGTTTTAAACAAAACGTATTTTCAGATTTAAATATCAAAAACATGGATATATATCTGTTTTATATATATTGGATTATATCCATATACAACATGCCTAAAAGTTGTTTCTATATCATGTTTTTGTATTTGGATAAGTTTTGAAAAAATCGGATTTCCATTTGAAAAATCCAAGTTTTGGAAAATACAGTTTTTAGTTTTCGGCAAAATTTTTATAACATAAAAGAGTTCAAAATGTTTGAAATTTGTGTTGAAATTTTTCACACATGTTTGTATATCAAATAGAATATTAGAACTTATTTTTGTGAAAATTTAGAAGTTTTATGGGATTTATTTTAAAAATTAAAACCCAAGTTTCAAGTCCTGAAAAACTGCCTGCCAGGCTCTGGCGGTCGACCGGACGGTCGACCGGACCAGAGTCGGTCGACCGGACCGGTTGACTGACGTGCACAAAACGTGCACGCTGACCAGCCACTTGGGCCGGTCGACCGAGCGGTCGACCGACTGCAAGTACCCCACTCTCGGGTGGGGGCGGTCGACCGGACGGTCGACCGTAAGGCTTGGACGGTCGACCGAGCGGTCGACCGGCCAGAGAACAGTTGCTCTCTGGATTGGCATGGTCGACCGGGCGGTCGACCGGGAGGCTCCAACGGTCAAATTTTTGACAGTTAGTGGTCGACCGGGCCGGTCGACCGTCAGTCGCTAGGGCTGAAAAAACAGCCCCAACGGCTAGTTTTTCCATGGGGCTATTTATACCCCATTGAGAGGTGTTTTTCTCTAAGTTTTAAAAAGCCAAAAATTCAGAGCTTCCCTAGTGTTTAATTCCAAGTTTTCAAAAGTGTTTTAGAGCCAAAAAGTTTTCATCTTTATTTGTTTCAAAAAGGGTTTGAAAAATCAAGAAAAAGGAAGTCTTTTGGGATTGGTTTTTGATCTATATTTTTCTTTCTATTCTAGAAGTTTTCCCAAGAGTTTTTCTTTGAGTTTTTGATTTCCAAACTTTTTATTTTCCACACTTGAGCTATATCTCCTATCCTATCTATAGGATCTTTTATTTGTGGGAAAAGTAATTGTTTGTGGTTGTGGAAACCACCAAGATTGTAACCCTCCTACTTTGTGTTATCCCTCTTGGATAGAGGTTTATTTGGAGTGGTGGTTGGCTCCCTCTAGTGAGAGGTGGAGATTGGTTATGTATCCCTCTTAGTGAAGAGGTGGATTGTGGTTGTTTGGCTAAAGTCCTACCCCTCTTGTGTGAGGTGGTGTTTGTGTTGCCTCGGTGGAGGTTGTATTGGTTGAGAGAGGAGTTGGGTACTCCCTGTTATTTATTGCCCCAAATCTCGGTGGAGGTTCCCTGTGTGGGAGTCCTAGGTGGACAAGTTAGTGGATTGGAAATCCTTCTCGGTGAAGGCGGGGACGTAGAGCTGGGTGCTCGAACCTCGAAACAAATCTTATTGTTTGCGTTTGATCCATTGACTCTAAACTCTCTCTCTTTATATTTGTGTCTTGCAACATTCATATTATCATATATCCATTATATGCTTGGTTTGTTTGTGTGTGCCTCACTTGTGCTTAGCCACGAGAGCTTTATATAGCGCCTCAACTCTTATTCAGAGGAATCAAGAGGAGTTAGTCGAGAGCCCTTCACCGGGAATTCGGCTACACTCGTTGGTTGCATTAAGTGTAGTTGCAATTAGTTTTAAATTTCCGCATTTAGTTCATTAGATTAGCCATACACCTATTCACCCCCTAGGTATTCTTTCAATTGGTATCAGAGCCTATGCTCCTGATATTTGGTTTAACCACCTAGAAGTGTGATCTTGGTTAGCTAATCTATCATTTGCATTTGCACACTATTTGTTTACACACACTCATGGATTGCTTGTCACCTCCCATGTTTGATGTCTCCAACATTGACATGTGAAAATTTAGGATGTTCATGTATTTGAAAACCCTAGGCTTGCATGTTTTCCTTGCCGCTACCAAAAAATCCTATCTTGGTAATAACAATCATATAGAGGCCAATGCACGAGCCCTTGAGGCACTTAGAAGCACGCTTAATAAAGAATATCTTATGCTTGTTTCTAACTGTGATTCTGCCTTTGCAGTGTGGAAGACGTTGATCGCCTCCAAGCTTCAATTGTAAATCCAAACGGAGGATGAATCTAGTGGAGAATCCGAGCAACAATGCTACATGGTCCAAGGGAATGACTCCCTTGAGGTATATTCAGAATCTCAATTAGATGATAATAATGCTAGTTCTTCTTGTGATGAGTATGTTGATCCAAATGCTTTAAATGAAGAACTTTCTATTGTGTGTGAAAAATTGTTAGATAAGTATAATCTTTTGAAAAAGAAGACTTTTGCTTTAAATAAAGAAAATGAAAATTTGTCTTCTAAACTAGATTTGATTTTGCAGGAGAAAGTGGAGATTTCTAATGAAAGGAATTCATTGAAATCTAAACTAGAACTTGCCCTAAAAGAAATTGAACTTTTGAAAAATAAAAATGATTGTGAAATAATTTTAAAGAAAAATGAAAACTTGTCTTCAAAAGTTGATTTTATTTTAAAAGAAAATGATTCTTTAAAAATGAAAATTGCTTCAATTTCCAAGGATCTAGAAGTTTGCTTAAAGAAAAATGAATCTTTTAAAATTGATATTGCTTCACATGTTTGCCATGCTAGTGTAGCTGTTGGAACATATTTCGATGAAGACGTTTGTGAAGATCAAATTCATTTGGAGCTCTAACACATGAAGAATCAAGAGTCCTACATGATCAAGATGTGCCAAGGAGAGTTGATTAAGTGTGGTTTGTAAAGATGAAATAGCATGTAAAAGCCTTGACACAAACACACTTTTCGTAGATCCATTAGTCGACTTATTGATCTTGCAAGTCGACTAATCCCTTGTGTAGTCGACTATCCCATAGCCCAAGTCGACTAATCCTGTGTCCTGAAACAGACCAACTCTCTGTTTGTGTATTAGTCGACCAACAGTCAACTGTAGTCGACTAATACATTTTTCTAGTCGACTAACCCTTGTCCCTAAGTCGACTAATAATTGGTCAAGTCGACTATCAAGTAGTTGCAGTCGACTTGAAGTAGTTATTCTGAAACTGTTCTTCCAACGGCCACTGACCTAGTCGACTAATAGCTAAACCTAGTCGACTAATAGAAGGAATTTTGCCTTGGTTAGTCGACTAACTCCATAGGCAAGTCGACTAATAGGCAGTTCTGACTGTTGGACAGTTTCTGACTGTTGGTCTTTTTTGCAACGTTTTCCAACGTTCATATCATCTGAAATTGCACCAATAACTCCCTAACTAACTTTAGTCTTCAGCTATAAATAGGGAGTTATACCAAAGGCCAATTACCAAGAGATTTTATCAGTTTTCCAAAGCCAAAAATCTGCAAACCTGAAAACTATTTTTCCCACTTCAGTTCTTCACCAAAAGACATTTCCATTGTGAAGATTCTCTGAAGTTCTTATTTCCTATACTGAACCTTGTCCACATACACATTCAGTACCAAGGCTATAGGAAAAGTATTGTAATTCTCAAAGCAAATCATTGTACACAGGAGGCTTCTTGGTTGTAGAGGCAGTTGTACAAGGTGAAAGGTATTCTCTTGGTGGAAGAGAAGGTGTTCTCTTGGTGGAAGAGAAGGTGTACACATTTGGCGAAGGGGATTTGTCAAGTGGTGTACATGGTGTATTGATTTTGGGTGACAAAATCAGGGTTAAAGGAAAATCTCAAGCGGGTGGCTTGGGGACTGGATGTAGGTCACAAGGACCGAACCAGGATAAATCTCTCTTGTTTGCGTTTGTGCATTTTCTGAGATTTGATTTCCTTTTTGCAAGTTACTTCTTTGATTAACGATTAATCCTTCTTGTTTTAGTGTTATGTTGACTTGTGTATTTTAGATCATTATTGCCAACAGAGATAGTTCCGCATTTATCAATATCTCGGGGACCAACAGTAGCTTCACCTAGCTCTCCTATTGCATGCACCTCTTCTTCCATAATTGAAAATGATATTTGTATGCTAAAGAAGAGTGTGGATTGTTTGGACTCTACTTTGAGCCATTGTTCTATAAACCATTCACGTTTGGAATCTTTGTTTCGAAAGAAACAAGTTCCTTCTATGCATACACACCATACACGGCATACACATGCTTCGCATGTTCATGCACATAACACGATGTATGCTCATGTGTACACATGTACACATTGTGGACGTTAGGGCCAGCTTGCTAAATTTTGCTATGATAAGATACATGATATAAATTTAGCAACTAAGTTCGTTTGGGTTAGGAAAGGTGCTAACCCCCGTGGAACCAAAAGAGTATGGGTACCAAAGACCACCCCTATTGTATTTGATGTAGGTGTGGGCTCTCGCATGACGTGAGAGCGATGGTGCCTTGAAGTGGATGTGTTCCAAGCTTAAAGAGAACAATTTGGATGCATCACTTTCAAGGGGAGTTTGGTGAGAAGGCCACCTTATTTTGGAGACATGGAGCGTTGTCCTCATGATTTTATAACTATCCCTTACTCCTCATTTATGTTTGTATGCTTTTAGATCATTCATTTGTAGCATGTTTTGTTGTAATGTTCATTATGCATATGCCATGCTTATTAGATTAGTGATGTACATGATTAGTATTTGAGACACCCATGTTTAATATGGATCCATATTTTGTGTTCTCTCTATGTTTTAGCTATCGTGTAAATCTAATGTACATGCATTTGTCA
Organism: Agave tequilana; assembly: GCA_038442645.1. NCBI lineage: Eukaryota > Viridiplantae > Streptophyta > Magnoliopsida > Asparagales > Asparagaceae > Agave > Agave tequilana. The sequence continues at coordinate 213,637 of JAVJIF010031286.1, read as the reverse complement.
TAATGATTATATGGATATTTATGAGTTTTGTTTTGATTTCTATGCTTCATGTTTTGATTACTTGTTTGAATGTTAGTTTTCATTAAAACTAGGATATATACTTGTACATATAGTGGGCCACAAATAGATCATTATATGTTTGTGCTTGAACGCTCATTTGTATCCATTAGATGTACTTGTATAGTCTAGTTTTGATGATTCATACATTTGACTTGTATTCTCATTTTATACTTGCTTTCATGTTTATATGTTTAGCTTCATGTATATGTCCATCTTGTCTAAACTATTGATTATACATATACATCATTGAGCCACGTGCCTTCATGCATATACCTTTGTGGACTCGTTATGTTTTGCATATGTATGCATACTTTATTTTGTACATGATATACATATACCTTGAAGAAATCTAGTTTTGATGACTTTCATGTTTTAAGGAATTCATTTTTGAGATCGATTGCCTAGTTTCATGATAATGTGTTTCACATATATCTTGTACACTCACTTTACTTATTGTTTTCTCATGATTTTGTTTTCATGAGTATAATATGGGCTTTATGAATTTTGAGTGTTTAGTGATCATGTGATTTACATGTGTTTTATGAAATATAACTTTGTTTTATTCCTTACTTGAAGGATTTCATACTAGTTTACAAGTTTTTCATTAAACTAGTTCGTATTCTTCATTTGGTAGAGTTTTTCAAACATACTCTATTTTCAAACCTATTTTTGAAAACTCCTACCCATTTAAGGGCGGTTGATTGGGCGATCATGCCTTGTATGCTCTTTATTGAAAATCATTTTAAACATGTGCATGAAATGGGTGGTAGGTTATATGAGTTATACACTTGATCTTATTATTGTTTCAATTGGTATCATTGGATCTTTTCAATTGGTATCAATATTGACACTCTCTTTGTATACTCATATATGTTTTATTTGTGCTTACTATATCTCTATATCATTGGGCACAAATTTTAGTTATGCTAAGCTTGATTTTTAATGAATATCATATTTCAATTGATTAGTTTTCAATTGGTCCTAATACAAGCTTATGCATCGTTTTATTTGGTATTTCATAAAGGGGGAGAAAATTCGTATTTTATCTTTCAATTGGTGTTTGGTTTACCTTTGATTTCCACTCCCATACTTTATGATGAGAAATGATTAAAAAATTAATATTGATTTTAATTTGGTATCATATGTTCAAAATGAAAAATACTTACAATTGGTATCAAGATGCTTATTTGTTTACTTTCTATTGGTATCAAGTAAGAATTTGTAATGAAAGATATATAGATATTTTCATTTTGGTATCAAAATTTTGATTGGTTTCTTTAAGATTTGTTTTCAATGCCTCTTTTACTTTTAATTGGCATTTCTTAAGACTTTTGTTGATATGTTCTCTTTCAATTGGTATGCATGATTTTTTATTTGTTTATTTACAAAAAGGGGGAGAAGTATTTTGTTGTTTTATACTTCTCTTATTGTTTTTGTTTTATTGATAACAAGAATTTTTATATATTGATTATCTTTTAATTGGTATCATGATTCACTTATATTGATATTTTTTTTAATTGATATCATGTTGGAAGAATATGTTTTATTGTTTACTTGGACCCCTTTGTTGATGATTGACAAAAAAGGGGGAGAAATATTTGAGTTTATATGCATGTTTTCATGACTATGCATGTTTTTATATTGGTATCAAGTATTGGTATCAAGAGTGTTTGTTTTATGAACATAGTTTGGTTTTTTTTTTATTGGTATCACAAGCATTATTTAAAGAACTTGTTTATGTAAATAAGAAATAATTTATTTTGGTATTAAAAGCTTGTTTTATGCATGTTGATGCATTTCATGTTTGGTATCAAAAGTATGTTTTTGTATTTGGTATCAAAAGCTTATTTTATGCATATCTATGTATTGTCATGTTTAATATTCATTGCATATATTTATTGTTTATTGCTATGCATGAGTTAAGGGGGAGCTTCTTTGAAGCTTAACTTTAATCCATGCATATATAACTCCATGAGTTTTGTCATCATCAAAAAAGGGGAGATTGTTGGCCCAAAGGCTTTCCACTCTAGTTTTGATGATGATTAACTCATGTAGTTATGGTTACTAATAATCTTGTGATGTTTAGTTTTAGATCTCTAATCAAGATATTAGCAGGTGATTAGCTTCATCAAAGATGGTTTGGAAGCTTTCACATGGTGATTCAAGAGCCCGAGCATCAAGATCATATATAGCACTCGTTGGAGTCAAGCTCGGTGGATCACGGTTTGGATCGAGTCAACTTGAAGATGGAGTTCGTCAAGAAGACTTCGGTACTATGTTTAGTTTATGGTTTAGATCCATGTGTAAAGATTAGATAGTGTGATATGCTCAAGTTCACAACACACACACACGTTTCATTATTTGATATTGGTTTTCGGTTTTGGTTTAACCGATCTTGGTTTTCATGAATAGATAGTATCAAAGCTAGTTTACATTGTTTAAATGTATATTAGATATGTTCTATATACATGTATGCTTCATATCTTAAACAAACTTAGTTTGATATGCCTATTCATGTATTTAGAGTTTTGTGTTTTAAACAAAACGTATTTTCGGATTTAAATATCAAAAACATGGATATATATATATATATATGTTTTATGTATATTGAATTATATCCATATACAACATGCCTAAAAGTTGTTTCTATATCATGTTTTTGTATTTGGATGAGTTTTAGAAAAATCAGATTTCCATTTGAAAAATTCAAGTTTTGGAAAATACAGTTTTTAGTTTTTGACAAAATTTCCATAACACAAAAAGAGTTCAAAATGTTTGAAATTTGTGTTGAAATTTTTCACACATGTTTGTATATCAAATAGAATATTAGAACTTATTTTTGTGGAATTTTAGAAGTTTTATGGGATTTATTTTAAAAATTAAAACCTAAGTTTCAAGTCCTGAAAAACTGCCTGCCAGGCTCTGGCGGTCGACCGGACGGTCGACCGGACTCAGAGTCGGTCGACTGGACCGGTCGACTGACGCGCACAAAACATGCACGCTGACCAGCCACTTGGGCCGGTCGACCGAGCGGTCGACCGACTGCAAGTACCCCACTCTCGGGTGGGGCGGTCGACCGGACGGTCGACCGTAAGGCTTGGACGGTCGACCGAGCGGTTGACCGGCCAGAGAGCAGTTGCTCTCTGGATTGGCACGGTCGACCGGGCGGTCGACCGGGATGCTCCAACGGTCAAATTTTTGACAGTTGGCGGTCGACCGAGCCAGTCGACCGTCAGCCGCCAGGGCTGAAAAAACAGCCCAAACGGCTAGTTTTTCCATGGGACTATTTATACCCCATTGAGAGGTGTTTTTCTCTAAGTTTTAAAAAGCCAAAAATTCAGAGCTTCCCTAGTGTTTAATTCCAAGTTTTCAAAAGTGTTTTAGAGCCAAAAAGTTTTTATCTTTATTTGTTTCAAAAAGGGTTTGAAAAATCAAGGAAAAGAAAGTCTTTTGGGATTGGTTTTGATCTATATTTTTCTATCTATTCTAGAAGTTTTCCCAAGAGTTTTTCTTTGAGTTTTTGATTTCCAAACTCTTTATTTTCCACACTTGAGCTATATCTCCTATCCTATCTATAGGATCTTTTATTTGTGGAAAAGTAATTGTTTGTGGTTGTGGAAACCACCAAGATTGTAACCCTCCTACTTTGTGTTATCCCTCTTGGGTAGAGGTTGATTTGGAGTGGTGGTTGGCTCCCTCTAGTGAGAGGTGGAGATTGGTTGTGTATCCCTCTTAGTGAAGAGGTGGCTTGTGGTTGTTTGGCTAAGAGCCTGCCCCTCTTGTGTGAGGTGGTATTTGTGTTGCCTCGGTGGAGGTTGTATTGGTTGAGAGAGAAGTTGGGTACTCCCGGTTATTGTATTGCCCCAAATCCTCGGTGGAGGTTCCCTGTGTGGGAGTCCTAGGTGGACAAGTTAGTGGATTGGAAATCCTTCTCGGTGAAGGCGGGGACGTAGAGCTGGGTGCTCGAACCTCGAAACAAATCTTATTGTTTGCGTTTGATCCATTGACTCTAAACTCTTTCTCTCTTTATATTTGTACCTTGCATCATTCATATTGTCATATATCCATTATATGCTTAGTTCGTTTGTGTGTGCCTCACTTGTGCTTAACCACGAGAGTTTTATATAGCGCCTCAACTCTTATTCAGAGGAATCAAGAGGAGTTAGTCCAGAGCCCTTCACCGGGAATTCGGCTACACTCGTTGGTTGCATTAAGTGTAGTTGCAATTAGTTTTAAATTTTTGCATTTAGTTCATTAGATTAGCCGTACACCTATTCACCCCCCTCTAGGTGTACTTTTAAATAATATATTTATGTTTTTTTACAATAAATCCCAAATTAAGTTTTGATAAAAACAAAACTTTAAATCATGAGTTAGAATCATCAAAATAAGTTTTTCTAATCAATATGAATCATCAATGTACATGAATGAAATCCAATATACATATAAATCACGTACATTATTTTTGATTCTATCTATTCATGAAAACTAATAAATGTAATCTTGAAAATCCAAAATGGTTAAACTGAAACCAAAACTATTGAACTTGTGTGTGTGTACTTGAGCATATCAAAACTAACTATCCTTACACAAAATCTAAACAAAACTAAACAAACAAACCTAAATACAAATCTTCTTTTCGATCTTCATCTCAAAGATGACTCGATCTAAACACGATCCATGAGCTCGACTCCATCTAGAGTCCCAGATGTGATCTTGGCGAGCTCTTGAATCAACATGTGTTAGCTTCAAAACTGGCTTTGAATTCTTTATTGAAGCTAAACACCTACTAAGATTTTGATCAATGACTGAAACTATATAAACACAAGATCATTAGTATTTTAACTTCATAAGTTAGTTATCATCAAAACTAAAGTGAAGGGCCTTTAGGCCAATAATCTCCCCCTTTTGATGATGACAAAACTTATGAGGTTATACATGTATTGATTAAGGATAGGCTTCATAGAAGCTCCCCTTAACTCATGCATATTAATAAAACAAATAGATATTCAATGTATGCTCAAATATCAGTAAACAATAATAAAAAAATATGCGATGAGAATCATAAAAACATATGTATATATACATAAGCTATTAGTAAAATTTGCATATATAAACTCTAAATTCTTCTCCCCCTTTTTGTCAATCATCAACAAAGGGTGAAGGAAAACAAGCAATACCAATAAAAATATATTTTAAAATAAAATTTTGATATCAAGAAAACTATCAATTAAAAGATATCAATTGAAAGAGAAACAACCTTTCTATCAATTGAAAATGAAACAACCTTTTCACTATTGATATCAATAGAAGGACATGAAACCAATTGAAAGTAAAAACTAAAATTTTAGGTAAACACTAAAATTATTTTGCAATAAAGATATCAATTTTAGAATAATACCGATTTGAAGGTTATTGATGCCAATATGGAAAATGTTAGCATTTTTCAAATAAAATATTTTAATCATAAAGAGTGGGAGTAAGATACCAATTGAAAATAAAACCATTTGAAAGATAAAACAAGAATATTTCTCCCCCTCTATGAAATACCAATAAAACTAATGATTAAACTTGTAAAAATACTAATTATCATTAAGAACATAAAGCTTAGCATAAAATCAATTTATGCTTTAAAACATGTATGTCAATGTAAAATAAGCACAATCAATCATATATATGTATGTATGATTAGAGCAATATAATATCAATTGAAATGTGATGCATACATATATAGAAACATGAGTATACAAAAAAAAAATCAATTTTCATTAAAATTATGAATATCTCATACCTACCTCTTTTTCATGTACATGTTTAAAAAGATATTTTCAATAAAAGCATACAAGGCATGATCGCCCATCCAACCGCTCTTTGAAAGTAGGAGTCTTCAAAAATATAATTTGAAAATATTTTAACATATTTGAACACTCTACCAATTTAAGAATACGAAACTAATTATAAGATAATTTTAAAAATTAGTACGAAATCCTTCAAGTAAGGAATAAAAAAACATGAATATATCTCACGATAATATGCTAAATACACAATACTTGGCACTCGACGAGTTATGAAACACATATATTCTCATGAATCCAAAACCATAAGTAAATAAAAGATAAAGAGTGTACAAAAATCATGTGATCAATATATGCATAGAGATAAGACAATGAAGCTCAAATAAAATTCCTCACTCAAAAACATAAAATCATCAAAACTTCAATTTTTATCAAAACTAAACAAGCTTCAAGGTATATGTATGTTTTATCGAAACAAAAATAGACATACATATCCAAACATGAAAATAGTCTATAATGGAATACATGGCATGTAATGCAAGTGACTATAGGATAGACGTGTATATCTATAGTTTTGGACAGAATTAACATATACATGACGCAAAAGACAAAAAACATATACAAAATGGGGAATATAAGTGTAAATGCAAGAATCATCAAAACTAGGTTATACAAATACTTCTAATGAGTATGAGCAATAAAACATCCAAAAATAAGAATCAAGTGTAGCTCACTAATTGTATAGGTATAAATACAAGTTTTAATAAAAACTATATTCAAATATGTAATCAAAACATAAAGCACAAAATATCAAAACATTGTTAAAAAATAAAAATAATCATTAGAGTAAATGCAAAGTCATTAACACAAGGATATATACAATAACAAAACAATAATTGAGAACAAAAAAATATGAATTCATATAAACATAGGTGTATCTCAAATCCTATACATGTATATCATAAGTCTAATAAGCAATGCATTTAAGATAATGAACATTAAAATCACAACATGCTAAAAATCATCAATGAAAGCATGTAAACAAAAATAAGGAGTTAGAGATAGTTACCAAACCAAATGAACTAGTCTTTAGGTCTCTAAACTATGGTGGTCCTTCCACCAAACATCCCTTGAAAGTGATGTATACAAAAATGTATCAATTTAGCTCGAAACGCATCCACCATCAAGGTACCAACACTCTCACGTCTTGTGAGAGCCCACACCTACATCAAATATAATAGGGGTGGATCTTAGTAACCATACTTTTTTGGGTCCATGAGGGTTAGCACTTTTTCTAACCCATGTATAGCATTTAGTCTATCATAGCAAAATTTTATAAGGTGACCCTTGCGATTACAATGTGTACAAGTGTACACATTAGCATACATGGTATCATGTGTGTGAACATGAGAAGCATGAGTATGCCGTGATGGGTGCGCATGCATATGTGAGCTGTTTCTTGCGAAATATGGATTCCAACCTCTTGTGGTTCAAGGCATAATGGCTCAAAGTGGAGCCCAAACAATTAACACTCTTCTTCAATATACATATATCATTTTCAACATTAGAAGAAGATGTGGTGCAAGCAAGTGAAACAAAATTCTTTTCACAAGAAGATGAAGCTATAGTAGCATGGCAAACATGAGAATCAAAATTATTTTTCAATGAAATATTTTTTAAAGAAGTAGATTCCAATTCTTTAGAAATTAAAACTATTTTATTTTTCAAAAAATTATTTTCTTTTAAAACAAACTCAAATTTTGAAGATAAAGTATCATTGTTCTTCAAAACAATATCAAAATCATTTTTATTTTTCAAAATATTATTTTCATTTAAAATAAGGTCAAGTTGAGTTTTCAATGAATATCTTTCATTTAAAATCTCAACCCTCTCCTGCAAAATCATGTTAAGTTTTGGAAATAAATTTTTATTTTCTTCTTTTAATTCAAAACTCTTGCTTTTTAAAAATTTGTATTTTGAAAGCAAGTTTCCACAAAATAAGAAAAGTTCTTTATTTAAAGCATGTGCATCCATTGCATTATCATCACATGAAGAACTAGCATTATCATCTAGTTGAGTATCCGAGTTTACCTCAAGGGAGTCATTCCCTTAGACCATGAAGTAATCTTGGTCGGACTCATCTCCACTAGATTCCTTCTTCAAAATGTTTATCATTTGTGAAAGTACACCTAGTGTTGGCCCAGAGGCCCTTTACTCTAGTTTTAATGATGATTAACTCATGTAATTATAGTTTACTAATAAGCTTGTGATATTTAGTTTCAGATATTTGATCAAGATATTAGGAGGTGATTAGCTTCAACAAAGGTGTCTTGAATCTTTCACATGGTGATTCAAGAGCTCAAGCGTCATATCGCATCTAGCACTCGGTTGGAGTCAAGCTCGTGGATCGCGTTTGGATCGAGTCGACTTGGAGACGGAGTTCTACAAGAAGACCTCAGTTTGTTTAGTTAAGATTATGTTTAGATCTAGTGTAAAGGTAAATAGTGTTGATATGCTCAAGTTCACAATACACACACAAGTTTAAAGTTTCATGTTTTGGTTTTTCGGTTTAACCGATCTTGGTTTTCATGTCAAAAATATAGATATAATATCTTTCACGTATATTAGATTCTATCCATATACAATATGCTTCAAAGTTATTTAAATATCATGTTTTGTATTTACATGTGTTTTGGAGAAAACGTTTTTCCATGTCAAAAATCTAAGTTTTGAAAAATACAGATTTTGGTTTTAAGGCAAATTTTCTATCACACAAAAATGGTTCAAATAGTTTGTAATATGTGTTGAATTTTACTCACACATATTTGTATTTCAAAGATAATATATGAACTGATTTTTGTGGAATTTATGTGATTTTATGGGATTTAATTGAAGTCAAAAACCCAAGTTTTTAATCCCTATAAAGTTTAACCTAGCTGTCTGCCGGTCGACCGGACCGGTCGACCGTTGCAGAAGTCGGTCGATCGGTCTAGTCGACCACGTACACAGGACGTGCACGCAGCCTGGGCTGGTGGACCGGTCGACCGGGCGGTCGACCGTCCAGAGAGCTCTGCTCTCTTAAAATGGCCCCGGTCGACCGATCGGTCTACCGACAGAGAGCTGCTGCTCTCTGTATCCAGTCCCGGTCGACCGGGCGGTCCACCGGAGGCACAACCGTCAGAAATTTGACTGTTGGGGGCGGTCGGCCGGAAGGGCAAAACTTCCCTTTCCTTCTACCAGCGTGCAGAAATTTTGTGGGGTTATATATGCCCACTCATTTGAGCTGGTTTCTTCAAGAATTTTAAGAGCAAAATTTTCTATCTTTGAGCAAGTTTTTAAAAGAGTTTTAGTGCCAAAAGATTGATCTTTATTTGTTTTAAAAAGGGTTGGAAAAATCAAGAAAAGGAGAAGTCTTTGTGATTGATTTTTGATCTTCATTTTTATATCTATTCTAGAAGTTTTCTCAAGAATTTTTTTTGATTTTGATTTCCAAACTCTATGTTTTTCTCACACTTGAGCTATCTATCTATCCTATCTATTAGGATCATTATTTTGTGAGAAAGAATTGGTTTGTGGTCTTTGAGATTACCAAGTTGTAAACCTTCCATACTTTGTGATATCCCTCTAGTGAGAGGTGATTGTGTTGATATCCCTCTAGTGAGAGGTGATTGTGGAAGTGGTGATTGAGTATCCCTCTAGTGAGAGGTTGATTGTTGTTTGGCTAAGTGCCTATCCCTCAATTGTGAGGTTGATCTTGTTTGGCTTTGTGCCTTGCCTCTAAGTGTAGAGGTTGTATTGTTGAGAGAGGAGTTGTGTACTCCCAAGTTATATTTGCCCAAATTCTTAGTGGAGGTTCCCTGTGTGAGAAGTTCTGTGTGGACGATATAGTAGAAATCCTACTGTGTGAAGGCGGGGACGTAGAGCTGTGTGCTCGAACCTCGAAACATATCCTTGTGTTTGCGTTTGATCCACTTTCTCTAACTCTCTCTCTTTTATATTGTACCTTGCATCATTCATATTGCTCATTCATACTTATATGCTTAGTATTGTTGTTTGTTTTCCATACTTGTGTTAAACCAAGAGAGCTTCATATAGCACCTCAACTCTTATTCAGAGGAATCAAGAGGAGTTAGTCCAGAGCCTTTCACCGGAAATTCGGCTACACTCTTTGGTTACGCTAAGTGTGTTGCATTTAGTTTTAAATTTCACATCATTTGTCATTAGATTAGCCTTACACCTATTCACCCCTCTCTAGGTGTACTTTCAATTGGTATCAGAGCCTACGCTCCTGTATTAGGTTTAACCACTTAGGAGTGAGATCTTGGTTTGTTAATCTATAGTTGCATTTGCACATACTTTTTTTCACAAACTCATGGACTTCATGACCCCTTCTATGTATGATACTTCCAACAATGATGTTTGGAAAGCTAGGATGTCCATGTACCTAAAAGCCCTAGGCTTGCATGTTTTCCTTGCCGCTACCAAGAAATCCTATCTTGGTAATAGCAAGCATATAGAGGCCAATGAACAAGCCCTAATGGTACTTAGAAGCACTCTAAGTAAAAATTATGTTTCTATGGTTTCTCATTGTGATTCCGCCTTTACAGTGTGGAACACGTTGACCTCTCCCCCGCTCCAAAAGACGAATCATGTGGAGATGAAATCTAGTGGAGGAGAATCCGAACAACATTTCTATATGGTCCAAGGGAATGACTCCCTTGAGGTAAATTCAGAAACTCACCTAGATGATTGTGCTAGTTCTTCCGGCGATGATTTAGTTGATGCCGATGTTTTAAATGAAGAACTTTCCATTGTTTGTGAAAAATTATTAGAAAAATACCAAGTTTTCAAAAAGAAATCTCTTACATTAAATAATGAAAATAAGGATTTGTGTTCAAAACTTGACTTGGCTTTGCAATAGAAGGAAGAGATTTCAAGTGAACGTGACTCACTTAAATCCCAACTTGATTTTGCATTAAAGGAAAATGAAATTTTAAAAAGTAAAAATAATTGTGATGATATTTTGAAGAAGAATGAAATTTTGTCTTCAAAACTTGATTTTGTGTTAAAAGAAAACCAATCTTTAAAAAATAAAATTGCTTCTATTTCAAAAAAAGCTAGATTTGGTTTCTAAGAAAAATATTTCTTTGAAAAATGATTTAGATACTCATGTTTGTCATGCTAGTATAACTTCACCATCTAGTGTAACCATAGCATGCTCTACCTCTTCTTCCATTATTGAAAATGATATATCCATGTTAAAGAAGAGTATTGATTGTTTGAGCTCCACTTTGAGCCAATGTACCATGAACCACACACGATTGGAATCCATGTTTCGCAAGAAACAAGTTCCACCTATGCATACACACAAATCACGGCATACACATGCTCCTCACGTTCATACGCACAACACTATATATGCTCATGTGTACACATGTGCACATTGTGGACGTAAGGGCCACCTTGCAAGATTTTGTTATGATAGAGTATATAATGTAAATTTAGCAAATAGATTTGTTTGGGTTAGGAAAGGAGCTAACCCCCATGGACCCAAAAGAGTATGGGTACCAAAAACCACTCCTATTTTATTTGATGTAGGTGTGGGCTCTCACATGACGTGAGAGTTATTGGTGCCTTGAGGTGGATGCGTTCCGAGCTTAATGTTGACAATTTTGGATGCATCACTTTCAAGGGAAGTTTGGTGGGAGGACCACCATGATTTGGAGATATAGAGATTTGCCCTCATGATTTTAGTAACAATCTCTAAACTCCTATTTATGTTTACATGCTTTCATTATTGATTCTTAGCATGACATATTTTGATTACTATGTTAAATTCCATGATAATTAGGCTTGTGATATACATGATTAGTATTTGAGATACACCCATGTTTATATGGATTTATATTCTTTTGTGTTCTCACTATAGTTTAACTATTGTGAATATCATAACTCTAAATCATGTGCATATACATATTAATCATGTTGATTAATGTTTTCATTTGAGGCTTCATAATTTGATTACATGTTTAAGATGTAAATTTTTCATTAAAACTTGTGTATATACTTGTACAAATAGTGAGCCACAAATAGATTATTATATGTTTGTACTTGATTGCTCATTTGTACTCATTAGATGTACTAATATAGTCGAGTTTTAATGATTAATGGATTTCAACTTGTGTTCTCCTTTTGTACATGTTTTCATGAAAATATATTTAACTTTATGTATATGTTAATTTTGTCAAAACTTTAGATATATATGTCTATCCTAAGAGTCACTTATTTTTCATGCAAATTCTATTATGGACTCATTTGTATTTGGGATATGTATGTATACCTCTAGTTTAGACAAAACATACATATGCCTTGAAGTTTGAATTATTTTGATGAAAATTAGATTTTCATGTTTTTCATATTTTAAGGAATTTCATATTAAGCCTTAATTGCCTATTTTCATGACTATGTCTTTCACACGAAACTTGTACGCTCACATTATTCTTGTTTTCTTATTATTTTATTTTCATGAGTCTTATATGTGCTTTATATATTTTTGAGTGTTAATTGTTGGGTGATTTTCATGTTCCATGGATATTCTCTTGTTTTATTTCTTACTTGAAGGATTTCGTACTAGTTTTTAAGATTATCATAAAACTAGTTGCGTTATTCTTCATTTTGGTAGAGTTTTTCAAAAATATAAAATTTATCTTCAATCCTATTTTTTAAAACCCCTACCCATCAAGGGTGGTTAAATGGGCGACCATACCTTGTATGCTAAAATTGAAAATCATTTTAACATGTGCATGAATAGGGTGATCTTTATGAGTTATACACTTGATTCTCATTGTGTTTTCAATTAGTATCACAATTGATATTTATTTTGTATACTCAAATTTGTTTCTATATATGTATGCTTCAACTTCAAACAATATCAATTTAGATTGGTATTTACATTTTTATACATATATATGTGTTTTGATGGTGTTTACTATATCTTTATATCTTTGAGCACAAATTTTGGTTATGCTAAACTTGATCTAGTTCTTAATGATAATTATTATTCAATTGGTATCTTATACAAACTTATGCATCATTTTCATTAGTATTTCATAAAGGGGGAGAAAATTTAATATTTTATCTTTCAATCGGTTTTATTTACAATTGGTATCTTACTCCCACTCTTTATATTGAAAAATTGATATCTTAGTTTTCAATTGGTTTTCCACGCTCCTAATGAATAATATTTTCAATAGGTATATGTTTTATTTTCAATATTAGTATCAAGAATATTAAATTGATATTATTCTCTATTTGGTATCTCTATTGCAAAATAATTTTAGTGTTTAACCAAAAAGATTGGTTTATGTTTTTCAATTGGTATCAAAAGTGTAAAATATTTTCAATTGGTACTAATTTTTACAGTTGGTACCAAGACTTCCTATATATTTATATCTTTCAATTGGTATCAAAATTTTTATTGGTTTCTTCAAAATGTTTTGTTTATTTTCAATTGGTATCATAAATTGGTATCATGATGTTTCGATGTATACCTTCATACTAAATTGATATATTTTTCAATTAGTATCATAATATTTTGATTTGTATTGCTTATATGTAAGGGAAGCTTAACATCTTCTCTCTATATCTATATTCATGTTGAGTGTATCTCATATTGAGGAGTTTGACCGCACTTCTTTATGTCTTACACTTGTGTAGTAAGAGCTTCACATCTCCTTTTATACATTGTATATTATACTTTATGTGATTAGGGTTTAGTCATCTCTTTTCATATAAATGCATGTATGCAGGGGGAGTTAACTTCACGTCTCTCCTCTTCATGAATGTATATAGCATATATACCTTTATTGTTTTGATTTATGCAAGAAGGGAGATAAATATTATTTATGCCCTTTATTGTTTGTACCCCTTTGTTGATGAATTGACAAAAGGGGGAGAGATATTTTTGGAGTTTAATATGCATGTTTTTAATATGCATGTTTATTTAAATTTGTTATCTCTTACCATTGGTATCAAGAGCATCTTTTGTTGGTATCAAGAGCATTTGTTAGTATCAAGAGCAACATTTTTTAAGAACATTTTTATTTTAAAATTGGTATCAAGAGCATGTTTATTTCATTGGTATCAAAGATCATGTTTGTTTCATTTCCTTGTTTTATGCATGTCTATGCATATCAATATTGAGCATTCATTGCATATCCTTATGTTTATTGCTATTATGAGTTAAGGGGGGAACTTCTATGAAGTTTAACTTTAATCCATGCATATATAACTCCATGAGTTTTGTCCTCATCAAAAAGGGGGAGATTGTTGGCCCAGAGACCTTTCACTCTAGTTTTGATGATGATTAACTCATGTAGTTATAGTTTACTAATAATCTTATGATATTTAGTTTCAGATATTTGATTAAGATATTAGTAGATGATTAGCTTCAACAAAGGTGTTTTAGAGCTTTCACATGGTGATTCAAGAGCTCAAGCGTCATGATCACATCTAGCACTCAGTTGGAGTCAAGCTCGTTGGATCGCGTTTCGATCGAGTCGACTTGGAGATGGAGTTCTACAAGAAGACCTTGGTTTGTTTAGTTAAGATTATTTTTAGATCTTGTGTAAAGGTAGATAGTGCTGATATGCTCAAGTTCACAATACACACACAAGTTTAAAGTTTCATGTTTTGATTTTTCAGTTTAACCGATCTTGATTTTCATGTCAAAAATATAGATATAATATCTTTCCTATATATTGGATTCTATCCATATACAATATGCTTCAAAGTTGTTTAAATACCATGTTTTTGTATTTACATGTGTTTTGTAGAAAACAGTTTTCCATTTCAAAAATTCAAGTTTTGGAAAATACAGTTTTTGGTTTAAGGCAAATTTTCTATCTCACAAAAATGATTTAAATAGTTTGTAATATATGTTGAATTTTACTCACATATATTTGTATTTCAAAGATAATATAAGAACTGATTTTTGTGGAATTTATGTGATTTTATGGGATTTAATTGAAGTCAAAAACTCACCCTATAAAGTTTGACCTGGCTGTCTGCCGGTCGACCGGACCAGTCGACTGTAGCAGAAGTCAGTCAACCGGTTCGGTCGACCGACGGGCACGGGACGTGCACGCAGCCTAGGCTGGTGGGCTGGTCGGCCGGGCGGTCGACCGTCCAGAGAGCTCTGCTATCTGAAAATGGCCCCGGTCGACTGACCGATTGATCGGCAGAGAGCTGCTGCTCTTTGTATCTAGTCCCGGTCGACCGGAGGCACAACGGTCAGAAATCTGACCGTTGGACCGGTCGACCGGGAGGTCGACCGGAAGGGCAAAACTGCCCTTTCCTGCTGCCAACGGACAAAAATTATGTGGGGTTTTATATACCCACTCATTTGAGCTGGTGTCTATAAGAATTTAAATAATAAAATTTTCTATCTTTCAGCAAGTTTTTAAAAGAGTTTTAGTGCCAAAAGATTTGATCTTTATTTGTTTTAAAAAGGGTTGAAAAAATCAAGAAAAGCAGAAGTCTTTGGGATTAATTTTTTATCTTCATTTTTATATCTATTCTAGAAGTTTTTTCAAGAATTTTCTTTGTGATTTTGATTTCCAAACTCTTTATTTTTCTCACACTTGAGCTATCTATCTATCTATCCTGTCTATTATGATCCTTGTTTTGTGAGAAAGAATTGGTTTGTGGTCTTGAGATCACCAAGTTGCAATTCTTTCATACTTTGTGATATCCCTCTAGTAAGAGGTGATTGTGTTGATTGATATCCCTCTAGTGAGAGGTAATTATGAAAGTGGTGATTGAGTATCCCTCTAGTGAGAGGTTGATTGTTGTTTGGCTAAGTGCCTAGCCCTCAATTGTGAGGTTGATCTTGTTTGGCTTTGTGCCTTACCTTTAAGTGTAGAGGTTGTATTGTTGAAAGAGGAGTTGTGTACTCCCAAGTTATATTAGCCCAAATTCTCAGTGGAGGTTCCCTGTGTGGGAAGTCTTTTGTGGACGATATAATGGAAATCCTTCTTTGTGAAGGTGGGGACGTAGAGCTGTGTGCTCGAACCTCGAAACATATCCTTATGTTTGCGTTTGATCCACTTTCTCTAACTCTCTCTTTTATATTGTACCTTGCATCATTCATATTGCTCATTCATATTTATATGCTTGGTATTGTTGTTTGTGTGTCATACTTGTGTTAAAGCAAGAGAGCTTCATATAGCACCTCAACTCTTATTCAGAGGAATCAAGAGGAGTTAGTCCAGAGCCTTTCACCGGGAATTCGGCTACACTCTTTGGTTACCCTAAGTGTGTTGCATTTAGTTTTAAATTCCGCATCATTTGTCATTAGATTAGCCTTACACCTATTCACCCCCCTCTAGGTGTACTTTCACCTAGAAGAGGGGGAATAGGTGTAAGGCTAATTGATAGGTAGTAAAAAGTGCATATTTATCACCACATTTACTATCATATTTTCCTATTTATTCTTTTAATTATGCACTATTACTAATGTTTTATTATTTAATGTATGCAGGCCTTGAGTAATTAAAAAATAAAGAAATAAAGCATAAATGAAGCCCAAAAGCCCAAAAAGCCCATATGCAAAAATTGTAGTAATTTAGAAGTTTCTACATTATCTAACCTAATCTAAACTTGGATTTTAAATTCTTTATTTAAAATCTAAGGGAGAAAAAGGAAGGATAAGATAGAACTCCTAATTGCTAAAAAAGGAGGAAAAGGATAATATGAGATGAAGTTCTACTTAACCAGGTTGCTTGCACCACAAAATGAAGATAAAGGAGAGAAAAATTCGGATTCAGACTGTACACGTTTTAGTATTCAGATCATAATTTTTGCTACATATATTTAAATCCTATGATTCAAGATGCTCCAGAAAGAAGACATGAAGGACTACAACTCTTATGTTGATCAAACTTTCCAATTCAGTCAGAAGATAAGCCATATCCGGTGATCAACATGGTAACAAGTTGCAGGACCGATTTGAACTTCTATGGATAAGTCAAAACAAGTTTGGAGATAAAAGAAGAATTCAAATTCAGAGATATTTTGCTCCTCTTATCTTCATACGCTTCTTATCCTCTGGTTTTCTCCTATAAATATCCTTGCATAGCAACAGAGGAAGGGGCAGATCTCAGAAGCTCAAGGGCATCCAGAGACAGGAACTTAAGGTTTTCTTTAGAATTTCTCTTTTCAAATTTCTTGTAATTTTTGTTTCGTTTTTAGCATATTTTGGAGGAGGAGAGGAGCATTGTATTTGGAAGTGACATTCAAATAAAGGTTACTTTTTCTTCTTTGTCATCTAATTTTGTCATCTAATTTTGTTTTATGCTGTGATCTTTTTATTTGTCTTCTTCTTCTCTCTTTCACATAATTTTGCACATTAAACAAAAAGAAATTGAAAATATAAAAAAAAGATGAATAACTAATTTTACTTTGTGGTTTGCTAATCTCTTAAACAACCCTAGTCTAGTTTAGAAAGTGGATGGATTGTTAATCACTTTTAGAAACCCTAAGTTTAAAACAGTTTTCTTGAAGATTAATTGATAGTTAGTTTTTCTAATCTAGGTTACACCTCTAAATGATTCTTCATAAATTCATGCGTAAGTACTTTGACAGCATAACTTTAAGTTAAGACCTTTCTTATGCTGTACTTAGAAGTTAGGATGAACACTTGTTGAATTTTTATTAGTGCAAACTAGTTAGATTCTAATATCATTTATCTTGCTTGAATTTCTATTAATAACCTAGGATAGATTTTACTTGTTTCAAAATGATGTTCACTTTTCAAGACTTGCACTATGGGTTGTGGTAGAAGATTAGTAAATTGCATATCTCCAATCAAATCATTCAAATCTAATCACTCTCTTTTGTTTTGTTCTAAGTAATACAGAGAAATCGTCCGAAACGCTTGCATCGCATCCTTTCCTGTGGATCGACCCGCTTTGGCCCTTGCTGAAGCGGATAGAATTGAAACGAGACTTTCTAACTCTTAACCCTTTTCTTTATTACAATTTCTCGCTTCAATCACTAATCTAATGACAAATGATGCGGAATTAAAACTTAATTGCAACACACTTAGCGTAACCAAAGAGTGTAGCCGAATTCCGGTGAAGGGCTCTGGACTATCTCCTCTAAATTCCTCTAAATAAGAGTTGAGGTGCTATGTAAAGCTCTCTTGGCTCAACACAAGTGAGGCACACACAAGTAATACCAAACATTTAAGTATGAATGAACAATATGAATGATGCAAGGCATAATATAAGAGAGAGAGTTTAGAGATAGTGGATCAAACGCAAACACCAAGATATGTTTCGAGGTTCGAGCACCTAGCTCTACGTCCCTGCCTTCACACAGAAGGATTTCAACTATAGCGTCCACACAGGACTTCCCACACAGGGAACCTCCACTGAGGATTTGGGCAAATACAATTTGGGAGTACACAACTCCTCTCTCACCAAATACAAACTCTCACTAGAGGCAAGGCACAATACAAAACACCTCTACACTTAGAGGGTTAGGCACTTAGCCAAAACAACTATCAACCTAACACAAGAGGGATAAGGTTCAAAGCTACAACTCCACAATCACCTCTTCCCTAAGAGGGATACCAACATAACCTCCACTATCACCTCTCACTAGAGGGAGATCAACACAATCACCTCTCACTAGAGGAATATCACAAAGAATGGAAGATTACAACACTTGGTGGTCTCTCTCAACCACGAACCAATTTTCTCACAAAATAGATCTTAATAGATAGAATAGATAGATAAGCTCAAGTATGAGAAGCTAAAGTATTTGAAAATGAAAACAACAAAGAAAAAACACTTGGGAAAATCACAAGATAGATGTTGAAATAAAGATCAAAAACCAATTCCCAAATACTCTATTTTTCTTTGATTTTTCTAACACTTTAAAACAAATGAAGATTGATCTTTTAAACATAAAAACTCTTTTCAAACTTGTAACTAAAACACTTAAGAAGATGAGGATTTTTGCTTTTAAAATTGTTGCTCAAAACCAGCTCATATGGGGGGTATTTATAGCCCCAACAAATTCTGCCCGTTGATAGTCTGGCAAAGGGCAAAATTGCCCTTCCGGTCGACCGGCCAATAGTCATAATTATGACCGTTGAGCCACCGGTCGACTGGCCGGTCGATTAGAAACTGGAAACAGAGAGCAGAGCTATCTGCCGGTCGACTGGGCGGTCGACTGGGGCCATTTCCAGAGAGCAGAAGCTCTCTGGCAGTCGACGACCCGGTCGACTGGCCTCCCAGCCTGGGCTGCGTGCACGTCTGTGCACGTCGGTCAACCAGACCGGTTGACGGACTTCTGCCTCGGTCGACCGGCCCGGTCGACCAGCAGACAGCCAGGTCAAACTTATAGGGATTAAAAACTTGAGTATTTGCCTTCTAAAAAATCTCATAAAATACACATAAATTCTAAAAAAAATATGTTCTTATTATATCTTTGAAAAACAAATATGTGTGAGTAAAATTCAACACATATTACAAACTATTTGAATCATTTTGTGTTCTTGAAAAATTACCTTAAACTAAAATCCGTATTTTCCAAAACTTGGATTTTTAAATGGAAAACTGTTTTCTTCAAAACACATGTAAATGCAAAAACATGATATTTAAACAACTTTGAAGCATATTGTATATAGATAGAATCTAATATACATATATAGATATCTATGTTTTTGACATGAAATTCAAAAATAAGTTTTGTTTAAATACAAAACTCCAACTCATGAAATAGACTATCAAAGTGAGTTTTTCTAAATAGATGAAGCATAGATGTATATAAATCAAATCTAATATATATTAAACCATGTAAACTTATTTTGATTCTATCTATTCATGAAAACCATATATATGAACTAGAAATTCAAAACTGGTTAAACCGAAAACAAAAATATGAAACTTTAAACTTGTGTGTGTATTATGAACTTGAGCATATCAACACTATCTAATCTTTAATACAAGATATAAACCATAAACTAAACAAACCGAGGTCTTTTTGTAGAACTCCGTCTTCAAGTCGATTCGATCTAAAATCGATCCAACGAGCTTGACTCCAACCGAGTGCCAGATGCGATCTTGACGCGCGAGCTCTTGAATCACCATGTGAAAGCTCTAAAACACCTTTGTTGAAGCTAATCACCTACTAATATCTTAATCAAATATCTGAAACTAAATATCACAAGATTATTAGTAAACAATAACTACATGAGTTAATCATTATCGAAACTAGAGTGAAGGGCCTCTGGGCCAACAATCTCCCCCTTTTTTATGATGACAAAACTCATGGAGTTATATACGCAAGGATTAAAGTTAAGCTTCATAGAAGCTCCCCTTAACTCATGCATAGCAATAAACAATAAAGATATGCCGTGAATGCTCAACATAAATATGCATAAATATGATATTTGATCCCAATGAAATAAACATGTTCTTGATATCAACAAAAGATGCTCTTGATACTAATGGTAAAAGATAACAAATTAAACAAACATGCATATATAAAAACTCCAAATTTCTCCCCCCTTTTTGTCAATTCATCAACAAAGGGGTACAAACACTAAAGGCATAAATAATATTTTTCTTCTTTTTGCATAAATCAAAACAATAAAGGTGTATATGCTATATACATTCATGAAGAGGAGAGACGTGAAGTTAACTCCCCCTGCATACAGGCATTACATGAAAAAGAGATGATTAGACCCTAATCACATAACGCATAATATACAATATATAAAAGGAGATGTGAAGCTCCTCCTACACACGTGTAAGACATAGAGAAGAGCGATCAAGCTCCTCAATATGAGATACACTCAACATGAATCTATATATAGAGAAGATGTTAAGCTCCCTTTACATATAAGCAATACATATCAAAACTTTTGATACCAAATTATGATACCAAATGAAAATAAATAAAAATTTTAAGATACCAAAAGATACTAATTGAAAATATCTTGTAAACTTTTGATACCAATAGAAAATGAAACATTGTATGTTTTGATACCAATTGCAATATATATGTATATTGTAAATCATGATACCAATTGTAAACATTTTGTAATTTTGATACCAAATGAGAATATTTTATAATTTGATATCAATTGAAAGTGAAAGCCAAATAACATAACTCATTTCAATATAGATACTAATTTAAAATGAAATATGATACCAATTGAAATACAAACCAACTATTTGGTTAAACAAATCATTTTGCAATAAAGATACCAAATTTAGAATAAAGCCAATTTAAGATTCTTGATACCAATATTGTAAATGTTAGCATATTCTAAATTAAAATATTTTCATTAAGAACATAGGAAACCAATTGAAAAATAATATATCAAATAATAATATTTATGAAAAATGATATTATTCTAATTTTATGTCATAAAGTATGGGAGTAGGATACCAATTGGAAATACAATTATTGAAAACTTAAACATGAGGTTTTCTCCCCCTTTATGAAATACCAATAAAAATGATGCATAAACTTGTAAAAGATACCAAATTGAAAAATAATTATCATTAAGGAGTAAATCAAGCTTAGCATAAACGTAATTTGTGCTTTAAGATGTAAAGATATAGTAAGCACAATCAAATCATATATATATATGTATGAAAAAGTAAATATCAATAGAAATTGATACTTTTTTAAATTTGAAACATACATATATAGAAAACCAAAGATGAGTATACAACCATAAAAATATCAATTGGGAGACCAATTGAAAATATGATGAGGATCAAGTGTATAACTCATGCTACCTCCCTTTCAGCACATGTTTAAATGGATTTTTCAATAAAGAGCATACAAGGCATGGTCGCCCATCCAACCGCCCTTAGATGGAAGGGGTTTTCAAAAATAAGTTTGAAAATAATATTAACATAATTGTAAACTCTTCCAGAATGAAGAATTACACAACTAGTTTTATGAAAAACTTGAAAATTAGTACAAAATCCTTCAAGAAAGAAATAAAACAATAACATATCCATGAAAATATGAAAATCACACAATCATCAACACTCAAATAGCAATAGAGCTCATATAATCTCATGAAAACAAATCATGAGTAAACAACAAATATAGAGTGTAATAAGTTATGTAATCAACAAGAGTCATGGAATAATGCATTTAAGCTCAATATGAAATTCTTTTATAAAAATCATCAAAACTAAATCTACTTCAAGGTATATGTATGTTTAGTCAAAACTAAAGGTATACATACATATCCAAACACAATTGAGTCTATAAAGAGATTTTGCATGAAAGGCAAATGACTCAAGGGTTATACATATATACCCAATAATTTTAGATAAAATTTACATATACATGAAAGTAAACATATTATCTTAAAAACATGTCCAAAAATAGGGAATACAAGTCAAGATGCAAGAGTCATCAAAACTAGGCTATACTAGTACATCTAATAAGTATAAATGAGCAATCAAGCACAAATATATAATAATCTATTTGTGGCTCATTAGTTGTACAAGTATATGCACAAGTTTAAATGAAAAGTTACATTTAAACATGTAATCAAATCATGAAGCATAAAACAAAATATAAATCAATAAGATCATTATGTAAATGCACATGTCTTAGATCTATGATATACACAATAGCTAAACAAGTGTGAGAACAGAAAAATATGGATCCATATGAATATGAGTGTATCTCATATACTATGCATGTATGTCATATGTCTAATTATCATGACATTTAACATACTAATTATGAAAAACTAAAATATGCTAAAAAATCAATCATGAAAGATGTAAACATAAATAGGAGTTTAGAGATCGTTACCAAAACCATTACGGTACATCTCTATGTCTCCAAACCATGGTGGTCCTCCCACCAAACTTTCCTTGAAAGTGATGCATCCATAATTGTCACCTTTAAGCTCGGAACGCATCCACCTCAAGGCACCAATGCCCTCACGTCGAGTGGGAACCCACACCTACATCAAATAAAATAGGAGTGACTTTTAATACCCATACTCTTTTGGGTCCATTGGGTTAGCACCTTTCCTAACCCAAACAAATTTATTTGCAAAATTCGAATCATGAATTCTATCAAAGCAAAATTTTGCAAGGTGGCCCTTACGTCCACAATGTGTACACATGAGCATACATAGTGTTATGAGTGTGAACGTGAGAAGCATGTATATGCCGTGGTTTGTGTGCATGCATAGGTGGAATTTGTTTCTTGTGAAACATGGATTCCAAACGTGTGTGGTTCATGGCGCATTAGTTCAAAGTGGAGCCCAAATAATTAACACTCTTCTTTTATATATATATATATATATATATATATATATATATATATATATATATATATATATATATATATATCATTTTCAATTATAGAAGGAAAGGTGGTGCATGCATTGGAAACACTAGAATGTGAAGTTACACTAGTATGGCAAATATATGAATCTAAATCATTTTTTAAAGATTTATTTTTGTTAGAAATCAAATCCAATTCTTTTAAAATAGAAACAATTTTATTTTTCAATGATTCATTTTCTTTTATAACAAAATCAAGTTTTAAAGATATAACTTCATTTTTCTTCAAAATAATTTCACAATCATTTTTATTTTTTAAAATTTTGTTTTCATTAAGAGCAAGTTCAAGTTGGGATTTCAAGGAGACACATTCATTTGAAATCTCAACCTTCTCTTGTAAAGCTAAATTAAGTTTTGAAACCAAATCCTTATTTTCTTTGTTAAGTCTAAAACTTTTTTTTTCAAAGCTTTATATTTTTCTAGCAATTTTTCACAAACAATGGATAGTTTTTCATTTAAAGCATCGGCATCAACTAAATCATCGCCGAAAGAACTAGCACAATCATCTAGTTGAGTTTCCGAATTTACCTCAAGGGAGTCATTCCCTTGGATCATGTAGCAACGTTGTTCGGATTCATCCTCACTAGATTCCTTCTCCACAATGTTTGGCGTTTGAAGCTTTGAAGAGGTCAACGTGTTCCACACTGCAAAGGCGAAATCACAATGAGAAAATATACACAATAATGCCTTCCTTAATGTGCTTCTAAGTGCCGTTAGGGCTTGTACATTGGCCTCTATATGCTTGCTATTACCAATATAGGATTTCTTGGTAGCGGCAAGGAAAACATACAAACCTAGGGTTTTTAGGTACATACTCATTCTAAGCTTCCACATATTGATGTTAGAAACAACAAACATGGGAGGTGCAAGATAATCCATGAGTGTGTGTAAACAAGTATGTATACAAATTAAAAAAACTAGATTAGCAACTAAGATCTCACTCCTAGGTGATAAAATCTAATATCAGGAGCGTAGGCTCTGACACCAATTGAAAGTACACCGAGAGGGGGGGTGAATAGGTGTAAGGCTAATCTAATGACAAATGACGCAGAATTAAAACTTAATTGCAACATACTTAGTGTAACCAAAGAGTGTAGTCGAATTCCCGGTGAAGGGCTCTGGACTATCATAAGAGTTGAGGTGCTATGTAAAGCTTTTTAGTTCAACACAAGTGAGGCACGCACACAAGCAATACCAAGCATATAAGTATGAATGAACAATATGAATGAAGCAAGGCACAATATAAGAGAGAGAGTTTAGAGATAGTGGATCAAACACAAACACCAAGATATGTTTCGAGGTTCGAGCACACAGCTCTACGTCCCCGCCTTCACACAGAAGGATTTTCACTATAGCGTCCATACAGGACTTCTCACAAAGGGAACTTCCACTGAGGATTTGGGCAAATATAATTTAAGAGTACACAACTCCTCTCTCACCAAATACAACATCTCACAAGAGACAAGACACAAAACAAAACACCTCTACACTTAGAGGGTTAGGCACTTAGCCAAAACAACTATCAACCTCACAGAAGAGGGATAAGGCTCAAAGCCACAACTCCACAATCACCTCTTCACTAAGAAGGATACCAACACAACCTCCACTATCACCTCTCACTAGAGGGATATCAACACAATCAACTCTCACTTGAGGGATATCACAAAGAATGGAAGGTTAAAACACTTGGTGGTCTTTCTCAACCACAAACCAATTTTCCTACAAAATAGATCCTAATAGATAGGATAGATAGATAAGCTCAATTGTGAGAAAATAAAGTGTTTGGAAATGAAAACAACAAAGAAAAAACACTTAGGAAAATCACAAGATAGATGTTGAAATAAAGATAAAAACCAATTCCCAAATACTCTATTTTTCTTTGATTTTTCCAACACTTTAAAACAAATGAAGATTGATCTTTTAAACCCAAAAACTCTTTTAAAACTTGTAACTAAAACACTTAAGAAGATGAGAATTTTGCTTTTGAAATTGTTGTATAAAACCAGCTCAAATGGGAGGTATTTATAGCCCCAACAAATTCTACCCATTGGCAGTCTGGCAAAGGGCAAAACTGCCCTCCGGTCGACCCGGCGGTCGACCGGCCAACGGTCATAATTATGACCATTGAGCCACCGGTCAACCAGAAACTGGAAACAGAAAGCAGAGCTCTCTGCTGGTCGACCGGGCGATCGACGGGGCCATTTCCAGAGAGCAGAAGCTCTCTGGCGGTCGACCGACCCAGTCGACCGACCTCCCAGCCTGGGTTGCGTGCACGTCTGTGCACGTCAGTCGATCGGACCGGTTGTAACGCCCCGATCCCAAAGATACGGGAACGTCACTGCAACGCATATACGTAGGTCAGATGGTGCCCCCACGTATATACGCTAAGCATAAGTGCAACAAGTATCAGAGTACAACACACAGCGCGGTATATTCATATGCCAACTTACAAAAGATAAATACAAAGCTATACAAGTTATGATAAGCAAAAATCACTTTACAAGTGTCCTTTATCACAACCCAAGTCCAAAAAGAACGATATACAACCAAAAATACAAAAATGCTCACGTAAGGATGGAGATCCGTGAACCAAAAAGAAGTGTCGGGCAGGATAGATCTAGAGCTGGTCAGCCTGCTCTCCTAGGTAAGCCAAGTCCTCTGTGGAAGGCTCCACTTCGACCCAGGCCTCGGAATCTGAATATGCAAATCCAAAGGGTCAAGACATAATACAACAAATAAAGGTAGCCAAGTGGCAAGGATCATGAATAGAGATAATGAAATAGTACTAAGTAACAATGTATGACAAGAGATGTAATCTAAGAAAGATAAAGTCATATGCAATAAATCTACAATTAACGTCTTATTATTATTACTTGTCTTACTGTGATATCTAGCTATGTGACCCAGCGTCCCAGAGCACATAGATCCATATCCTAGTGAAACAAGGTTGTTATTGGAAACAGCGGTTGTATCGACGAACTATGTTTACAGTGTGTCCCGTGCATGCCCGGGACCACGGCCCAGTATTGTTCCGTTGCTTGAAGACGGAACCTGCCGCTAGGCTAAACAGGAGGGTCTTATGTATGCCCTTGTCATGACAGTAAACAGGAAAGGGAGGAAGCACTCCCCTCGGTCCCCTGGAGTACCACAGGTAAGACCGGAAACATGGTGCACATCCTAATACCACTGTAAACACGAACACATATCGATATTCCGCATATTTCCCCCTGACCCATGTGTAAGTTGGTGCATTTTATGTAAAAGTCCGGTGTATCATGCTTTGTTTTAAGAGATGGCATGATAGGTGGTGATGTTGCTATTTAACATGCCATGAAACGAATATATACACTAACAAGTCATGAGGCAATAGGAGATGCATCCATTCAGTTATATGTCATGTAGTGCTGGTATTGAAGCATGAACAAGCAGGAAATAATACACATGTAACAAGTATAGGTACTAAATTTAGAACAGAAATTAACTATGACACACAGCCAGGATTAGTCGACTAGGGGTAAGGGTTAGTCGACTAATACTGGGATACAAAGAGTTAGAATTCTGTTTCAGGGAAAATTAGTCGACTAGGGTAGGAAGGTTAGTCGACTAATAGGGAGTTATAGTCGACTGATGGACACTTAAGTCGACTAAGTCTGCTGATACAGAAAGTTGGGTTTCTGATCCAGGAAGGATTAGTCGACTAGGTGGATTCAGGAGTCGACTAATATGGGTTTCCAGAGAGTTTATTAGTCGACTGATATTTTGGGCAAGTCGACTAATGCTGGGTTTTCCAGAAAAACTAAATTTCAGCTAAGTGTTCTAGTCGACTAGGTCTTATGGTAAGTCGACTAAAAGTGGGGAAAATCAGTGTACAGGACAGAAATTCTGGAAACGTGTTTGATGGCTAAATTCCTGGTTTTTGGTGACCTATGTGTACAAGAAGTGTAAATACAGTGCTCTAAGGCTAATACAAGTCTTGGTGAGTGAATTATTCCCTTGGAATGGTTGGATTTGAGCTTAGATGACCTAAAAATAGGATTTTTAGTGTGCAAGTGAACAAAGATTTCTACTTCAAGTATGTGATGTGTGAATTAGGTCTTGGTGAGTAAGAACTCACCTGGAGGGGTCAAATCTGAAGCTTGATCCAAGGATGGAGGTGTTGGCTCCAATCCACAACTTGTAGTTGAAGCTAGGTTGAAGAACTAGCTCTTGGAGTTGCCTTGGGGAGTAGTGGTTGAAGATGGAGCTCTAGATGAAGTCCTTGATGAATCCCTTGTGATCTAGAGGTGGTTGTGAAGGGATTTGGGTGATCTCTTGAAGTTAGGGTTTGTTGAAGAGGAAGAAGAAGGGGATTTTGCAATTCCTCTCTTGATGAAGAAATGAGAAGGAAAGGGGGAAATTTGCAATTGAAGGAATTTATATGTTGGGATTTATGTGAAGGGGTTGACATTTTGGTGAAGTGAGGGGTTACCTTGCAAAAGGAGGGGTGAGGTGAGTGTCCTCTCTTTGGCCACTTGGCCGGCTGTGGGAGAGGGAGAGAGTGAGTGGGGTTAGGTGAAGTGATGAGTGGGAAATGAGGTGGAAATGAAGTGGAATTTGGATTTTTGCAATTTTGGAAAAATGCCCGAAATTCAAGTATTTTGGAATGGTCTGAAAATTTTACCAAAAATCAAGAATGATATTTGAAGACCAATGGTGAAATTCGTTTGAAGAAATACTGTATAGATTTTTAATTAAAAATCCCGGAATCAGTTATTTACCGACTCCGAAAGAATTTTCATAAATTTATAAAATCTCCAGAAAAAGAGTGTGAGTAGGAAATATGATTCTAAGCAATAAAGTCTAAAGGACTTTCTAGAAATTCCTAACAGTTTGGAAGATAAAAATTCGGAAATCGGTCAGCGGTACTGGCCGACACCGGTTTCGGAGAAATTCATTTTAATTCCAGAAAATTCCAGAAAATCACATAAAATATTAAATATTGGAAAATGATATTTGAAATTAAAATCGGTCAAATACGGAAGGTACATCGGAAAATACGGTCAAAGGACTGAATACGTAACTAGGCACGTATTCCGGGAGAGGGGTATTACAATCTACCCACCTTACGAAAATTTCGTCCTCGAAATTTCATAAGGTAAAAGATAACAGGAAAAGCAATAGATAGATATAGATACAAGGAAAGATAACGGTAGAAAAAGTAGAAGGGAAGAGTCTTACCCAATCAAGATGTGAAAAGATGAGGATAACGATCCCGGATAACGTCCTCACGCTCCCAAGTGGCCTCTCCTGGCGCATGCCTGTTCCATGATACCAATACCAATGGAATAGCTCTGTTCTTCAGTGTCTTGACACTCCTATCCAGGATGGCCAACGGCTGCTCTTGGTATGATAAATCCGGTTGTAACTCCAGCTCAGAATAATCCAGAATATGGCTGTCATCCCTGACATACTTCCTCAACTGAGACACGTGGAAGACATTATGCACCCCGTCCAAAGATGGCGGTAATGCCAATCTATAGGACACATCTCCCACACGATCCAGGATCTCGAATGGGCCAATAAACCTTGGACTCAGCTTCCCACGAGCACCGAACCGGATCACTCCTCTGGTAGGTGATATCCTCAAGAAGACATGATCTCCAACCTGGAACTCCAATGGCCTTCTCCGAGTGTCTGCCCAACTCTTCTGCCTACTCTGAGCAGCCCTGAGATGATTTCTGATAACCCTGACTTTCTCTGTAGTCTGCATCAGAATCTCAGGTCCCAAAAGACTCCTCTCACCGACTTCATCCCAACAAATCGGTGATCGGCACTTCCTACCATACAATGCCTCAAAGGGGGCCATCTTAATACTTGCCTGGTAGCTGTTGTTATATGAAAACTCAGCCAAGTGAAGATGGTCTTCCCAAGATCCCCCAAAGTCAATCATGCAAGCCCTCAACATATCTTCAAGGATCTGGATAGTCCTCTCAGATTGTCCGTCTGTCTGAGGATGATAAGAAGTACTGAATTTCAGACGAGTTCCCAGACTTTCTTGGAGACTCTCCCAGAAATGAGATCTGAATCTGGTGTCTCTATCTGACACCATACTAACTGGAACTCCATGCAGACGAACCACCTCCTTCATATACTTATCTGCCAGAACCTCTGTTGACTGGCCTACCCTGAATGGTATGAAGTGAGCTGACTTGGTGAGGCGATCAACTATCACCCACACCGCATTATTACCCCTGGGACTCCGAGGCAATGCCGTCACGAAGTCCATGGTGATGTGCTCCCATTTCCACTCGGGTATCGGCAAAGGTTGAAGAAGTCCAGCTGATCTCTGATGCTCGATCTTTATCTGCTGGCAAACCAAGCACTTAGCAACAAA
The DNA here is from genome assembly GCA_038442645.1 of Agave tequilana. NCBI lineage: Eukaryota > Viridiplantae > Streptophyta > Magnoliopsida > Asparagales > Asparagaceae > Agave > Agave tequilana. The sequence goes on along the minus strand of JAVJIF010031286.1, from coordinate 184,004 downwards.
CTGGGCTATCTCCCTCTTCATGGCATTCCACCAAAAGTGCTTCTTCAGGTCCTGGTACATCTTGTTTCCCCCAGGGTGTATAGAATAAGCTGAACTGTGAGCTCCCTCCAAAATCTTCTGTCTAACTCCTCCTCGGGGAACACAAAGTCTATCTCCAAAATACAATGCACCATCTGGGTGAATGCAGATATCCGACCTCAATCCAGCCTCCACCTGAGCTCTGAATGTCTGCAATCTGGGGTCCTCTTTCTGAGCTTCCTTGATCTCCTCTATCAATGATGACTGGATCTGTAAAGCCATGAACTGCTCGGCCTTATCACCCCCTTGCACTAACATCAAATCCAATCTGATGAATTCCTGAATCAACTCCCTCTGCTGTGTGAGGTGGACTAGCACTCTGTTCTCTGGCATCCTGCTCAGTGCATCAGGAACGGTATTGACTTTGCCTGGATGATACTGCAAGTCAATGTCATAGTCTGCCATCAGCTCCAGCCACCGCCTCTGCCTCATGTTCAACTCCTTCTGTGAGAATATATACTTGAGGCTCTTGTGATCTGTGTATATCAACACTTTGTCTCCCAGAAGGTAGTGTCTCCAGATCTTCAAAGCAAATATCACAGCTGCCAACTCCAAGTCATGAGTTGGGTAATTCCTCTCATGAGGCTTCAGCTGCCTAGATGCATATGCTATAACATGATCATGTTGCATAAGCACACACCCCAGGCCTTTACCTGATGCATCACAGAAAATGACCATCCCTCCTCTTCCTGAAGGGGTCCTCAAGATTGGAGCTGAAATAAGCCTCTGCTTCAACTGCTCAAATGCTGCATCACAATCTTCTGTCCATATGTATCTCTCCCCTTTTCTGGTGAGCCTGGTCAACGGAGCTGCAAGTCTAGAGAAATCCTGGACAAAGCGCCTGTAATATCCGGCTAGTCCAAGAAAGCTCTTTATCTCAGTCACCGTCTTCGGAACTGGCCAATTCTGCACTGCCTGGACTTTACTGGGATCAACTGAAATTCCTTCTGCTGAAACTATGTGTCCGAGGAAGGCTATGCTGTCCAACCAGAACTCACACTTGCTCCTCTTGGCATGAAGCTGCTCCTGCTGGAGGGTCTGCAACACAATCCTCAAGTGCTCTGCATGCTCCTTCTCATTCCTTGAATAGATCAGGATGTCATCTATGAATACAACTACAAACTGATCTAGGTATGGGGAGAACACTCGATTCATCAAGTCCATGAAAACCGCAGGGGCATTGGTGACTCCGAAAGGCATAACTAGAAATTCATAGTGGCCATATCGGGTCCTGAATGCAGTCTTCGGAACATCCTCCTTCTTCACCCTCAGCTGATGGTAACCCGACTGCAAATCTAACTTAGAAAATACACGGGTTCCATGAAGCTGATCAAACAAGTCATCAATCCGGGGCAAGGGATACTTGTTCTTGATGGTGACCTTGTTCAACTCCCTATAATCAATACAAAGCCTCTTACCACCATCCTTCTTATTCGCCAAGAGCACTGGAGCTCCCCATGGTGAAGTGCTTGGCCGAATCAATCCCTTGTCCGAATACTCCTGCAGCTGCTTCTTCAAGATCTCCAACTCCGTCGGTGCCATCCTGTACGGAGCCTTGGATATAGGAGCTGTCCCTGGAACTGTATCAATGGAGAACTCCACTATCCTCTCCGGTGGAAGCCCTGAGACCTCAGCAAAGACTTCTGGAAACTCATCCCACACTGGCACTCCCTTCTGAACCTCCGAAGTGGTCATCTGAATCTCCTTCTTAGCAGGCTTCACCTCTCCACTAAACTGGAACTCCGGCTGATGCGGGATTCTGAAATTGATCCTCCTTCCTCTACAGTCGATCACCGCATAGTACTGACTGAGCCAGGTCATGCCTAAGATTACGTCGTACCCTTTGGTGTCTAGTACGAGCATATCTATGGCCAAGATCTTCCCACAAAGCTCCACTGGACAGTCAGCACAAACTCTAGAAGATATAACTACCCCATTCCCTGTACTTATCTCCCACTTGTGGTCTAAAGTCTTAACAGGTATGGAATGAACAGCCACAAAATGGTCGGAGATATAACAGTGGGATGCACCCGAATCGAAGAGAGCGAGAACAGGTATAGAATGAACTCTGATGTTACCTGTAATCACCTCCTCTGAAGTCTCAGCCTCCTCTGCTGTCAGGTTGTAGGCCTGACCTCTGCCACGCCCTGCTGCTGTCCGGGCTCCCCTCTGCACTGGGCGAGCAACATGCGGCGGAGGAAGGGGAAGAGCTCTCCTCATCACTGGTCCCTGGTGCCTCTGCCCAACTGGCCCTGGTAGTGCTCTCTGTCCATTCTGCCCTTGAGGTGCCGGCAAGGTTTGGGTAGCAAACCCCACTCTCCTGTGTGGACAGGTCTCCACGGCATGGTCTCGTGCTCCACACACCAAACACCATCCGTTCGCCCTCCGACAATTCTGCTGGGAGTGTCCTGGCTTCTGGCAGAAATTGCAGATAAGACCTGGTCGAGCCACCTGGTAAGGAACTGCCCTGAATGGTTGCCTGGCCTGGACCTTCGCTGCTCTGGATGGTCCTCCTCTGCCCACCGGCACAAACGGCCTCTTCATGGCCTGGTTCTCTAGCTTCTTCTGAAACCCACGCTCCACCTCTCGAGCGATGGTGAGAACCTCAGCATAGGTCTTCAGCTGCTGGGGCATCAGAAACATCTGGATCTCCATCTGTAAGCCCTGCTGAAACCTGCTTGCCCTCTTCTCTTCATCTGACACCATGTAAGGGGCAAAGCGACTCAGCCTGAGGAATTCTGCAGCATACTCATCTACGGATCTATCCCCCTGTTGAAGCCTGATGAACTGCTCCTCCATGTCCTTCTGAGCAGTGGCGGGAAAGAACCTGCTATAAAAGCTCTTGGAGAATGTATCCCAAGAGATAGGCTCCTTCAAGCGAGCCTCCTCTGCAAGCCACCAAGTCCTAGCTATGTCCTTCAGCTGGATCTTTGCAACCTCCACTTGGTTCTCCTTAGGCACCCTGGCGGCGTTCAGCAGATCGGTGGTGTCTATCAACCACTGTTCAGCCTCCAATGGTCTCTCGACTCCCGTGAATACGGCCGGTTGCAGCCGCCGAAAGTCTGACACGTTCCCAGGCCTTTGCTCCTTCGGAGCTGCCAACTCCTGCCTGAGGAGCTCAGTCTGCTGCTGCTGATTCTCCATCTGCTGATGCTGGTTTCCCAGCATAGTCTGAATGATCCTCAGGACATCAGCACCCTCTCCTCCTACGGGTCCATTCGGTACTTGCCCGACATTGTTGCGACCCGAACGTCTCTCCATACCGAAAGGGATAAGATCTGGAATTGGAAACAAGGGAAAGGAGTTTAGGATACGAGGAATGAATCAAGGACGAAGTCGAGAAGGACTATATAACTTTGTACATTGTAGTTGGCATAAGCAAATCACTAGAATTTGCCACTTGATTGTACTTTTAGGTTTGAGAGCCTAGGCTCTGATACCAACCTGTAACGCCCCGATCCCAAAGATACGGGAACGTCACTGCAACGCATATACGTAGGTCAGATGGTGCCCCCACGTATATACGCTAAGCATAAGTGCAACAAGTATCAGAGTACAACACACAGCGCGGTATATTCATATGCCAACTTACAAAAGATAAATACAAAGCTATACAAGTTATGATAAGCAAAAATCACTTTACAAGTGTCCTTTATCACAACCCAAGTCCAAAAAGAACGATATACAACCAAAAATACAAAAATGCTCACGTAAGGATGGAGATCCGTGAACCAAAAAGAAGTGTCGGGCAGGATAGATCTAGAGCTGGTCAGCCTGCTCTCCTAGGTAAGCCAAGTCCTCTGTGGAAGGCTCCACTTCGACCCAGGCCTCGGAATCTGAATATGCAAATCCAAAGGGTCAAGACATAATACAACAAATAAAGGTAGCCAAGTGGCAAGGATCATGAATAGAGATAATGAAATAGTACTAAGTAACAATGTATGACAAGAGATGTAATCTAAGAAAGATAAAGTCATATGCAATAAATCTACAATTAACGTCTTATTATTATTACTTGTCTTACTGTGATATCTAGCTATGTGACCCAGCGTCCCAGAGCACATAGATCCATATCCTAGTGAAACAAGGTTGTTATTGGAAACAGCGGTTGTATCGACGAACTATGTTTACAGTGTGTCCCGTGCATGCCCGGGACCACGGCCCAGTATTGTTCCGTTGCTTGAAGACGGAACCTGCCGCTAGGCTAAACAGGAGGGTCTTATGTATGCCCTTGTCATGACAGTAAACAGGAAAGGGAGGAAGCACTCCCCTCGGTCCCCTGGAGTACCACAGGTAAGACCGGAAACATGGTGCACATCCTAATACCACTGTAAACACGAACACATATCGATATTCCGCATATTTCCCCCTGACCCATGTGTAAGTTGGTGCATTTATGTAAAAGTCCGGTGTATCATGCTTTGTTTTAAGAGATGGCATGATAGGTGGTGATGTTGCTATTTAACATGCCATGAAACGAATATATACACTAACAAGTCATGAGGCAATAGGAGATGCATCCATTCAGTTATATGTCATGTAGTGCTGGTATTGAAGCATGAACAAGCAGGAAATAATACACATGTAACAAGTATAGGTACTAAATTTAGAACAGAAATTAACTATGACACACAGCCAGGATTAGTCGACTAGGGGTAAGGGTTAGTCGACTAATACTGGGATACAAAGAGTTAGAATTCTGTTTCAGGGAAAATTAGTCGACTAGGGTAGGAAGGTTAGTCGACTAATAGGGAGTTATAGTCGACTGATGGACACTTAAGTCGACTAAGTCTGCTGATACAGAAAGTTGGGTTTCTGATCCAGGAAGGATTAGTCGACTAGGTGGATTCAGGAGTCGACTAATATGGGTTTCCAGAGAGTTTATTAGTCGACTGATATTTTGGGCAAGTCGACTAATGCTGGGTTTTCCAGAAAAACTAAATTTCAGCTAAGTGTTCTAGTCGACTAGGTCTTATGGTAAGTCGACTAAAAGTGGGGAAAATCAGTGTACAGGACAGAAATTCTGGAAACGTGTTTGATGGCTAAATTCCTGGTTTTGGTGACCTATGTGTACAAGAAGTGTAAATACAGTGCTCTAAGGCTAATACAAGTCTTGGTGAGTGAATTATTCCCTTGGAATGGTTGGATTTGAGCTTAGATGACCTAAAAATAGGATTTTTAGTGTGCAAGTGAACAAAGATTTCTACTTCAAGTATGTGATGTGTGAATTAGGTCTTGGTGAGTAAGAACTCACCTAGAGGGGTCAAATCTGAAGCTTGATCCAAGGATGGAGGTGTTGGCTCCAATCCACAACTTGTAGTTGAAGCTAGGTTGAAGAACTAGCTCTTGGAGTTGCCTTGGGGAGTAGTGGTGAAGATGGAGCTCTAGATGAAGTCCTTGATGAATCCCTTGTGATCTAGAGGTGGTTGTGAAGGGATTTGGGTGATCTCTTGAAGTTAGGGTTTGTTGAAGAGGAAGAAGAAGGGGATTTTGCAATTCCTCTCTTGATGAAGAAATGAGAAGGAAAGGGGGAAATTTGCAATTGAAGGAATTTATATGTTGGGATTTATGTGAAGGGGTTGACATTTTGGTGAAAGTGAGGGGTTACCTTGCAAAAGGAGGGGTGAGGTGAGTGTCCTCTCTTTGGCCACTTGGCCGGCTGTGGGAGAGGGAGAGAGTGAGTGGGGTTAGGTGAAGTGATGAGTGGGAAATGAGGTGGAAATGAAGTGGAATTTGGATTTTTGCAATTTTGGAAAAATGCCCGAAATTCAAGTATTTTGGAATGGTCTGAAAATTTTACCAAAAATCAAGAATGATATTTGAAGACCAATGGTGAAATTCGTTTGAAGAAATACTGTATAGATTTTTAATTAAAAATCCCGGAATCAGTTATTTACCGACTCCGAAAGAATTTCATAAATTTATAAAATCTCCAGAAAAAGAGTGTGAGTAGGAAATATGATTCTAAGCAATAAAGTCTAAAGGACTTTCTAGAAATTCCTAACAGTTTGGAAGATAAAAATTCGGAAATCGGTCAGCGGTACTGGCCGACACCGGTTTCGGAGAAATTCATTTTAATTCCAGAAAATTCCAGAAAATCACATAAAATATTAAATATTGGAAAATGATATTTGAAATTAAAATCGGTCAAATACGGAAGGTACATCAGAAAATACGGTAAAAAGGACTGAATACGTAACTAGGCACGTATTCCGGGAGAGGGGTATTACACCGGTCGACCGACTTCTGTCTCGGTCGACCGATCCGATCGACCGGCAGACAGCCAGGTCAAACTTATAGGGATTAAAAACTTGGGTATTTGCCTTCTAAAAAATCCCATAAAATACAGATAAATTCCATAAAAATATGTTCTTATTATATCTTTGGAATAAAAATATGTGTGAGTAAAATTCAACACATATTACAAACTATTTGAATCATTTTTGTATTCTTAAAAAATTGCCTTAAACCAAAATTCGTATTTTTCAAAACTTGGATTTTGAAATGGAAAACCGTTTTCTTCAAAACACATGTAAATGCAAAAATATGATATTGAAATAACTTTGAAGCATATTGTATATGGATAGAATCCAATATACATATATAGATATATATGTTTTTAACATGAAATCTAAAAATAAGTTTTGTTTAAATACAAAACTCCAACTCATGAAATAGACTGTCAAAGTGAGTTTTTCTAAACAGATGAAGCATAAATGTATATAGATCAAATCTAATATACATTAAACCATGTAAACTTGTTTTGATTCTATCTATTCATGAAAATCATATATATGAACTAGAAATTCAAAACGGTTAAACTGAAAACAAAACATGAAACTTTAAACTTGTGTGTATATTGTGAACTTGAGCATATCAACACTATCTAATCTTTAACACAAGATCTAAACCATAAACTAAACAAACCGAGGTTTTCTTGTAGAACTTCGTCTCCAAGTCTACTCGATCCAAAACCGATCCAACGAGCTTGACTCCAGCTGAGTGCTAGATGCGATCTTGACGCACTAGATGCGATCTTGACGCGCGAGCTCTTGAATCACCATGTGAAAGCTCCAAAATACCTTTGTTGAAGCTAATCACCTACTAATATCTTGATCAAATATCTGAAACTAAATTTCACAAGATTATTAGTAAACAATAACTACATGAGTTAATCATCATCAAAACTAGAGTGAAGGGCCTCTGGGCCAACAGTTTGTTCCTTCGGAAAAGTCAATGTTTTCCACACTGCAAAAGTGGATCACAATGAGAAATTAAAGAAAGATATTCTTTGCTAAGTGATTACCTAAGTGCAATCAATGCTTGTGCATTAGCCTCAATGTACTTGTCATTACCAAAATAGGATTTCTTGGCAGTGGCAAGATAAACATGCAAACCTAGGGCTTTTAAATATGAACTCATTTTAAATTTCACATATCTATGTTAGAATCATCAAACATAGGTGGAGTAAGATAATCCAAAAGTGTAAATTAATATATGTGCAATTCAAATCTAAATTAGCAAATAAGGATCTCACTCCTAGGTGGTTAAACTGAATATCAGGAGTGTTAGCTTTGATACAAATTGAAAGTACACCTAGAGGGGGGTGAATCGGTGTAGTGCTAATCTAATGCAAATAATGCAGAATTAAAAACTTAATTGCAAACACACAACGTATAACCGAGTGAGCCGAATTCCCCGTTAAGGGCTCTGAAACTACTCCTCGAGATTCCTCTAAACTAAGAGTTGAGGTGCTATTAAAAGTTCTCTTGGTTAAACACAAGTGTGAGCAAACAAACTATATCTAACATGTATATGAATATGAATAATATAGAGCAATGCAAGATATAAGAGAGAAATAATCAAATGCAAACACAGTGATATGTTTCGAGGTTCGAGCCACTGCTCTACGTCCCACCTTCACACAGAATAATTTTCACTATGTCCACACAGGACCTTCCACAAAGGGACCTCCACTGAGAAATTACAACTCAACACCGGAGTACACAACTCTTTCTCTCAAACACAAACCTCTACACAAGAGGTGGGCATTAAGCCAAAGCAAAGAAAATGTTTACAACTTGGTGATCACAAAGATCACAAACAACTCTTAGTGATCTCAAAGGATCACAAGCAATTTTTCTCACAAAACAAGATCTTCAAGATAGGTTTAGAATTGAATAACTCCAATGTGAGAAATTAATACTTGGGAAAAACATCTTGATAGATATTAAAATGAAGAACAAAACAATTCCCCAAATCTAGTTTTTCTTTGATTTTTAAAAAACTTTGAAAACAAATAAAGATTAGGAATTTTGGCACTAAAACTATTTTGAAAACTAGCTGAAAATATTTGAGAGAGAGAGAGAAATTTTACTCTTGAATTCTTGTTGAAAATAGGCCTCAAAGACCCATATTTATAGAGGTCTAAAATTATAGCCGTTGGGTTCCAGAATAGGTCAAAAATGACCTATCAGTCAACCGCTCGGTCGACCGACCAATGGTCATATTTCTGACCGTTTGGGCTGTAGGTCGGTCGACCGTTCTAAGGCACAATGAGAAATTTCTCACTGTCGGTCGACCGATGCCAGAACCAGAGAGCAGCCCTCTGGTCGGTCGACCATTCAGTTGACCAGGGAAAGATTCAGAGAGAAAGCTTTCTGGATCGGTCGACCCTGCGGTCGACCTAAGGACTTGTGCACGTCCTGTGCACATCGGTCGACCGCTCGGTCGACCGTAGACAACCCAAAACAGGATTGTAGGTTAGAAAATCTTGGCTTTTAAATACCTATAAAATCTCATAAAACACATAAAATCCACAAAAAAAGTTCAAGTAAATATTTGAAGTACAAATATGTGTAAGCAAAAATCAACACATATTACAAACTATTTGAACAATTTTTGTGGTATAGAAATTTAGTTTTTAAAAAAAAATGGTATTTTCCAAAACTAAACTTTGAAATGGAAAACCGATTTTTTCAAACATGTATAAATACAAAAACAAGATATTGAAATATTTTGAAGCATAATGTGTATGGATAGAATCCAATACACATAAAATGATATATCCATGTTTTTTACAATAAATTTCAAATTAAGTTTTGATAAAAACAAAACTTAAAATCATGAACTAGAATCATCAAAATAAGTTTTTATAATCAATTTGAATCATCAATATATATGAATGAAATCCAATATACGCATAAATCATGTAAACTACTTTTGATTTTATCTATTCATGAAAACTAACAAATGTATTCTTAAAAATCTAAAACGGTTAAACCGAAACTAAAACTATTGAATTTGTGTGCGTGTGTACTTGAGCATATCAAGACTAACTATTCTTACACAAGATCTAAACAAAACTAAACAAAACTAAACAAACAAACCTATATACAAGTCTTCTCTTTGATCTTCATCTCGAAGACGACTTGATCCAAACACGATCCATGAGCTTGACTTCATCTCGAGTACTAGATGCAATCTTGACACATGAGCTCTTGAATTAACACAAGTTAGCTCTAAAACTAGCTTTGAATCCTTTGTTGAAGCTAAACATCTACTAAGATCTTAATCAATAACTGAAACTATATAAACACAAGATCATTAGTAACTTAACTTCATAAGTTAGTCATCATCAAAACTAAGGTGAAGGGCCTTTGGGCCAACATAGCCCATACCTGATATACTAGTTTGATAAAAAAGGTACCAAAAAATACTTTAAACAAGTTAAATGTATCAAATAGTTTTCTCTTGATTATATATCAAAAACTTTATTATTTTCCTAAAAACATAATTTTTAAACTTTGTTATTACTTTTTTTTTCAATCCTAATATCGTGTATTAATAAAGACTGTTCAAAATTTACCTCTATCCTTTCTCGGGTCAAATTGAAAATTGACATGATGTTTCTCTCTTAAAAATGCTAATATAACTTATTCACTTTCTTAATTTAATCATGCAACTAGAAAATAAATAAACAAATAATAAAGAATTAATCAAGAACACCTCGTGTATTTATTTAAATAAAATATTTTAAATAAGATATAATTCTCAAATAACATAATTCAACTCCATTTGAAAGCATTTTCAGTAATTATGATTTAAATAATATTTTTATTTTATATAAACATCAAATCTTAAGAGAATTTGTTGTTACAACCAAAACTAGAAATTTAAAACTTTCTCTATTTTTTTACCTCCCTAATTATCTTTTCTATAATTTCAATTTGTATCCTTATTTTACTAAAAAAAAATCTTTTATCTTCTAATGTTTATCTAATAATAATATTAGTTTTAAAGGTTTGATTATTTTAATGGTAAATGAATCTTGTTATAATTATCATTCATATTTAAATGTATTCGGGGAAGAAATGTTGGAAGATATTCAGTCACAAAATTTTGATAAAATTAAAAAATATTTGACCAAGAAATTCCAGAAAGGCAAAAGACATTGTTCGGCCGGACTCCGACCGAACAGATCTGGGCGGGGGGAGGGGGCGGGCGGGGGGAGAGTGGGGGGCCGACGAGGGGGAGGGAAGGAGGGGGAGGGCGAGCTGGGGGAGCACCGGAGGAGGGGGAGGGGAGGAACTAATATATCAAGTAGTTTTCTCTCGGTTATATATCAAACTCTAAACTTTATTATTTTTCTAAAACCATAAATTCTAAACTTTGGTATTACTTTTTGTTCAATCTGAATGTAGTGTACTAATAAAGGCTAAGAATATTCAAAATTTACCTCTATCTTTTTTCGGGTCAAATGAAAATTGACATGATGTTTCTCTCCTAAAAAAATAAAGTTACTATAACTTATTCACTTTCTTAATTTGATCATGCAATTGGAAAATTAATAAACAAATAATAAAGAATTAATCAAGAACACCTAGTGTATTTATTTAAATCAAATATTTTAAATAAGATATACTTCTCAAATAACATAATTCAACTATATTTGAAAGCTTTTTCAGTATTTATGATTTAAAATATATTTTCATTTTATATAACATCAAATCTTAGGAGAATTTGTTGTTACAACCAAAACTAGAAATTTAAAATTTTCTCTATTTTTTGTGTGACCTCCCTAATTCTCTTTTCTATAATTTCAATTTGTATCCTTATTTTGCTACAAAAAAAAAATCTTTTCGCTTTTCACGTTTATCTAATACTAATATTAGTTTTAAAGGTCTAATTATTTTGATGGTAAAAGAACCATCTTATAATTATCATTCCTATTTAAAAGTATTCTGGGAAGAAATGCCGGAAGATATTTAGTCGCAAAAAATTAGATAAAATTAAAAAATATTTGACCGCATGAAATTCTAAAAAGGCAAAAGACGCCTGAAATTCAGGAACGGATACAGTGTTCGGCCAGAGTAGCCTGTGCCTGTTCGGCCAGATCCGACCGAACAGATCTGGGGGGACAAGGGGAGGGGAGGGGAGGGAGGGGAAGGGTGGGGGGAGAGCGCTGGAGGAGGGGGAGGGAAGGGAAGGAGGGGGAAGGCCAGAACTCAGAGGGGGGGAGGAGGAGGGGACCGTCCGGGGGGTCCAGGGGAGAGGGAAGGCCGGGGAGGAGGGGAAGCGAGGGTCGCCGAAGAATATTGAGAAAGGAGATGGAGGAAAGAGGAATAAGAAATGGGTATTTTGGACTTTTCACCATGGGTGAAATGGACTAAAAAAAATAATGGCACACTTATAAATTTTTTGGGGACCTTTCTCACTTTTGGGGGTGACAATATCCGTTCCCCTGAAATTCGGGGGGGGGGGGGGGGGGGGGGGGGGGGGGGGGGGCTACTGAATTACCCTAATACCCTCATGTAGTTTTCCTTCTCTGGTTTAGTAAGACAAAAAAATAAAACAAAAAAAATTTGAAGCACCAAAGCTCTTCTCTTAAGAATTTCAAGCCCAATAAATCTGCAAGATTTTCTTGCTTACCTATGTTTCTTTTATTTTTCATATTTCTAGAAATTAGAACTATATTAGATAATTTTGATAATTTTAAGTAAACTAAACCTTATGAATATATTTATCATGTTTAGATTCTTAAGAATCTACAAGTAAATTTAATTTAAGAATTATATTTATTTTTAGAATCACTCGTGATTTCTAAATATTTGACTATATTCTAATTAAGGAATCAATCTCTGTCTTTGTTTCAAAAAAATATATGCACTGACCACAAGTGGCAACGGGTTTGGATCCTATAAGATACAATTGCATAACTGTCTTAAACTTTAATGATTTTCCTATGTATTCAAACTCACATAAAATTATTAGGATCCGCATGAGGATCCAAATCCTACAAAATCAATGAGAGATGAATTTGTATTTCCAATTTTTTGCATCCAATATTTCTCTCAAAATTTGTTACATTTCATTGAGAACCAAATAGAAATTGAAGTATTTTGTTCTCGTACCTTTGTTTTTGATATATGATAATTTTGAACATGATCTTGTAATTTATGCAAATAATATTTAGGAACCAAAAAATAATTTAGTTTGAAATAAGTGAACTAAATCGTAAAAATATTCAAAGGACTCTCTTGCTTTTAGAAATAAGAGAAGAAGAAAAAATTAACAAAAACTTTTTTCTTTTTACCTTCGAAAAGTCACATCTAAATCACTAGTTTAATCTGCATGAAAGACATATTTTTAATGACAAAAAGTAGTTTCAAAATGCACGTCATTGACCAACTTGCACCCATCTTTTGATTAGGATCTCAGCACCTTTAAACTAAACCCCACCTTAGTCATAATGAGTAATTTGAAAGTGGGTCAAGTCGAGTTTGGTCAAGTTAATAAATCTTAGAGGTTACATTTAGCATATAAGACTTCACTTGGAATTCAACATTCCCATGTAGATTCTTATGTTTGACCTAAGATCAATTCAATATTCTCAAAAATATTGAATTTCTATTGGCATCACATTTTCTCATTTCATGTGAATGTGATTCCTCCATCAAAGGAGAGATATTCTACATTCCCACATTATAAAAAATCATAGAAAATCAAATTTCTCAAAATATATCTATATTATTTCTTTCCATCTTTTCTTCTTTTCCTTGCCACAACTATCGTTGTCGTTGCTACCCCTCACTGCCACCACTTGCACATCACTGGTATTGCCACTGCCATTGCAATCACGATCCCATCACCGCATGCACTTTTAAGTAGGGCTGGGAATTAGACCGAGCTCGACCTGGCTCTAATTAAGTCCAATGGGGTAAAGTTAGGCTTAGGCTAAGCATTTATAATTATAATTGGGCTTGAGCCTATATTTTCAACCGGATAGGTTGGATTTGGGCTTAAGATATGTGGCCAATAGGCCCAATAGGACGAGTGCTTATGAATTTTTATCCTTAATCTTTAAGGAATTTATACAAAAAAAAAAAAATAGATTCTCACGGCGCATATGGTCAACTCAACTTCTGAGAAATGTTGGATCTCTATCGGTACAACATTTTCTAATTTCATGGGAGTATGATTCCCTCTGCTAGAGAAGGGGTCTCCTACATCCTCACAAAACAGAAATCCCGATAAGAAATCTAATTTCTAATTATATCTAAGTTCTTCCTTTTGTGTTTTCTTCTTTTCTAAAAATTCGTTAAAAAAAATCTGATTCTCATATCATTATCGTTGTCATCGTCGCTGCTACTACCACCACCTGCACAGCACAGACACTATCACCACGTCCCTACCATTATTGTTACTCTTGCCACCTCCAACAACACTACTATTTTCGTCATTATTGTCATCACACTACTACTATCACCTCCACCATTACCATCCCTTTGCTACTTCAACAATCATTAAATACATACCCTATATTCATTATACTAATTCTAAATCTTTTAAATTGTAAAGTTTCTCTTTGTCCATCAAGTTTAAAAATTATTTCTTCTCTAGTCTTATGGACTAATACTAGATCATAGCACATAACATGCACCCATGGATCTCATCCTGGATATGTCTATTTAAGCAGAGACACGAGGCCATTTCCAAAAGTTTTAATTAGGGCGCGTAATTGTTGGATCATATGTCGTGGACCTTACCTTACTCTCAACCAAACAGCCTCTGAGCTAACGAGGATTGTGATGTACCACACCAAGTTAGAATCACCAAGTTCACATATTAGACTGAAAGAAAACTATTTTTTGATAAAATTAAATCTTGCCTAAGTTCCCTCTAATCAGAGACCTTTAAATCACTTACCATGACTTGTGACAATGAAAACAATGTCTGAATAATGAAGGCTATGATAATTACTTTTCAAAGGAATATGTGACAGACATTTCCTATGTAGCACTGCTTGTGAGTTTTTCAGATTAAAAAGCAAATTCAAAGGGCATCAGATATAACACATGCATTTTACTCAGACTTGTAGTATTAGAAGGTAACAAGAGGCTACAAGTAGATTTCAAGAGGAAATAAATTAATTAACTAAAATTAAATTAAAATATAAACTTGACCAACCTCAAAGCTAACATTTTTTATCTTTCTCAAAGAAACAATAATCTACAGCGTTGATGACTGAATTCATGAAGGCATTTTTGTAATAGAATTTGGATAGCCCCAAGAATACATCAACAATACGCATCATAACTAGCGAATAATTAGAATATCTAAAAAAAAGTCATGTTGATTTTTCTTGTCTCGTTAAGAAGATCAGAGTCCTTGATTCTTTTGAAATCCCAATAAAAACTTCACACTCCAGTTTCTACTTGTGGATACTGATACAACATCACTTGGTCAGATTAGTCCCTGCAAAACAAAAAAAAACAAAAAAAAAGATACACATATCGAAGTTACAAAATGATAGCCTCCGGTTCGCTCACCAGAAGCCATATGCTCAATAAACAAGTTATTAATGGGCATCCTCTTTGTTCACATGATCAGATTTCTTGCATTCCTTCTTCTTCCTTGCTAAAGTTCTTTCCTCAATCTTCTGAACTTGTTTCTCTGTGAGCCCTGCACTTTACAGGGCCTTCTCTTTAAGTTGCTCAAAAACCTAGAAAAAAGAGAGTTCGGGGGCAAAAAAAAACATAAACAAAAACCAAGTCAAGAAAACAGTGATAAAATACTTTCATGAAACAAACAAATATTTATCGCTAGCCAAAAACCTTGAATTACCTCGGAGCATGCAGAAGAAGACATAAGACCAAGAAAACCAAGATTATCCTTGACTTTCTTTTCATACACAATTAGAGCATGAAAATGTTGTCGTTGCTGCTGCCTTCCCTACAGATGGTCGGCGAATCAAATTACATAACCAAGCACCATCGATGACTAAAAAACAATTGGCATGACTAATCTGTTAGAATTATAAATCAAAATGAATGTTATTCATTACATTAGTGAAGAAGTTGAAAAGTCATCAAAATGAGTGTGATTCATAACATTAGTGAAGAAGTTGAAAAGTCATCATAAAATGTGATTTATGGCATCAGTAGAGAAGAAAAAAATCATCATAAATTGTAGAATTGAAAGAGTCATCATCATTAGAGAAATGAAGAGTAACCATGAATTGGAGAAGTTAAAAAGTCATGTATGCATTGCTTTATTGTCATTTGTTTATGACATTAAGTAGATGGTTGATATTCTTATAAGTTTTTCTTTGAAGCCTATAAAAGGCTAGCGTACCTCTTTGTTTTTTTAAGCAAGCAAGAAAGAAAAGTTGAATTAGATTCATTCTCTATTTAAAATTTTAGATTATAGTATATTAGTCTGTAGACTTGTGTACATAATTGGTATCATAGCCATTTTAATCTTTTCTTCCATTTTCTCTTCTCCTCATGGCCTCTACTAATAATCTTATCAATTAATAAGTACCTAAGTTATTGAAGAATAACTATGAGAGTTGGTCAATTCAGATGAAAACTCTATTTGGTTCTCAAGAGTTGTGGGAGCTAATCATTGATGGGTTCAAGGAACCACACCAGAGGTAGAAGCTGCCTACATTACTGAAGAGAAGAAGGCTCTTAAAGAGCCAAGAAAGAAGGATAGTAAGGCTCGTTTTCTACTCTATCAAAGGTTGGACGAGTCTACCTTCGAGGGAGTTGCCGAAGCAACAACGAGCAAGGAAGCAAGGTAAATCTTTACTACCATCTACAAAGGAGTCGAGCTGGTGAAGCGAATTCACCTCCAAACTTTGAGGGACGATCTTGAAGCTGTTCAAATGAAAGATGAAGAAAAAATCTCCGATTATTATTCACAATTACTTCTAATTGTGAATGAAGAAAATGAAGAGAAATGGAGAGAAGATGGAGGACATCCGAGTGATGGAGAAATTGCTCCAATCCCTCACATCAAAGTTCGAGCACGTGGTGGCGGGAATTAAGGAGTCAAAGAATTTAGAGGAGATCTCAATAGAGAAGCTTATGGGATCTCTCCTAGTTCATAAGCAACACATGCAAAAAAAAAGACTAGTTTCATAGTGTTGGAACAAGCATTAGAGTCAAAGCTATCTCTAAATGATCGAGGCACACATAGTAGAGGTCGTGGTCATGGTAGAGGTAGAGGACGTGGTCCTCAACAATGCACCACTCAAAATCAAGTGGAGGTCCATAGCTTCAGAGCTCGAGGACAAAGCAATCGGGGAAGATTCACATTTGGACATGAAAATAACAAGAATATCCAATCCTACAACTCTCAAAAATTTGGACACTATGCTTCAGATTGCTGGTACATAACTGAAGATCTTATCATTCTCGCTGGAACAAAAAATAATGTGGGTAATCACTCTATTCTTCTTACCATGATGATTTAAGTGTTCAGAATGATGTTTGGTACCCTGACTCGGGTGCTATCAATCACATGTGCGGGAAGAAAGAACTTTTTATGAAACTCACAGAAGGAGTTCATGGAAGTGTGAGCTTAGGAGATTCTTCAAAACTCCCCGTTGAAGACAAAGGAAAGATTAAAATCTACCAAAAGGATGGCAAGTCTGAGTATATTTCCGATGTTTATTATATTCCTAATATGAATAGTAAAATTCTCAGCAACAGTCAATTACTCAAAAAAAGATATAATGTATATATGAAGAACAACCATATTGGTTGCAAAATGCAAAAGGAGGTCTCATATCTTGTGTTAAAATGAAAAAGAACCGCATGTTTCCTTGCATCTAAATATGAAAGTTGAGAAGTATTTTCAAGGACTCGTGGAGAATGAGTCATGGAGGTGGCATTTTCGCTTTGGCCATCTAAACTTCAACAGCCTGAAGCTACTATCTATAACCGGCACTGTATAAATCTTACAAACAATCGATCTACTGAGTTATTTTTGTGAAGGTTGCATAATTGGCAAGCAAGCACGACTTCCTTTTCAAGTGGAAAGTCGTAGAAAGCGGATGCACCATTGCAACTTGTTCACACTGACATTTGTGGACCATTAGATCCTGTCTCTTTATGAAGTAATAGATATTTTATTACCTTCATTGATGATTTCAATAGAAAGTTATGGGTGTACATTCTTAAAGAAAAATTTGCTGCCTTTACTACTTTCAAGCATTTTAAAGCCCTTGTTGAAGCGGAGAGTGGTCATAAGCTAATAACTCTCCGATCTGATCGAGATGGTGAGTACACCTCAAATCTGTTTCAAGAATATTACAGGAAGCATGATATAAAGAGGCAGTAGTATAAGAGGCAGTTTACTACTGCCTGCACACCACAGCAAAATGGCATTACAAAAAGAAAGAACCGCACCATTTTTGACATGACAAGAACCATGCTCAAAGAAAAGGGGCTATCAAGCAGTTTTGGATCGAAGTCATGGCGTGCTCAGCTTACTTGATCAATTGATGCCCCACAAAGATAGTGAAGAACAAGATACCTCAAGAGGCATGGAGCTGCTACACGTCTAGTGTCGCACACCTATGAATTTTGGGTGTGTTGCATATGCTCAAGTATTTGAAGTCAAAATAAAAAAGCTTGACAATCACGGTAAAAAATGCATTTTCATCGAATATAGCGAGGAGTCGAAGGCATATAAGCTCTACAATCCACTAACTAAAAACTGGTGGTTAGTAGAGACATTATCTTCAATGAAGCAGAAGCATGGAGCTGGAGCAATGAAGAGAATGTCAAAGAGCAACTCGTGGTGGAAAACCTGATGAGCCCCCACAGGAGGTTTCGTTACCAGTTACACTACCATCTTTTTGTTGGCCCGAAGGTTACACTCTCCGGTTTATACGTTTTGATGATAAAAAACTATATAAAAGATTTTTGATACTAATAGAGTTTCTAGTATGAATTTCAGGTTAGTACAAGTCTTGATAGCTCAAGAAGTCTCAAGCATGTTACAAGGTTGATAGCTCAAGAGGACTCACTCATAGGATAAGAGACTCTAGCTCGTCCTTTGCCCATCTATGCGGTTCAGAGATACCTACTTGTAGATTATTGTGTTATTAGTTTGTTAAAGAATAGTATATAGTATTGAAGCTCAAATACCCTACACACACAAAATTGCACGTGTTTTCAAAAGATTATTTTGACTCTTGATAAAATACTTTAAGTCCTATTTCAGTATATGCATACTTAGCTTATCGTATTTTACAAAGCCTTTAAAAATCCCTTTGAAAATAAAATATCTTCAAATCAGATTTCTAACCTGATTTCTGTTTATGACATGTTGCGGTTGACCGGGCGATCAACCGGCTCTGTTACAGGTCAGAACGGTCAACCGAGCGGTCGACCTCAGTCCTGACCTATGGGGTGTGCAGGTGTGCACGTTCCCCGGACGACCGTCGACCGAGCAGTCGACCGACTGACAGACCCAAACTCTCTGTTTGGGCCGGTCGACCAGCCGGTTGACCGTGCTCTGTATCTCTAGCCAAACGGCTAGATTTTTAAACCTGTTTTAAAACGTGGTTTTTATTTTAAAACGTGGATTATGCTGGATTTTGGTCAAATTATACCTGCTTAGTCCAGATAGATGTTTACCCTTTATCCCAACCTAAATCCTATATATATGGGTGGTTGGGGTTGAAGTGTCACACAACAACTATTAGAAAGTTTTCAAAGTTTGAGTATTCTTGAAAGAAGTGTTTTAATCTCAGTCTTTTGTGCTCTAATCTCTATTTTATTTTTGAAGTTTTTGAATCAAATTTCTCTTCTACTTTATTTTATTTTCACTTACAAACCTTGAGTTCAATCCTACATATTATTCTCTAGGGTTTTGTAAAGAAAAGTTTTTCAAAAGAGAGTTTGTGGTCTTTTGATATCCAAATTATTATTGTACTTGTGGCTACACTACCTCTGGACTAGAGGAGTGTGATTGAGGAGTTGGGTACTCCCTAGTGATTGTAATCCTTTGTGAAAATTCTAATGGATCAAAAATCCTTCTTGGTGAAGGCGGGGACGTAGAGCTGGGTGCTCGAACCTCGAAACAAATCTCTGTGTTTGCGATTGGTTTACTTGTATCTTTTACTTTCTATGCATTCATTCTTATATTGTCGATCTATACTCTTACAAAAAGATTGCATTGCGCACCTCAAACTCTTATTTAGAGAAATCATGAGAAAGAAGTTCAGAGCCATTCACGGGGTATACGGCTTCTAATCTTACTTTGAGTGATCGTTGCATTATCTCATTTTTAATTTGTACATTATTTGTATATTGATTAGCATTACACCTATCACCCCCCTCTAGGTGTGATTTCAATTGGTATCAGCGCTATGACTCTAGTTTTTGGCTTTACAACCTTAGAGAGATCCTATAAGTTGCTAATCACTATTTTCATATCTTCATTTGTCCACTAGTAAAGATGGCCGATAACATTAAGACCCCTCCCAAATTTGATGGACTCAACTTTCCCATATGAAAAGTTAGGATGAACATATTTTTATAATCTCTAGGTAGCCAAGTTGCTAAGTCTTTGACCAAGCCCTATAGTGCACCCATAGGTGAGGACACTTGGTCCGATCTTATCTCCAAGGAAGTTGATGCAAATTCGAAGGCTTAAAATGTCTTGCTTTTAGCATTAAATGAGGATGACTTAATACGGGTTATCCATTGCAAATCCACCTATCAGATTTGGCAACACTTATTGGTCACTCATGAGGAAACATCACAAGTCAAGAGAGTTAAAATTGATCTCTTACATTTCCAATATGAAAAGTTTTAGAATGCAAGAAAATGAATCTATTGATGATATGATTACTAAGTTTACTAAAATCACAAATGCTCTTGCTTCTCTAGGTGATGAAATCAACAACAGGCGTGTTTGGTTGCAAGGAAGTGGGTGGAAGTAAGGAAATGTAGAAGTATAATTGCTCACTTTCCTATCTATCCAAACACCGGAAAAGGAAAATAAGAAAATCCCTTTTCCTTTTCTCTTTCCTCTTTTACACAACCATTTCCTTACTTTCAGAGTGCTACAGTTAATTTTGTGGTCATGTAAATCTCATTGGCAGTGAAAATATATTGGCAGTGAAAAGCAATTCAGAGAGTTCCACAATAGCCAGAATTTAAAGCTAATCATGCCTAGAGACCAATTACAGCAACCTGATCAACAGTTTCAGTGATATAAATGATCCAACTGGAAAACAAATATATCTTGAATAAACTTTGACTTGAGAAATAATGAAACACAACCATGAATGCCAACTTGAAAAGGCACAGCATATTCGGAAGGAAAAGAAGAAGAAATAGGTTAACAGAAAGTTACCAAAAGAAAAGAAAATTATTGAGAAGGTAATGAAGTGTTCTAGAAAACTAGAACTGCATGAAAAAATTGAAAGGGAAATGTACCTCGGTCATTAAACTTCTTTAGAATAGGGTCAACTAGTATTTGAAGCTGCTTCCAAATGAGGCATGTATTAGGAATTTCCTCCACCTGCAGATGCCGCAGATGCCATTGTTGAAATGCGGTTTATAAAAATAATAAGAGAGCAGCATGCTCAGCTAAAGTAAATGAATACATTGGTGCTAGATGAGGACTTGAGAAATCTCATTAGAATTGTCCAGATTAGAGTCATGATATTACGGGTTGCAGGCTTACAGCTTTTACTGTTTAACAAAGTGGAAGAAGAGCTAATACATTCAATCAGGAAAGCTATGAGGCGAAGGGAGGGGGGATCAAAGAACAAGATTATGAAGATAATGGGAATTTCAAAATTAGTGACCTGGATTTGTGCGAAATCATGGTGGATTTCTTTAGGCAACTAGTGAACATAAACAAAGAGGAAGATTACGCAGGATGTATATCTACTTGTATGTTGTATCCTACAAAGCATTCAAGATGTAATACAAGCTTTGAAAAACAAGAAGACACTTTAACCACTTTGCATCCTTTTATATTTTCCGTAAGGTGCATATTAAAGTATGAAAGGGTTTTGTTATATTTATTTATTTATTTCTCTTCTATGTAAAGAGAGGAAATCTCAATCTAGGGTTAAGCCGTCTATTTCCTAAATCTAACATGGTGGAGAAGGTGGAGGCAAGGTAGAATAGAGGAATACACAGTATCTCACGTTACTCTGGTACCATGTTGAGGTGAAAAAGATAAAGAGAAGACCGTGCATCCTCCATTAGGGTGTGATCGTTTATTTATAGAGAAAAGAAATATATGTCTTAATAGGATTAAGAGAATACACAATGTCCTACTTAAAAATAAAGAAAAGAAAAGTCTTATTTCTATTATAACAAAAAAATCATATTTCTACTATAATAATATCAAAGCGATCCCTCTTCCATCGTCCCATGTGCCTCCATCAACTTTCTAATTCTAGCCGTCACCAAACCCTAGCCTTCACCTAAGAAATCCTAACTACCATCTCTCTTATTTTTCTTTCTTTTTTTAGATCCGATTAGACCTGAATCCAAATATGCAAAAAAATGAAGTTATTGTTCATATGAACAGTACCACAGTGGTACTATTCATGATGAACAGTTTTGCCAGTTGAAATTTTATTAATCTGATGACTGAACTTGTTTTGATTGTATCTTCATGTATTGAAGTTTGATTTTGACGATTTAAGAGTCATTTTCTATATTTTTGGGCAATCTAGATGTCGCCCCGCTTCCCAAAATACGCGAAAACGGAGTCGCGATGAGAGTCGGCGACGTATATACGCAAGGAGAAAACCCCACGCATGCACGCTAAGCCTAAAATAACCTGAGCAAGCACTATGACGAATTAATATCACTACAATATGACATATAGATTTCTAACACAATGATAGCATAGGAATAAAGGAATAAAACAAGCAATGAGTCTAATGCACAGAATCATGAAAACATAAAAAATAAAGAGAAGCAAGAGAATACCGAGAAAGGACGATCAAGTAAGAGAACTCCAGCTCCTCGTAAAGCGAGTGATCCTCTCCAAATACCTAATCAGCAAAATAACATGCATAGACTTGGATGTACAAATTCAGGGAGTCAGAAACTATCAATGAGCATATTCAGGCAAGCAATCGCCCCCGGCGACGGAGTCCTGTCATAGCAACTGATGTATTGTGACAGGTTCATCATAACGACTGACATATTGTGCCAACCAGACTCCCGAATAGCGAGAGCTCAACCACCATGTTCTTCCTTTCCCTTTCCCTTTCCCCATCTGATGAAAAGGAGAAAAAGATACATGACGACCCAGCAAAGTAACAATGTGAATTACAAGAGAATTAGTATTAAAATCCATGAAGGGACATAGATATTAGGACTGTAAAATTATATCCACAGAGTCAAAACCACAATTCAAAGTTTTGGTGCCCTGCTAGGCCTTTAGGATGGTATCAAGGCCACCAAGGCTCAAAATCAAACTAGCATGCTTCAAAGTGAATTACAAAAAGGCATCTGCCCAAAAGCCTAGGTTTTGTCCCACGAAAGGGAGCTCAGCCAGAGGAAAGTGAAACATAAAATTATCTCTCGGTCTCCATCAAAAGTTTGGCTTTGTAAATGAGACAAAAAAAGAAACAAATGTAATTGGAAAACTCTACAATGAGACGCAAAATACAATTTCAAATAAAATAAACCTATCAAAACATGCTACAAATCCGTTGAACCAATGAACCCATGTCCACACGACGAAACTCATCTTAGTGTATTACACAAAAATGTGATATTTGTACCTACATGAAATTTCAGTTAATTCATCAGGTTCAAAGTTCTAAATGTTTTATGCATACAACTTAAACGCAGATCATTTAACCAAACATGGAATGCCCAGTGATGCAAAGACTACTTGCAACATGATTAAGATTAGCACAAGAAACTGCCCCACAATAGCAGACTGAGATACAAAAAGGCAGTATGACAAACCGCCCAAATAGTTTATTAACATCGAAGTTCGTAAGAAGATCTACACAAGCACGTCCACTTTCCATCCTGCCCACTTGAAACAATTAACAAGACAACATAAGGCACTGAACAAAAACATAATAATTTTAACAAGCGCACAATTACAAGAACTCCTAATAAGCATAACAGAATCTATATCGAAAGAAACAGCCCATGACAGGCAGCACCAAATGATTGTATTTCCTGTGATTTGTGATTGACATCATTTTACTACACTTGTATACTCTTATTCATGCGCTTTTTATTCATAAATAATGCTATTTGGGTCTTTTTAGTGTTTTTATGCATAAGTTAGGTTTTGAATAAAGAACAAAAAAAAGAAGCCTAAAAGATAAAATTTTACAAGCCTAAAGCCCAACAACATCAACTCAAATTCAGATCTGCATGAGAGCAAATCAAGCAGTTAAAAGCAAATCAAGTTATAAATTTTGGAGAATCAAGTGATTAAAGCAAATCAAGTCAAAAATTATGAAGAATCAAGTGATTAAAGTAAATTAAATTAAAGATCGTGCAAGATTTTCATTTGTTTAGATCTTTTGTACCCCTCTTTCGGCCATAAAAGGAGTAGGGTGCGAAACAGGTCGGGTTTTGCCCGGCCCAACCCGACCCCGACGGGTCAAAGACCGGGCCGGGCCCAGCCTGAACCCTCCCGCAAATAACGGGTGGCCCGGCCCCCCTTTAGGGGACTCGGGCACGGACTGCTGATCCGCCCGGGCTAGGTCGGGCCGACCCGTTCAATTTTATTTTTTTAATTCAAAAAATTGGATTTTTAAACTATATATTTTTAAAAACTGTTTAAAATCCCAAAAAATCAATAAAAATTCATAAATTTTGACAAAATTGTTTAAAGTTCAGAAATGCCAATGTAAATTATTATTATAACAATCTAATAATATAAATTGATACAAATACAAATAATATATATAGATTAAAAATAAAGTATACATTGATACAAATACGAATAAAGTATGTCTTGTTGGAGTCCTAACTTCCTAAGAGACGTGTTCCAGGTGGAGAGGAGAAGGTTCTTCATTTGATGGATCTCTTATTTTTGTGAAGGAATTTCCCTAAACGTCCTCTGGGATCTTTGAGTGGTGGAAAGGAGAAGGTTGTGCCCCGTGAAGTGTTCTCCGATAGTCAGATCTTTTTTTCTTCAGCATCAGGGACATGTTTGGTAGGACTGGATGGATAGGAGGGTGATCATATGTATTTCTTTTCAAAAATGTACACACAGAAATGTGACAATCGTGTATTACTCATGTTAGATGTAATCAAGTAAATTTAAAGTAATGTAATAGGAATGGAAATATTTGGAATAAATGTTTGTACTTGGAATGAAAATAATTGCATAAATCTTGCTTGATTTATTTTACCATTTGTGTTGTTTGGAATTGACCGTGTCTCCTCGAAGTGCTTGTCCTTAACTCTGGGATATTTGACTTAGCATGTGAATGGTTTGATAGGTTTGTGGTGTTCTTGAGTGGGGGTGGTCCCATCAGTGGTACATGCAAATTTTATCCTCTGAGTGGGGGAAATCCTAGTCGCGGAGAGTTGGGTCTCCGAGTGGGGAAATCCTAGCAACGGAATCAGATTCACAGTAGCTTTCGTGTGGGGAAAAAGCTCATCAGCGGAGCCGTGACCTTGGGACTCTGAGAAGGAGGAAATCCCTCCAGCAGAGTTGGGCCTCCAGGTGGGAAAAATCCCATAGCAGAAAGATGATGCGCATACAAACATGCAATGATGCATCTCGAATTAAATGTTAGATGCAGTATTAAAAATAGCTAGGGACGAAAAGACTATGTATGTATGCCCAGCTTTTAATTACATGAAACTAGTATGTCGAGCGGATAATCCAAACAAGAAAAGCCTCGTGTATATATCATGTGTCACGAGTGATCATAGGCTAGACATATACAACTATATCGTCTCGGGATGAGTAACGTGCACACATTTACAAAGGTGATACATGGGGTGACTATAGCTTCTCCGGTGCTCTTGATTCCTCCAGCTTACAATTACACGAAACTAGTACATCTAGGGGACAATTCAAACAAAAAAACTCTCATGTATATACCATGTGTCTCGTGCAATCATAGGCTCTCCAGTTACTCGCAAATTGAAAAAGGGCTTGAAGTGGGAGTATCACCAATCGACAGATTGGATGCGTCAACTCTGAGTAGGGGAAATCCCAGTAGCGAAGTGGCGATCCAAACCTCCGAGTGACAGAAATCCCAGCAGCGGAGTCGGGTTCACAGTTGCCTCCGAGTGGGGGAAATCCCATCAGCGGAGCTGACCCCGATAAGGACCTGAAGAAGGGTATCACCCATTAACAGATTGGATGCGTCTACTCTGAGTTGAAAAAATTCTAGCAGCGGAGTAGTGATCCGGATCTCCGAGTGAGGGAAATCCCAGCAGCGGAGTCGAGTTCACAATTGATTAGTCTACAGTTCTGCATTATTATATCGCATTTTTCTGCTGATTTATGAATAAAATGTCGGTCTAAACTGTGTTTTGGTCTCTCATGCAGATAATCAAGAGTCTAAGGACAAAAGAGTAATAAGAGCTTAATTAAACCCATCTTCAGGTAATTAAATCCGGATTTCTTAGAGGCCAAGCAAGGGAGCTTCTAGAAGATGCATTGAACCTAAACCCTTGCGTCCGTCAGACGAATATTCAGGCGAAAATACCAGAATCCGAATATACCAAGAAGGTCCTCGAAGCCAGGAGAAGTTTCTCGCCAAAACCAGGGACATAAGTCCCTAGTTTTGCCGCGTAAACGCGGCAATTTGGTGGGCACACGCGTCGATTTTCGACGCGTGGCATCATCTCGTCTTCTAGAAACCTCTTTTGCCTATAAAAACTCCTGCAGAGGCCTGAAACTGAAGCAAATTGAGAATGAGGCTAGGTTTTCTATCTTTCAGTGTAGGTGTTCTTTTTCTTTCTTTTGTATTTTCATTTCATTTTTAGATCCTGTAGTAGGGCAGAGAGATTCAGAGAGAGATAGAGAGATATTGATTTAATAGATGGTGACAATCTATGTAAAGGTCTCTCCTTTCTTCTCCATTGTAATCTTCTCCATCTTCTACATGATGCTTAGCTAATCTTTTCTTCTCATTGCAATCTAACTACTAACCACTAATCATCTAACCTCTTACTTGATAATCCACATGAATCTAATAGCCTGTATAAGGCTTTGCTCTTGCAAGAGCCATTGATGGCTCATGATAATGAATTCTAACATTCTAACATTTCTAACATCTAACCCACTAACTTGCTAACTTGCAATGTCTTCTTTATTTCATGCTCACCTCTAACCGGTTTTGATGATTTAATAGTACCTTGCAACTTGTTGTGTGGTATGGATGTGTTGTTTGAATGTAGAAGAACAATCTTATGGGTCATGCTTTATATCATCTCTTGAAACCAAGGACTAGTGATGGCCAAGGATCCATGTGAGGCAACTATCACTAAGAGGTTAGCATGATTAGTGGAGCAATTAGTAGTTAGTAGCCATGAGTTTTCTTTTACTTTGTTTTAAAAACCAACTCCAAAATCTTTTATCATTTTTTTCTATCGTTATTTTTATCATCCTCTTAGTTCACCTTTGTTTCATTTTCTATTTTGCTTTCCAAATCATTTCTCTTTTGTTTTAACATCGTCACTTTCATCGCCTTCTCATCTATCACTTCTGGATTTCTTTTCTTTTCTTTTTCTTTTTCTCATTCTTTAACAAAGAAGACTTGTTAACAACCGATGTGAATAAGAACTGTTAATGCTTCTATCGCCTCCCGTCCCTGTGGATTCGACCCGTTAGCCAATGCTATAACGGAAGTATCGAGGGAACATTAGCGCATATACATTTTCACTGATTTCATAAACACACATTTCAAGTGCTCCTCCCTAATCAAATTTTTGGCGCCATTGCCGGGGACGGGAATGGTTTTGATGTCACGTTTTTTTTAACATTTTCTTCTCTATTTTGGTGTGCAGGTCAATCGTTGTAAAAACTTAGCATTGCAGAAGTATAGTCTTGCTTGCATATCCTGCTCTAGAAAGCAAGGACCCTGCTTCCTAAATTGTGCCGCGAAAATCCAAGAAAAGCCGCGCAAACGCGGCATTTGTGTGGCATTTGAACCTTGTCTTTTGCAGGGAATTTGCAAGTTGCATATATTGTTATATTCTTCTGCTAATTATCTGTTTTGATTGCCTTCACACTGCAATAATCAAAGAACTAAAATACGGTAATTGGACGCTTTTAAAACGGTTCAGACATTTGCATTTAGGCACGTGTCAAATTCAATTTCAATATACTGTATTTTGTTCTGTTGTTTGTGAGGTGTACTGATTGATTGAGGTGTACATATGGCATTGCATATAGCATAAAACAAACACGTACGTGATTTACTCGCTTTGTGTTATATTCTCGTCTATATTGCACACTTACACGAATTGAATTTAAGAGCATAACCCAATACAAGATAAGGTGGGGATTTCATCACCCTTCCTTAGCCCAAAAACCACCTCCTCACTCACACAACCTAAGCCCTAATAAAAATTGATAGACACTCGGACTCATTAAGAGATTGACCGAGGGTGGAACTTGTTTTGAATCTTACTCTTCTGAAATCAGTGTCTAAGGTTGGAGATTAAGAGGTTACGCCTCGAAGATACCGTGGTTTGGCGTAATATAGGCTCGTTGCTTACGCACGGATACCTCCCACCGTATTTTGCCCCTACCTAGCCGATTAGCTTGTGGTCAGATTCGTACAACAACCTCCCCCGCGTAATCGACCAGTTAGGAGTCGTCTAGGTCTAGGTCAACCTTAGTATAGGCTTGGTTTTGACTTTTTCTTTCTTTTTGTTGTTTGTTTACTTCTTTTTTTGTTTGTGATTGTTTGTGAAATGGAATTCAACAATAACAATTCTTTCAATCCTAATATGAATCCATATTTCACACCAACTCCATTTGTTTCGAATAATTCCAACTTGATTTTTTACAATATGAACCAACCAAATACACCAAAATAATTTCAACTCGTCACAGAGTCAATGGGGATTCACCTCCCCCAAGTCAAAATTTTCACTACCTTGTCCACAATTTTCACAATTTCCACAATCTCCATTCCCCAATTTTGCTTCCTATACTCCTTTTTCTGAACCTCCTATTGAAGAAAACTCTGAGTTCGAAAAAGTATAGAAGCCATACTTGAGTCCCAACAAAAGAAGCTCAATTCACCAATTCCACAATATTTTCATGAGCCATCCTCAATTTCACCTATTCCAAATGACCAACCATCTACCCTGAAAACGAGTATGGAGTGCTTTCGTGAGTCTGAGCTTCAATCTCAAAACATGTTGGACTCACAATCTTCACTATCTTTCCAAAATCAAGATTCTTATACTCCCTTTCTGGACCATTCACTTGAAGAAAAATCACATCTAGAAAAGAGTATAGAAATCTTGCAGGATTCCGCGTTACAATTTAAAAAATCTTCTACTCAATCTATCGATAGGTTGGAAACACAGTTGAGTCAATTGGTTAGCATTTACAAGAATGAAGAAACTCTCTCTTATCAACTTTTGACCAATCCAGATATCTCTAATTCTATCGATTTGACCCAGGACTCTTGTTATTTTGAAACCCAAGATCCCTACACTCCTTGTCTAGAGCATCCACTTGAAGAAACATCATATCTAGAAAAGAATTTAGAAATCTTACAAGAGTCCGCGCTATAATTTAAAAAATCTTCAGCTCAGTCTATCTTCTACTCAGTCTATCAATAGGTTGGAAACACAGTTGAGTCAATTGGTTAGAATTTATAGAAATGAGAAAACTCTATCTTATCAACCTTTGACCAATTCAGATATCCCTAACTCTATTGATCTGACCTAGGACTCTTGTCATTTTGGAAACCAAGATTCAATTTTAGCACACCCATCTGAACCTGACCAAACTTCAAATGTTGAAAATTTCATTGACATTTTGGCAAGTTATCCTTTTTCTGAGATTAAACTTGAGCATGAATATGATCCTGAACCTCAACTTGGTAATTCAATTTCACTGCCTGATTCCATAATACTGAGGTGTTTTTAGCTGATTTCAGGCTTTTTCCCGAGTGAACATTGGATCCTGTACCAATCCATCGTGAAATTGAATCACCAATCTTTTATAATCAACAAATTGAACTTGACCAATTTCATACTTTTGAATGTCCCATTGACAAATTGACAAGTTCTCATTTTTATGAAATTGAACTCAATAAGGAATGTGACTTTGATCCTCGAATTTGTGATCCAGTTCAAATTCCAGAATCAATATTGACTCCTGTTTTGGTACCCAACTTGAGCAACATTTTAGAGTCAGTTTTGGTTCCCACACCTGTCATTCTTGAACTTGAATCACCAATCTTAGAAAGTCACATTCTGTTGTGTGAAAATAAATGTGGAATAGGATTTCAATTTCTTGATTTGGACCCGATTCCTGAACCAATTTGGACTCCTGAGCCTTTACTTGACTTAAGTCAAATTCTTGAGTCGATATTAGTTCATGTACTTCCTGAGCCTAAATCAATCATTCCATCTTTTCATACTCCATTTTGGGACAAAGGTGTTGATAAAATTGACTAATAAATTATTTTGAAAATTTGAAATTAGATGGGGTAAATTTTTTAATAAAAATCATTCATATATACATCATAATAATGGGTTGTATTATAGAGGGCTCTGGTGGGTTCTTCCAGACTCCACGCAAATTGAATTGGGCTGCATTTCGTAGACCAATCAGACCACCATTAGAACCAGCACCTTGAGGTGATTTTTTCTTCCCTCTTATTTGTTTCATGCATACATACATCACAATGCATTGAGGACAATGCATGAGATAAGTGTGGGGGAGGGTTTACTAACGTAGAGTTTTTAGATTTTCTTTCTTTTACACTTCTTTTAGGATATTCTTAGAATTTTCCTTTGTATAGGATTTTTCCCTTTCTTTAAAAACTTTTGAAATAATAGACAGTTTTGATCTATTTTAAAGAAAATTAAGATGATCTTAGAAATTAAGAAAGCCTTAATTATGACATCTTAAACCCAGTCGAAATAATGGATCTAATTTAAAATTATAGGTTAAGTATAAAAGATTGGGGAGATAATTTTATCTTGAATTTTTTGCCTTAAATAGTTTGCACTTTACACAAACACATTTTTTGGGATGGAAATAAAGACCTAAAATGCCATAAAGAAAAAATAAATAAAAAGAAATATATATATATTATATACGAAAAAAATCACTTATTAAGCTGGATAATTATGCCTCACGAAGCATGATTATTCACGCCTAATGGTGGTCAAAAGAAACAAATAATCTCTCTTAGTTTTGTGGCTTTGTTTACTCGAGTACTTAAACCCGAGGGATGTTTTCTCATCTGGTGCCCTAAAACAGTCTGATCTGGAGTCATCGGTTAAAGGCTCACTACCCGGGTAAACTAGAAAGCCTAAGAAAACTAAGGGAAGAAAAAAGAAGAAAAAGAAAATATATATATATATATATAAAATAAATGGCTTGATGGTTAGAGTTAAAATTTCAGAAATCTTCACTATCACAAAGTGCATATTATCTAGGTTTTATGAAGGAGAAAATATTCAATCCAATTTTGAATTCTTACCTTAATTGAAGACAAGATCTTGCATATAGACTAAGTTTAAGGGAGAATAATTTTTGATAGACTTATAATCTTAGATCACTTATATTTTTGCAAAAATATTTCAAAAACTCATCTCTTTCAAAATGTGTTTTCAAAATACTAACATTTGTGTTCTTTCTTTATGAATTTTGTGGGTGCAATCTGCTGAAAACCCTCAGGAGACAAAACTCCTCTAGGGGTAACCTAGAGGTTTAACGGCTTGTTGCACATGCTCAGTGCAATCGCGTCACCTGCGAAAGTGGTGTAATAACATTTGTAGTATAGTTTTTCTTTTCTTGTTTTGCTCGGGACGAGCAAAAGATAAGTGTGGGGGTGTGATTAGTCTACAGTTCTGCATTATTATATTGCATTTTCCTGCTGATTTATGAATAAAATGTCGGTCTAAACCGTGTTTTGGTCTCTCTTGCAGATAATCAAGAGTCTAAGGGCAAAGGATAATTAAACCCATTTTTGGGTAATTAAATCCGGATTTCTTGGAGGCCAAGCAAGGGAGTTTCTAGAAGATGCATTGAACCTAGACCCTTGCGCACGTCAGACGAATATTCAGGCGAAAATACCAGAATCCGAATATACCAGGAGGTCCTCGAAGCCAGGAAAAATTCCTCACTAAAACCAGGGACCTGAGTCCCTGATTTTGCCGCGGAAAAGCGGCAAATGCCGCGTTTCTGCGGCAATTTGGTGGCCCACGCTTCGATTTTCGACGCGTGGCATCATCTCGTCTTCTAGAAACCTCTTTTGCCGATAAAAACCCCTGCAGAGGCCTGAAACGGAAGCAAATTGAGAATGAGGCTAGGTTTTCTATCTTTTAGTGTAGGTGTAAGTGTTCTTTTTCTTTCTTTTGTATTTTCATTTCCTTTTTAGATCTTGTAGTAGGGCAGAGAGATTCAGAGAGAGATAGAGAGATATTGATGTAATAGATTGTGACAATCTATGTAAAGGTGTCTCCTTTCTTCTCCATTGTAATCTTCTCCATCTTCTACATGATGCTTAGCGAATCTTTTCTTCTCATGGCAATCTATTTACTAACTACTAACTATCTAACCTCTTACTTGATAATCCACATGAATCTAGTAGCCTCTACAAGGCCTTTCTCTTGCAAGAGCCATTGATGGCTCATGATGATGGATTCTAACATTCTAATATTTCTAACATCTAACTTGCTAACTTGCAATGTCTTCTTTATTTCATGCTCACCTCTAACCGGTTTTGATGATTTAATAGTACCTTGCAACTTGTTGTGTGGTATGGATGTGTTGTTTGAATGTAGAAGAACAATCTTATGGATCATGCTTTGTATCGTCTCTTAAAACCAAGGACTAGTGATGGCTAAGGATCCATGTGAGGCAACTATCACTAAGAGGTTAGCATGGTTAGTGGAGTAATTAGTAGTTCGTAGGCATAAGTTTTCTTTTACTTTGTTTTCAAAACCAACTCCAAAATCTTTTATCATTTTTTCTATCATTGTTTTTACCATCCTCTTAGTTCACCTTTGTTTCATTTTCTATTTTGTTTTCCAAATCATTTCTCTTTTATTTTCACATCGTCACTTTCATCGCCTTCTCATCTATCACTTCTGAATTTCTTTTCTTTTTCTTTTTCTCATTCTTTAACAAAGAAGACTTGTTAACAACCGACGTGAATAAGAACTGTTAATGATTCTATCGCCTCCCGTCCCTGTGGATTCGACCCGTTAAGCCAATGCTATAATGGAAGTATCGAGGGAACATTAGCACATATACATTTTCATGGATTTCACAAACACACATTTCAAGTGATGGTTCCTCCCTGATCAACAGTCTCTTCCGAGTGGGAGAAATCCCATCAGTGGTCATGACCCCCGGTACAGACCCGACGGAGAAAAACTGCCTTAGGTTCATCCGCCCGTGAGTCAGATGATGAGAGCCTGTAGGCTAGTGATTGTGTTTTCGAGGGGAAAAAATCCCATCAGCAAAACATCAAACGGGGGCTCTAAGAGGGAAAAATCCCAGCAACAAAGTGACTAGGAGTGGGGAAAATCTCACAGCAAAGGGTTTCAGTTCATGCAGGCTAATCGAGAAAGGGCCCGTAGGCGAGTCTGCATTGTCATCTCTGAGTGGGGAAAATCCCATCAGCGGAGCGTACAGACAATCTTCTGGGTGAAGAAAATCCCAACAGTGAAAGGACCGACTCTGTGTGGGAAAAATTCCAGCAGCAGAGTAGTTTTAAGTAGGGAAAATCCCATCAGCGAAACGCCTAAACACAGTCCTCTGAGTGGAGGAAAATCCCAGCTGCGAAAAAACCGACTCCGAGTGAGAGAAATCCCGACAGCGAAGTAGTTCCAAGTAGGGAAATCCCATCAGCGAAACATCTAGCTTGGAAGGGCATGCAATGGTTGGAGTAAATAATATCATTTTCTTTAGTATTGGAACGAAATACATGGAATTGAAATACGAAAAATGGTAGGAATGAGAGTATTGCTCTGTCTCTTGAAAACGCGGGATCAATCAATTGCTTTGTATTGGGTGACCAGGTGTTGTGGCTGGATAAATGATGGAGCATTGAGATGTCCGGATCCAGAGACTGCTTCGGGAGTGAGGATGTACTCTTTAATTAGACCTTGTTGGATGAGCTCTTTCAGATACTTCTGGAGGGCCCAATAATGAATGGTCTCGTGTCCCTTGCAGTCATGATAGAAGCAACATTCTTTCGCTCTAGGAATTGAGGGGTCGTACTGGATTGATCTCGAACGCCCAACCCATAACTGGTCCTTGAAGGTGTTAAAGACCTCGTTGATGGGAAGCTTCAACGGAGTGAAATGTTGTTCCATCGGATTGTAAGTTCGGAGCAAATTTGGTGGAAGGATAGGAGCGCCTGTCTCTTGAAGGCATGTTGCTCCCGGTTTCGACCTTAGGGAGTTAGCAGAGGCTTCGACTTTCCTCCTACATCACCATACTTCGTGGTATGGTTGAAGAAAGTCTTCATTGCTTAAGCTGGATGTAGGGATGAGCTCGTGATAAGACCTCGCTCATCCGAGTGCCACTGTGTTTGAGGAGGTGCTTGTACAGGGAGTGAAAAACCTGCAACTCGCTGATGAACGCGAGTGCAGAGAGGTCCTCAACGCAGTTCGGGACTTTGGAAGCTGGTGTATGATTTTAAAGCTATCGCTCTGCCTCATCTTAACGAAGGGGAGATGATGGATGTTTTTCTTGGCCTCCTGGCGGGAGGCGTACTGAGTGAGAAAAGTCTTGGTTACCGTGCAACATGATAGGAGATTTTTCCCAATCCAACCGTTTCCAAAATATTCTCTTTTGGTGAATCAACTCTTATCAGAATTATGGATATTACAATAAGGGTTGTTTGGTTTCAAGGAAATGGGCGGAAGTGAGGAAGTGTCATATTCCACTTTCGTTGTCCATCCAAACACCGGAAAAGAAAAATGGAAAACCCTCTATTCCTTCTCTTTTACCTTTTACATAATTATTTCCTCACTTTCAGGGTGCTACAGTTAATTTTGTGATCATGTAAATCTCATTTATAATAAGTTGTAGCTCAAAACAGTTAATTTTGTGGTCATAGAAATCTTAATTGCATTCTAATTACAGTCCAATTTTTTCATAAATAATTTTTATTTTAATATTATTTTACCGTCAACTTTGTGGTCAACCTTCCCACTTTCACTTCCACATTATTAACCAAACACTGAAAAACACAATCCACTTTCACTTCCCAACTACCAACCAAACACTGAAAAAGATACACAAATTCTTATTTTCCAAAAGAAAAAAAATACCTATTTCCCACTTCCTCACTTCCGCCCACTTGAATCCAAATAGCCCCTAAGAAAAACCAATACCTATTTTTTCTTTATTTATTTCCCTTATTCTTTCCTTTTACCTTTCTAAAAGAAAGTCGTTTCGCTATTTCGACAATACATATTTTCTTTCTCCTGGAAATGAAGCGATTAGCGATTGTCCAAAAAGGTCCTACACATAAATAAACATAAGAAAATTAGATCTTTCTTTCATTGAGTGATCCATATATCACACATTTAACATTTGTTTTTGACTCCTAAAAATGTTTTTATGCTTTTTTGACTCATTCATGTTTAAGCATGAAAAATGAACAAGCTCTGTTCTACTCCTCTTCCAAATAAAATCTGCCTCTTCAAAATTGTGGAAGAGCGAGGCAGCAGAGAGTAGAACCAATCTGATGTCACACCTTTCAGACTAGAGGGAAAAGTGATACACAAGAGTGGGTCGTTGCGGAATAAACCACTTTGTCACAAAAAAGCCTGATTTGGTTGGACGGGGTCACTCACCCCAGAGTAGTAGTCGAAGGATGGAGTTCAAAACTTCCTCAGGAACTCGCATTACAGGATGTCTTCAGAGAGGGGGAGTTCAAAAAGTTTGGCAACTGAAGGCTTTAGGGGCCTTGCAGCTTGGCTTCCGCGATCCGTTTCTGAATCAGTTTGTCGAGGACTCGGAGTTCAGAAGATCCACCGACTTCGGGTTCGCTTTCTAACTCCGTTGATGACTAGTAATTCTGGAAGGCAGTGATTTGAGTCTGGGAGTTGGTCATTGAGCTGCCTCAATGCCTCCTGGTCACATACAACATTCTCACGGTCAAGAGCCACCTGCTCCTGATCGTGATCTGATTAGGCTTATTTTTCTTCGTCTGCTCTTTCATGTCAGCGAGCATATGAAGGAGCTAGTCTTTGTGCCGCTGCGATGGTTGGACACTGGCAGTTGCACCCTGAGGCGAGGAGTCGGTGTTCTCGGCTGATCGTTGGATGGTGAATGGGTCGTGCCCCCAGAGGTTCTGATAGCCTTACCTTTAGATGTTGCGTCGTTGACTGCTCGATTCTTGAGGCCATGGTCGAACTGGAAAAAGTTTTTTGAGGAAGGTTTTTAGGGGAGAGATTTGGAGTGTAAGGACTCAAATCTCAATGAAAACACCATTTTGTGGTGGAAATTTTCCGCTGCGAATAATCAAACAATCGATCCACACAGCAAGCGAGAGTGTGTTTAAAGTATAAGTACAAATAATAAATATAACAAAGAAAACAGACAAAGACGAGATTTTTTACGTGAAAACCCGAATTGGGAAAAACCATGGGGAGAAGAAAAATTCACTATATTTCGTCGGTTTACAGGAATTATAGGTATGTATTGGTGTTTCTTTGAGATGGGATCTGAAGGAAAGCCCAAGACCATAGTGGAACGCTGGGAGCCCCAATATTCTTAGAGAAGGTCTGTTTGTACTGAATTGCCTGAAGTGGATGGGGCGTTCGCGAAATTTGCGTAGCTGCATGATCTTTATGTGCGAATTTGTTGTAATGGTCGTCATTGCTGCCGTGATAGTTTAGATTGCATGCATGAAAGTTCGTAATTGTCCACCTTGAGCGCATTGCATTACACATCTTCAGCGTGGGGGAGAAGAGACGACGTGACGGCAGGCGAAGATCTCTGCGGTTGTTACTGAGGGCTTCTGGGAGAAGTCGGGGATGTTGGACTGCTGGTGACTTCAGAGAGTGATGCCTTCAGAACAGGGGGTTCGCTCCGGGACAGCTCTGGGCAGCAGAGCTTTGGAGATTAACTTGAGTTCGGGCTGGAGTGATTCTGTGAATTATGGATGCTCTTAGGAGGGTCCGATGTGACAGAGGCAATTAATTGTGGCAGAAACTTCAAAAAAGAAACTTGGTTGCTTGGACACGTATCAGTATCTTACTGAGGGTCAATTTTTGACCACTACAGTATAGTTGGCATGAGATGGATGATATTATTAGTGCACATGGAAGATCTAGAGAAATGTTAATTCCCAATATGATGTTCCAATGAATAATGGTAATAAATGACATTCTAGCATGCCTAATGAGATAAATAATGATACTTGATTAATATCCAAAGTGCAAGCGATCTAACCGCAGACATGTAGCATTTTTAACAAGCCCTTCGTGTCATGATTGGATGAGTGAATATAGGTAAATCCAAAAAGGTTTTCAAAAGGATGTAAGATGTCATTAAAAGAGAGTTATTAGAAAATATTTATATCAATTACAACAGGAATTCAATTTTCTAAAATGTCAGACTTTAAGAAACTATTTGAAAACCAGAATTTAGAAATTGTAGAATTAGAAAATATTTTCATGCTCATCGAGAACAATGATCTTAGTAGGCAATGAAGCAAGCCAAGAGTAAAAATGATGACATTAGATCAAGATCAAAAGTGCACATGGCATACCAAAGAGAGCAAATTGATGGAGTCCCAGATATCAATTTCCAAGGAGAAACAATAATTAGGCAATATTGGTTGTGAGTACATTAGGCAATATTGGTTGTCAGTAAGTTAGGAGAAGAATAACTATACAAGAAATATGAAAAATGCGGGGAATTTATCTTAGAGAGTAGAATTGACGAAGTCAATCCTCTGTATCAAGTTCATGTGGCTAGCAATAAGTATCTAACATACATTGTCAATAAGCATAAAGAGACAAAACGATGATTAATTTATCAACATCCTGTGGACGTAATATCCATATGAGGGAACAAATGAAACCCTAGGGATCATATTCTTATGAGTCATGATAAGTAGGAATATACATAATTACCAAGCCCAAAAAGATATCCGACGTCATTGAAAGCAAGATTTAAAACCTTTTGAGAAATTTAGAATTTTGAAATTTAAAGCAACTTGTTGAGAAAGCTGATTACGGTTTTAAAAAAAATAATGAAAGCTATCAGAGAATTTCAAAGCTCAAGAGATTCTTCGATAATTTTGATAAAAAATAATATAATGACTTTAGTCCACTGAAATTAAAGCGAGAATATTAATGAACAATTTAAAATTTTGAAAAACCAGAACATTATTTTAAGGAACACCAAGAACAATAACCTAAATAGGTAAACTATGTTGTAGTAAATTAAAGGACAAGAAAAATGATACCAAATCAGGATAAAAGATGCACATGGCATCACAGGACAAAAGGTTGAAGTGCTAGCTATGAGGTAACGATGAAAAATAATAGTTAGGCAACATATACTGTCAGTAAATGTCACAAGATAGATGATAAATAGGATAAGAATAAAAGGTGTGCAAGACATATTCAAGGAGTAGAATTAATGAAACCTTTAATATCAAGTTTGGATGAGATAAGAAGGCAATAAACATTGCTGAAAAGCATAAGGAGATAAATGATTGTGATTGATAGCACATCTATATTGCACCTGTAGAAAATTCCAGAAAGATATATAATGTCATTAAAACCAAGAATTGTTGGAGATATTTTTGAAACCGGAAGTTTACAAAAGTCCAATGGTCAAATTTGAGAAAATATTTGAAAACAATAACATTCTAAAGCCTATGTTAAAGAGTAAAACGCAATTTTTAGGGCATTTAATTATGTTTATGTAAAAAAAACTGATGAGTATAATATGACTTGTCAAATTCTCAACATCAAGGGAAAAAAACTAGTATATATGCATTCTCTGTAAGTCTATAGGGTATGGAACAGGGTTACTGAATCAAGATTGGAAGTTCATAGAGCATGAGTATGAAGGACAAACTGAAGATGGGTGTGTACCAACGTTTCCACGATTAATCATAAGTAGGCAATTCACATTGTCGCTGAGTCTAAAGAGAGAGATTATGATATCATATCAAAGTCTAATGGGCACACGATCTGCTCATGATAGAATATAACTTATGAAACCTCATTGTCAGTTGGGATGTGTATTGATACAAGGGTAATATAGGTTGACGATAGGTATAGAAAGATGTGCTTGTCACCAAAACTAATAGTTAGAAAATAATTTGAAAACTAATATAAATTTTTGAAAGTATAAAAAATGTCAAATTTTGATAAAACTGTCTATCAAAAGTTTGGATGCATGGCGAGAAGTGGCCCACGTAAATTGTCTCCAAAATGATGTACGCAGACACCTAAAGTAATAGTAAATTTTAAAAAGTATATATTTGAAATCTATCAAAGGTTTTCAAAAGACAAAAATATCATTTTCAGTAAACTATTTAAAAGCAATAAAATTAGGGAATTGTCCATATGATAAAGCATTATAAACAGGGGATGACTAGGATCCTTTCAAAAGGATACGGACATGGATCCTTCCCACTCAACCCCACGATATTCAAATGTAAGATCCACTCCATTCAAGTTGATCTACATTATTTGAAGTCTCTAAAAATCAAATATCATGGCATTTGAATATTTTTTGCTTATTCATCAAGTGGTCGCAAAACGGACGGCCGAAGTAGTGAGTTGCTTATTTTAATGGTGTATAATATTTTAAACCTAACAAAAATTGGTGTAGGTTTTTTTAAATATTTAGATAATGATCAAATGGTCGGATCGAGAATTTGTACGTCTAAAGTGCTGAAGTTGTGGAGCCTCATTGCTGATATTGACATAAGACAGCCCTCGGAGACACTACGCTAGAAGAACTGTGAGACCCAGTTGCAGTGGTGGGAGTTAGGAGGGAAAGTCCATCCTCGGTGACTCTGAGGCGAGGCCTCGGGAAGAGCCTCCTGAGAACTGAACCACCTTGTGAACTCCCCGAGTAAAGGCGTATTATAGGCGAGTGTGGGCGAGCTTGGAGTTTCAGATGGTGGCATGTTCAAGTGCTCAGAGGATCACTCTTGAGTCTCGGAAGGAGCACTCTGAGCGACAGAGTAGAGTAACATCCCCAGGCGCAGTAAAGCGCAGCGAATGCGGTTCAGCCTGGAAGCTTCACGATACAGGAAACTCAAGCCACGTGTCAAGGGCAATTTAGAGATGTCACAATTTATAACCCTAATTTTCTCTATAAATGGAGATGCACAGTAATTAGGATTTAACGAAGCGGTGAGAGCTCTTGTAAAGAGCGACTGTGAGGTTCTTCTTCTCCCTGTAATATCTCGATAATAATAGATTTGTGAGTGACTCCGTGATTTTTCTCTGTTTAGGTTTTTCACGTAAATTCTAGTGTTCTGTGTATTGTCTTGTGATAAATTTGCGATCTTAAGCATGTTTCTAATCTGATCTATTCTTATTTATCGTCATCGTGACAGCCCTTCCCCCAACATAGTCATAGATCTAGGCAAAATGTTATTTTCGACCATCCATTTTACACATATACTTGAAGTCTCTAATAAAAAATCATGTCATTTTTGCACATATATTTGAATTTTTTTGCTTATATCCGTCAAGTAATGTAGATCAAGTTGAACGGAGTGGATCTTACATTTGAAATGTCAGGGGGTTGAATTTGAGTGGAAATGATTCGGGACCGAATCCTTTTGAAAGGATCATAGTTTATCACTTATAAACAGTGTGCTAAGTTAAAAATTATGCGTTAAAAAAGGATAAGATAGTTTGAAAAAAATTATCAAAAGTTTAGAACTTTGAAATTAAAATAAACTAGCTGTAAACACCACTTATGATTTAACAAAATTTCAAAACTTATGGCACAGTTATGAAGAGAAAAAAGATACTTTTCAATAATCCTCATAAAAATCATATAGGAACTTTAACAGAAATTAGAAGTGATGGCCTGCAGAAGTAAAGAAAATGTTGAACTATAAAAAAAAAAATTTGCACTTTTCGAGAAGAGTACTCCTCTTAGGCATATATAGGTTGTCAAACTGGCCACAAAGATGAGAAAAAATGTTGAAGGCCTTAATAATAATCCCTGATGAGTAATGATAAGAAAGCAATACGAACGTCGGTAGATGAAAAATGATGATATTGAATCAATTTTCTAAGAGCACAAAATTTCTTCAAATGGAAGTAGAATTTATTAAACTTCTGACATGTGCAAATGAAAAAAATAAAGAGAAAGAATGCATTCTTAATAATTTTAAAAGGAGTGTAGGGGCACGAAGTTTGAAGCCACATATTTGACAACTGTCTTAGTTGCACATTTACATGTGAAAGAATAGAATTGACGAAGTCTTCATTGTTAAGGTGGGATGAGTCCCAATACATGTTCCAGTCACAAAGTTGATAAGTCTAAAAAGTAAGTTGCCACCTAATTAATATTGGACATAAAATATTTTGAAAGCTGAAGTGTTTTCAAAGATGTTTAAAAATGTAAAATTTTGACAAAACTATTTGAAAAGATAAAGTTGGAAGTATCTATTTACATTTCAAAAAGATGCTCAATACAAAACTATAAGTACTTTAAAGATGTTAAGTTGCGTTATTAATATTGAGTTATTGGGTTATTACCCATATACCCACCTTGTCTTCTATATATACCTTGTACATTCTCTTATGAAAGATCAATCAATTCCTTTTTATGGTTTCTATTTCTCTACATGGTATCAGAGCCAGAGAAACCCTAACCCTAAAATCCACCACCTTTTCAAAATTCTCCTTCTCCTCAACCATCACCCTAACCCTAAACCCCTAATCTCTAGGTTGCCGCCATCTTCTCCAACGCCTCCAAGAGGTGTGCCACCCTCTCCAAAGTCGCCAGGAAAGTGTCGCCAACCTTCCTTCTTCTCCAAGGAATTTCGCCATCACTCCTAGGTGTCGCCATCACTCCTAGGCAATGCCACCCTTCCAAGAGGTGCCGCCATCACTCCAAGGTTGCCTCCACCCTTCCCTCTTCTCCAAGGAGTGCTACCACCAGGAAGTATTCTCCAAGAGATCTCAAACATCACCACAACTACTCAAAAATCACATTTTTACATCTGATCTGGATATTTGGATGCTCTACAAGACTTCTCTGGTAAGATCTGACCTGTTTATTGCTCAAAAATCAAAATTTTTTATCTGTTCTGGCTATTTCAGGCTGAGAAATTGGTTCCTTGACGCAATTTTGGTTGTTTATGCCTCTATTGGTAACTAAGTTGCTTGTTTCTCTCGCTTACTGGTTGTTTACTGCTACTACTATATGATTTCTCGTGATATATCTAACTGGCTAGTATGTCTGAGACTATAAGCTCCTCCAATATGATCTCTCCGATGGTTTAACTTTTGTTTCCAAGACAATGTTGGGGACTACGATGAAGTTGAATGGATCCAACTACTTGTTATAGGTGCAGGCGTTCCGTATATTCATTGGCGCTCAAAACAAATTAGCTCACCTCCTTCAAGCTCCACCTGTAAATCCTACTTATGTGACCTGACTTACTGGAAATTAGTCTGTGATGACATGGCTTCTCAACAGTCTAGAGGAGAAGATCAGTGGTAGTGTTATGTTCTTGACTACTGCTAAAGAGATGTGAGATACATTAAAGGAGATGTATGGCAATCAAAATAACTCCTAGAGGGTGTTTGAGATTTATGAGCGTGTGTTTGAGCTCAAACAAGGAGACAGATTTGTGCCTGAGTTCAATGGCAAACTCAAATGTCTTATTGATGAGTTAGAGATGCATTAGTTTTCTATTACTGATGCGGCGACACTGAGGGGATATCGTCAGGATCCAGGGGTATCAAAATTTCTATCTAGCTTGAGTTCTACACTACGATCCCAGGTGCGGGGTCAGATATTATGAGGAGATAGTATCCCCACATTGACTGCCACCTTCTCGAGAGTCATGTGGGTCCCTACTGACTCCAATGTTTCATATGCACCATCCATTGAGCAATCTGCCATGATTTCTGGGCGTGACAGAGGTCATGGTCGTGGCCGCGATTTTGGAAGACAAGGATGTGGACTCGTTAGAGGTGGGTGTGGATCTTATAGAGGCAGACACAGTGCCTCTCAGAAAGGCTCTCGACAATGTAGGCATTGTGGACGTAATAATCACATCCCCGAAAAGTACTGGGAGAAATTTGGTCGACCTGAGTGGGCACGGCTATCTAATTCTGGTCCTCCTACCCCCATGTGGTACTTCTCAGAGTTCATCTGCTATTCTTGACTCTCACTGTTGTACTGTCGCAGGAGGAGTATGATAGACTCTGACAGCTAGAGTTCTCTCAGAACGATCTTTCAGCTACTCATGCATCTGCTTCATGTGTGCATGTTTATACTGTCTCTCCTCAAAGCCATGGATATTAGACTCAGGTGCCTCATCCCATATTAACAGGTTTTAAACAAGAGTTTGTTTCATTAAATTTATCACGTGTTCACTCCTTTGTTAAAATTGCTTATGGTACCCATTTTCCTGTATTAGAAAATATGGTAGTTCACGTTACACCATCCTTGACCCTCACTGATGTCTTATATGTTCCACGATTCCCTGTTAGTCTCTTGTCTATCAGCCAGCTTACTAAACATAATAACTGCAAAATAACTTTTTTCTCTTCTCTTTGTGTGTTTCAAGACCTGTCAACTGGGAG
This sequence comes from Agave tequilana, assembly GCA_038442645.1. NCBI lineage: Eukaryota > Viridiplantae > Streptophyta > Magnoliopsida > Asparagales > Asparagaceae > Agave > Agave tequilana. The sequence continues at coordinate 140,673 of JAVJIF010031286.1, read as the reverse complement.
GAGGATTGGTTCGGGGCATGAGAGGCATATACTATTTGGACGATCGAGTGACCCCTACTGCCTTGGTTACAGGTCAGCCTGATCCAGTTTTACTTTGGCATTGGCGCTTGGGTTATCCTCCTATAGAAAAGCTTCGGTCTGTTATTCTTGATGAGTCCTCTATTTTTTTTAAGTTGTGAGTCTTGTAAGTTAGGTAAGTATCATCGTACTACCTTTCAGAGTCAAGTCAGTAATCGTACTAGTTCTACATTTGAGTTAGTCTATTCTGATGTCTGGGGTCCTAGTCGTGGTGCCCTCTAATAAGGGCTTTAGATATTTTCTGCTCTTTGTTAATAACTTCTCGCATGACGTGGTTGTACCTCCTAAAAAGGGATGTCAAAAGTCTCTAATGTTATTAAACTTTTCTTTAATGAAATAAAAAATCAGTTTTCTACTTCAATTCGTTACTTCGTACTGACAATGCCTTGGAGTATGTTAAACAGATGTATCTAATTTTTGTTCCAAAAATGAGATTATTCATCAGACCTCTTGTTCTCATACATCCCAACAAAATGGAGTTGTTGAACGTAAACATAGACACATTATGAATGTCGCTAGAACCATAATGATTCATATGAGTGTTCTGAAATATTTATAGTCTGATGTTGTGTCAAGTGTTTGCCATCTGATTAATAGGATGCCCTCTTTTGTTCTCGATAAAAAATCTCCATTCTCGTCTCTTTCCTAACAAAACACCTTCTCCATGACTCCTCGTGATTTTGGATGCACTTGTTTTGTTCAGGACTTATCTCTTGGGCTCAACAAGTTATCTCCTAGATCTATATAGTGAGTCTTTGTTACGTATTCTAGAGCACAAAAAGACTATCGACGCTATAATCCCTCCATCAGGAAGTATTTGGTGTCTGCTGATGTTACATTCTTTGAGTTTGTTCTATATTTCTCTCCACAAGTTCTCATCACTATATTTGAGATGTTCCTCCACTGTTTGTGTGGTTGCTTACACCTGTTTCTACTGTTTCTTCACCAGTACCACCAGTAGAAACTATGGACCCCCTCCCCCCGCAACCAAGCCAATTCAAGATTTCAGAGACGTCGACACTTACCGCCCAAAGGTTTCTGCCTCCGAACCAGCTCCGACTAACCCCTCCTGTAGACAGTCCTCCGCTACCATCAGCATCTCCTTTTGATTTTGATATTCTCATTACCCTTTGAAAAGGTAAACGGTCGTGTATTTCGAATTTTGTTTCTTATGATCACCTTAACCCTATATCGTCAGTTTATCCTTTGTCTTCTGAATTTATACCCAGGTCTTATACAGAGGTTTTATTGGTACCTTCCTGGAAACAGGCTATGGGATGAGGAGATGGAAGTCCTTGTTTCTAGAGAAACTTAGGAGTTAATTTCTGCACCAACAAATATTGTTGGTTGTCGCTGGGTATTTACTTTAAAATATCACCCATATGGATCTGTGGATAGATAGGCTCGTGGACAAAGGTTATACTCAGACATATGGCATCGACTATTTTAAGACATTCTCGCCAGTTTCCAGGATGAATTCTATTAGCATTTTGTTCTCCATTACTATTAACCTGTCATGACCATTGTGCCAACTAGATGTTAAGAACACTTTCTTATATGGGGATTTCAAGAGTAGGTTTATATAAAGCAACCCTCAGGCTATGTTGCTCAGGGGGCCAAAAGTCTATCGTCTCAAGAAAGCAATATATGGACTCAAGTAAAATCCACCAAGGGCGTGGTTTGAGAAGTTCAGCCTTATCATTTCTGGTATTGGCTTTCACCTGTGTCATTCAGATCACTCTGTTTTCGTTCGGTGCACAAAGTCTGGCATCAAAGTTCTGACTGTTTATGTTAATATTTTGCTGACTATTGAAGACTAAGAATTGAGAAGTCCGGTAGTGATACAGTTAAGCTATTGGAAACTAAGAAGTATCTTAAGCGTCATTTTGTGACCAAGGACATGGAACGTTCAAAATACTTTCTGGGAATTGAAGTTGCACATCAAAAACACAGTGTACTTCTTTCCTAGCGAAAGTATGCTCCGGATCTTCTTAAGGAAGCAGGACTTTTGGGATGCAAGCTTGCTACCACCCCATAAAAGCTAACGTGGATTTATGGTTTGATGATAGTCATACACTTGATAATCTGAGAAGATATAGAAGATTGATTGGGAAGTTGATATATCTTATGGCTAGTAGACTAGATAACCTTTGTTGTAGGGGTACTAAGTAGATTCATGCATCAGCCCAGAGAGACTCGTTGTTAGCAGCAATAAGGGTTCTAGCTTACATCAAGAGTTGTCCAGAAAAAGGGTTGGTGTGCAAGAAACATAGGCATGTATGCATTTCTGGATATTCGGATTCTGGTTATGCTGGTGACCGAGGAGACAGGAAGTCTACTACTGGGTATTGCACCTTTGCTGGAGGAAATCTGGTAACTTGGAGGAGGAAAAAGTAAGATGTGTCTCGCTCGAGTTCAGAAATTGAGTATAGAGATATGGCTCATACGGCATGCGAGATGGTGGCGTTAAAAAAAATCTGCTGATGGAGCTTGATTTCAGACAGTCTGGGCCCATGCCTATTTATTGTGATAATCAGTCTGCTATCTATATTGCCCAGAATCATGTATTCCATGAAAAGCCTAAACGCATTGAGATTGACTGTCATTTTGTCAGAGATGCTTGGACAAAGAAGGTGGCTATGTTCCAGTTCACATCATCTTCAAAGCAGTTGGCTGATCTCCTTACCAAAGCTGCCTCAGCTGAGGTATTTTCTAATCTATGTAACAAGCTGGGCATGTTAGATGTCTATGCTCCAGCATGAGAGTGAGTGTTAAGTTGGGTTATTAGTATTGGGTTATTGGATTGCTACCCATATACCCACGTTGTTTTCTATATATACATTGTACCTTCTCTTATGAAAGATCAATCAATTCCTTTCTAGGCTTTCTATTTCTCTACAAAAGATTTTGTGAAAATACTGAAATATTTCACCAGATCCTAAAAGCTCATAACTTTATAGGTTAATAGGTATTTGTTGATAACTTTTATATGATTTGCACACGGACCTTGTCACTGAACCCAAAAGACATCAAGACTAAAAAGGCATGAGGTAAATAATTAGGAAATAAGTTGACGATATCCTCGATATCAAGTCCCAATTAGTAATGACAAGGCAATGCCGTTGTGAGAAGATGATAGATAATGGTACAAGATCAATTTTCTAAGAGCATATCATGCATCTTTGGTCCTAGTAAAATAAATGTAACTCTCAAAGCCAAGTTCAAATCAATAAAAAAAACAAGGGATAAGCACTACAATGCACCAAGATCGAAAGGTAGTCATTACAAGGGATGACAACAAGGGATAAGTCTAAAAGGTAGTCATTACAACGCACCAAGATTGAAGGCACTAGATAGCATGCAACAAATAGATGACATCGTATCAAGTTTGCGATGAAAATGAGAAGTAGGCAGTATATATTGATAGTAAACCTAAAGGGATAGATGATATCGGACCAACGGTTAAGGTGCACAAAAAGTATATGGGATAGAATAGAATAGATGAAGCCACAGCAGTCAAGTTGGGATGACAATAAGTGGACCTACACTATTGATAAGCGTAAATATATGCATGTTGACACTAGTCAGGAAAGCGCTTTATCAAAATGCTTAAGTTGTTGGATTCTAAGCTAACAATGTACGTCAAACTGAGTGAACACCTAATACTTACCCACACATGGGCCTTTGAGCCCCATGAAAAGATCTTAACATTGAAAGACAAAGTAAACAGGGGTAAACAAATATATTTTAATTGATAGTTATGAGGTTTCAACCTAGACCTCTTGAGACCTGGTGCTGATACATTTAAGAAAACCACTTAACAGCTCAAGAAGTTGTATTTTAGAAGGAAAATGTATATCAAACTAATGAAACATTTAATAAAACCTAAAGTAACCGTTGGTAAAAAGTAGGGATGGCAATTTGACCCGTACCCGCGGGGACCCGACCCGACCCGAATGGGGCGGGTTTTTGATCATTGACCGGGTTCGGATCGGGTAACGGGGAAAACCCGAAATAACAAAGGCCGGGGCGGGGCGGGTACGGTATAGCATTGCCCCGCCCCGTTACCCGCCCCGCTATTTTTTCATATAATGAGTATAATAATATTATATATACATCTACTTAAATAACCTAAATTTTAACACTAATTACAAATATGTCATTCCCTATAAATATCTAAACCAAATGGTCCAAAATCCAAATCCAATTTGCCCTAAAAATTTGAGCCCAATACACGATTTCGGGTCGGGTCGGGTATTTTTATTACCCGTCGGGGCGGGGATAGGGGTGATTGTGGAATACCCAACGGGGTCTGGGGCGGGGACGGGGCGGGTTTTGGGATTTCGGGTACGGGGACGGGGGGTGTTCAATACCCGGCCCCGACCCGCCCCGTTGCCATCCCTAGTAAAAAGGTTAAAAGCTAAAAAGATTTTTAAAATTATAAGAAATCAAATGTTTCAAAGCTCTTCAGGAACATAAAAGTTTAAAATATTTTTATTAAAAAATATTTCAAAATGTCTACAGTAAAAAAACTACAAGTACAATACGATTTCATGATCTAACAGAAATTGTGCAAATTTTAGGACTGAAAATAAAAGAAACCAGGTGAGGACAATGCTTGTGATTTCTCAAAACTTTAAAAGCTATCACAAAGTTTTACAGATAAAACATATATTTTCAATTATTTTTCTAAAAAACCGCATATGGACTTTATTACTACCGAATCTGAAAGCACAAAAGGTCAGATACCGAATTGAGGCATATCACGAGAGAGCAAGTTGATGGTGCCCTCCATATCAAGTCCATATGAATACATGATAAGGCAATATTGTTTTCAGTAGGTAAGAGACGATGGAAAATGTTAATTTCTTAAGAGCATGTGATTTATCCAAGTGGGAGTAGAATTAATGAAACTCTGGACATCATACATCATTAAATGCATTATTTCAAAATCTAAAATGTATGGCTGAAAATACTGAATCAAGATTGAAGGAGCATATAGCAAAACTATGAGGGACTAACTTGACGATGTCTCTGTTTCAAGATACACAAATTAATGGTTAGTAGACAATGTAGAGTATCAATAAGCCAAAAGAGACAGAAACATGCCTTGTACTTGACAAGACCCACTTGACAAAGCCCACAGTATTAAGCTGAACTTAGAACATGTAATTGGGCCTTGTACTTGACAAGTCTTAAAAAAAGGTGTGGTTAAATAAAATAGTATTAATATTTTAAAAGCTAAAAAGATTTTTGAAAGTAATGAAATTTCAAAGTTTGAGAAAATTATTTAAAAACATTAAACTTAGGAAATAATTAAGCCGAATGCATACTAAAATAGTCTAAAAGGTATGCACAGAGATAATGTACCAAGACTAAAGAAGGCACATAGTTGGAATGACTATGAATAGATAATGCCTCGGTATTAAGTTCATGTTATTATTTACAAGTAGGCAATATATAGTGTCAGTAAGGCCAAAGGGCTAATGATATTGGACAATGTACCCACGACAAAGAGTATAATTGATGAAGACCTTGATGTTTTGGTATGGTTGTTTACACATGGATATTATACATTGATGTCAATTAGGTAAATGTGATATCAGATAAAATTCTAAGGTGCATGGAAAGAGCAAAAATGATGAAACCTTCAACGTTAATTTGGGATCAGTATGAATACGTGAGCCATATACATTTTGACAAGCTTTCTTAAGACATGCATTATTTCAGAGATTTATAGCTAAATAGACATTTCAATAATTTCTGTAAAATCCACATGTGAATGTTATTATCCCCGTGCCTGAAAGTGTAGGTGAAGGCAACATCATTGTCAATAAATGATAGATGGAACTAGATCAATATTCTAAGAGATGTACCTGAGTGGGAATATAATACTGGAATTCTCAACATCAAGTTTGGATGAAATAAAAAAAAGTTGGAGATATGTATCTTCTAAATTAAGTCTAAACATTATTTGTGCACACTGAACCAAGATTGAAGGACGTATAGCATAAATATGAATTGATGTCTCAGTATCAAGTTTTCCATAACTAATGATAAGTACGGAATATACTATGAGTAAGCTTAAATAGATAGTTGATGATATGGATCAATGTCTAAGGGGTGTGCAATGTACTTGTAACAACGTATAAGTACTAGTTTGTAAAAGAAATTTTTGAAAGCTACAAAACATTTTCAAGAGTCAAAAGTTATCCAATTCTTTTTTAAAACATAATTTAGATGGAAAGTACTAAAATTTGGAAATATCTAGTTGATGAAAAAAAAAATTAAAAAACATTTCCGATTAAAAACTATATGTACTCTAAAATTAAATAATTTATACAAAATTTCTGCAACTCGAAGAATTTTGAATGAACAAATGAAACTAGTTGTAACCCTTTATGATTTTCCAAGATATAAAATCTATTTCAGACTTTTGTAGTTAAAAAGATATTTGTCGATAATTTACATACAAACTGAATATGGACTTGAGTATTACAAAAAGAAAAATAATGGACGGTAATTAAATGAAAATTTGAAGTTGTAGAAAACATTTCACCGTTTCCAAGAACGGTGATATATATTACAAATTGTCGAAGTTCCAAAAGAGATGGATGATGATACTAGATCAAGAATAAAACTACACGAGGCAGACAACTGGAGTAAAGTTGATCATGTGCTAACTACCAAGTATTAAGTAGTGATAGATAATGGCATTGGATCACTTTTTTAAAAGCATGTGATTTATCCATGGAACCTCTCTACATTTTGTGATGAACACAAGTAGGCTATATGCACTCTCTGTAAGTCCAAAAGGTATGGATGGGGATATCGAATCAACATTAAGGGTGTGTTTGGTTGGTTGCAAAACCTCGCAAGTCGTAAGTTGTAAAATGAGAGTTGTAAATATGTACTGTAGCATGGAAAACATATTGTGTTTTACGGTGTTTGGTTGTTAAAGTATGTGAAAATGGAAAAGTATATTGTGTTTTACGGTGTTTGGTTGGTGAAGTGAAATTGTAATTGTAAAAGTATATTGCGTTTTAGGGTGTTTGGTTGGTAAAGTGAAATTGTAATTGGGAAAGTCTATCTCTTTTTACGGTGTTTGGTTGGTTGCAAAAATGAAAGTGGAAAAACTGACCACAAATACTGTAGCAGTGATTTTGCTATGTTAAATACGATTAAATAAATTATAATTTAATTAAAAAAATCTAATAAATACTTTGATTTCAAAATTTTTCAAACTGCATATTTTATTTCTAACATTACTATTTATAAAGAAGTACTTTATTATATATATATAAGATGAAAATATTAACCGGATTAAAAATTATTATATTTCAAAAAGATTCTATAAAATATTAATTACAGTTAAATAAAACTATTAAAACACTAATATTGAAAAAAAAAATTAATTAAAAGTTAAAAATATAATCGGGAATGTGACCACGAAATATTAATTATGTTGGTAGGACAGTGAATTAATATTTTCCCAATTAATATGAACAAAACAAATACCGCTAATTGAAAATAAATCAAAGTCAAAAGACGATTTGCAGCCTTTTTTCAACATACTGATAATGAATTTCGCTACTCATACAAACCAATAATCATTCCCACGACACGCCAATACAGGAATAATGCTAGGAAACCAATCCCCACAAGTAAATGATAGCATTTTGTAACAAAGAAATATACGATAGAATTTCAAAACAATATAATAACAATCTTTACTGTAATGTGCATGTATACATTAGAAGTTGTAAACAAATACAAGATGAACCCTTCATCATGGTCCTTTAATGATACATCAGTTGTAGTTCAATACATAAACAATAACTCAAGAAATAAACATTAAAGACAATAAATATTTACCCTCCCCCCTCCCCTCATGGACATCAAATATAAACAATCTCTGGTACATATATATCAAGGAAATAAAATGAGACACAGTTCTTCGCATCCTCGTGATGTCCTAGATGATCATGACACACAACAAAAACATCTTCAACATTTCCTCTGTTCACTCGAGGCCGGGCGACTCGAACAAATTGTCTTTCTGTGACGATAGACATTAATACAAATGTCAGTTCATAAAAATGTATCTGCGGAGCAGGACAAAGAAAATGTACAAACGTTGGAAGCATAAAATGTATAATACCTGAATGGGCCGGAATGTTAAGAGCACCTTGTGCAAAGTCCACACTTCAAGAACTACCTGCAAATAACTATAATACAAAGGTAGAAAAGAAGAAACACATGTCGCCGACATGTTACTACTTACAGTGCTCTATTTGAAGCTTCTGTAAACTTACATAATTCAATTTTTTTGATATTAGGGCTCAGAACACAGCACAGGTAAAATTCAAGTTTGAACAATAACTTCCAAGAGGACCCAAATACGATAATTGGTAAAGAGGTTATCAGATGGGAATGAGGAGGCAACAATACAGGCTTTTACAGCCTTTGTTTCAACAAATCCACCGCGTCTACGAATCCCAATAACCCGGCAAGGCAAGAAAATATAAATTGTGATAAGGTAGCTGCATATGGGTGTATGTAATAAACCAAGTTATAAATCTAAATTTGACAATTGTAAAGCATTTTGCATCCATTTTCCAACTCACCAAAGAGATCACAACAAAGAATAGCCGGCAGGTACATTTTCCATATAAACCGGCCAACCTCACAGCCGATCTGCGCAGCAATTAGAGAAAAGAAGATTAGATCAGCAGCCAACAATTGTGGTAAACAACAATACCCAATATTTGTTCAGCAACTTTTCCATAAAGAAGCAGACATAAAAGAAATGAAGTTGGTGATCAAGAAATAGGATTAGATTACCACGGCAGTCGGTTGTTCACGAGCATCAACAGTTTCCAGTAGCGATAACTTTGCAAAAGTATTTGCATTTGTCATCCAACAACAACCAATTCCGAGAACCGAAAGCCCTCAATCCAATTGGTACTATTGTAACTGAATTGGCAACACAAGAGGCTCAGATTTTGGAAGAGGTATTTTAAGTGGGGAGGCCTTCACAGACCTCTCATCCACACCCACTCTGGTCTTTTTTGAATGCGTAAATGGAGCCACGCCAGTCGTGTACCATACTTTGACGGCTGCAATCCATTAAGCACTCCACTTGTCACTGCATCCTGTCGTTAAGGCTCCAACCTCTTCAAATCATCATTGCCTTTGAAACTTTTTTATATGCCTACATGAACAAAATAATGTCAGCCGGATAACATAGACAAAGGAAATAAATACTGATAAGCATAAACAAACCAAACGGGTGCTGTCCCAAATAAAACAGTATCACAACGTAGAAGGCCTACAGCCATCCACGCATTATCAAGAAATGTAGCAGGAAATTAATAGAGTGTACTGATTGCCTACGGCAATCGATAAACCAACGTATCAATAATATCAATGTTTATGGTAGGGATGCAAATAAGGGGGAGGCATAGAAGACTTCAGCGGCCAACGGAAGTAGGACGATCACGAGCCCCGACTTTGAAGTCAGTCAAGGTTGTTCTTCCTCGTGAATCGGTATAACCACGCTGCCTTCTCCGCGTCAGTCCGCCTGCTGAGGAAGCCAGCACCGATGTCGGGGTTCTTCACAAAATAATCATAAGCAGCAGATACTTCTGAAAAACACCTAGAGGGGGGTGAATAGGTGTAAGTGCTAATCTAATAAACTAAATGCAAACTAAGTGCGCTAAATGCGGAAGCTAATGCAAATTATGCACAAACTAATACAATACAACAAGTGTAGCCGAATTCCCCTTTCGAGGCTCTGGACTAACTCCTCTTGATTCCCCTTGAAATGGGTTGAGGTGCTATGTGAAGCTCTTGTTGGATGAGTATAAGTTAGGCACACACACACAAGCAATCCAAGCAATATAAAATACACACAATCAAGCCAAGCATATAAGAATGAATAGTAATATGAATAAATGCAAGGCAATATGAAATATGCACAACACAAGCAATGTATAAGATATGTATGCAATGAATGAATGATGCTTGTAAGAAATGAATGATGCTTGCACAAAGTAAAGAGAGTAAGAGTTGAGAGATATTGGATCAAACGCAAAGACCAAGATATGTTTCGAGGTTCGAGCCCCTAGCTCTACATCCCCGCCTTCACCACCGTGAAGGATTTCCCAATCCACTATAGGAGTACCAAACTCCTCTCTCAACCTTACAAAGCCACCGAGGCTATACAACCACAATCCACCTCTACCGAAGAGGGATACGGCCCGTAGCCAACAACAAACAATAACAACAACAACCTCTACCGAAGAGGCTCACAACAAACACAATCACCTCTACCAAAGAGGAATCCACACCAATACCACTCCGATCACCTCTACCAAAGAGGGATTCACAAAAGCAAGGAGGGTTTACAATAAGTGGTTACAAAGACCACAAACACAATCTTTCTTTCTTTTCTCTTTTCTTTTCCACAAAAACAAGATCCTAAATAGATTAGGATAGGTGATAGCTCAAGTGTGGAAACAAGGTGTTTTTGGAAACCAGCAACAAAGAAAAACTACTTGGGAAATCACTTGTAAATGATAGAAAATGAAAAACAAAACAATCTCCCAAAACCCTAGCTTTCTTTGATTTTCTAAAAACCCAAAAACAAATAAGATGAAATCTTTTTGACTTAAAAACTCTTTTAAAACTCTTTTAAACTCTTCAGAAAACTGAAAATTTTTAGCTCAAAAATTCTTGTTCAAAACAATGGAGAAATGGGGTATATATAGCCCCTAGGAAAAACTAGCCGTTAGGCTGATGTGGCAGTCTGACCAACTGCCGGTCGACCGGTCCGGTCGACCGCCAACGGTCAAAAATGTGACCGTTGGGCAACATCGGTCGACCGGTCCGGTCGACCGAAATAAACGAGAGCAGAGCTCTCAGGCCCGGTCGACCGGCCCGGTCGACCGTCCACTGTGCCTAACAGACGTGCACGTCTGTGCACGTCGGTCGACCGGATCGGTCGACCGGCCCTTGGTGCGGTCGACCGGTCCGGTCGGCCGACCAGCCTGTCAGCACAAAACCAGGTCAGAAAATTTTGGAAAAATATTTTCTAAAAAATCTTTTATCTCTTTTAAAAATACCATAAAAATTGTTTTATCATTTTATGTTGAAACATAAACATGTGATAAAAATTTCAAGACATATATCAATCATATCAATTCATTTTTGTGTCTTGCAAATTTTATCAAAAACAAAACCTGTATTTTGTCAAACTTGATTTTTCCAAAACATGAATAGGGATATCAAAATAAGTTTGTTTACCAAGTTAAAGCATGTATGTATAAATAGAAAACATCTACTATACATATACCATATGTAAACTTGTTTTGATCTATTATTCATGAAAACCAAAAACCAAATCATGAAACGTGTGTGTTTTGTGCACTTGAGCATATCAACTAAACTAAGCTTTACAAATGGATCTAAAACTCTATCTAAGCTAGGATACCTAAGTCTTCTTGACGATCTTCATCTTCAAGTAGACTTGCTCCAAAACTCCGTGATTCTCCAAGTGCAAAGGTATGATCTTTAAGCTTTGGCACCGGAATCATCATGAATAGCTTCTAATCATCTTGTTGAAGCTAATCACCAACCTAATATCCTGTTAATGATCTGAAACTTAGAAACACAAGAATATTAGTAAACATAACTACATGAGTGTTGATCATCATCAAAACTAGAGTGGAAGGCCATTGGGCCAACAATCTCCCCCTTTTTGATGATGACAAAACTCATGGAGTTATATATGCATGGATTAAAGTTAAGCTTCAAAGAAGCTCCCCCTTAACTCATGCATAGGGATAAACAATAAATATATGCAATGAATATTAAACATGAAACATGCATATGCATAAACAATAAATGGTTCTAGATATCAAATGGAATATTCAAAACAAAATAAGCTCTAGATACCAATTACAAAGCAAACTCTATAAATCAATTAAACTTAATATTCTTGAGATTAAAACATAATATATGCATAAACATAAGCATGCATATAAAAAACATGTACCAATCATGCATAGAAGTAATTTGAGTTTTATATATGCATGTTAAACTCTCAAATAATTCTCCCCCTTTTTGTCAATCATCAATAAAGGGGTAAACAATCAAAACCATAGATAAAATGAGGGGTAAAAATCTTTCTCCCCCTTTTTGTCAATCAAAACAATGCAAACAATGTTCTCCCCCTTTTTGTCTAAAACAAAAAACAAAATCAATAAGGGGTGACTACAAACATGATATCAATTAAAAATATGTTAATGAAGCATCTTGATACCAATAAACAAGGATCAATATATGTTATATGCTATATACATTCATGAAGAGGAAGACGCTAAGTTAGCTTCCCTACACATATGCATTACATGAAGAAGGGATGACAAGCCCCAATTCACATAACACATATTATGTAATGCATAAGAGGAGATGTTAAGCTCCCCCTACACACGTATATCATATAAAGAAGAGTTGTCAAGCTCCTCAATTTATAATATACTCAACATGAATCTATATGTAAGAGAGATGTTAAGCTCTCCTTGCATATAGGAAATACAAATCAAAACTTTGAATATTTTCTTTAAACAAAAATTTTGAAAAAACCAATTGTAATTAAACATAAGTCTTGAATTCTTAAACATGAATCTTGAAACCAAAACAAATTTTGAATTTCTTAAATATGATACAATTGAAAAGATTTTACATAGAAACATTGATACCAATTGTAAGAATTGTTCATTTTAATTTGATGTTGATATCATATGTTTAAAATAACTTTTAATCATAAAGTGTGGGAGTACAAATACCAATTGAAATACAAAATCAAATTTTCTCCCCCTTTATGAAATACAAACTAAAGTCATGCATAGTCTTGATAACAATTTAAAAGTAATCAATTTAAACAAAATTGAAACTCAAGCACTAGCATAAACACAAACATATATATGTATGAAAAATAGATACCAATAGAAATTGATATATTTGAAATTTAAAGCATACATACATACAAAACATATATGAGTATACAAGAAGATCAAAATGATACCAATTGAAAGAGTTCAATGATACCAATTGACATAACAATAAGTTCAAGTGTATACATCATATTCTCTACCACCCAATCATAATTCAAGTTTTAAAGATTTTCAATTTAGGGCATACATGAACATGATCTCCCATCCTACCGCCCTTAGATGGTAGGGGTTTTCAAAGATAGATTTGAAAATGTAGTTTTGTTTGAAAATCTCTACCAAAGTGAAGAACATCGCAACTAGTTAAATGGAAAACTTGTTAACTAGTACGAAATCCTTCAAGCAAGGAATAAAACAGAATAGTTTTTCATAAACATGAAATTCACATCATATCAAACACTCAAGTTCAATTAGGCATAAATAAGACTCATGAAAACAAAACATGAGCAAGCAATAGATGTGAGTGTATAAATAAAATATGAAGATCATAAATATGAAAATTAGGCAATAAGCTCAATTATTCTTTAAAACACGAAAATCATCAAAACTATCTAATCTTCAAGGCATATGTATGTCTAATACAAACTAAAGTATACATACATATCCAAAACATAACGAGTCCACAAAATATATGCATGAAGGCACGTGGCTCAAAAGATGTATATGTATAAGATTAGTTTGAACTAGATAGACATATACATGAAGTTAAACATAAATACATGAAACATGAAAAACTAAATTTTCATCACAACAAATTTCATTTCAAGGTATATGTATGAATTGTCAAACATGAAGTATACATACATATCCCTAAACACAATTGAGTCCATATATAGATTTGCATGAAAGGCAAATGACTCAAAGGGTATACATGTATATCTTAAAGTTTGACAATAATACACATATACATGAAGTGAAAACTCATAAAACAAATCCAAAAATGGAATACAAGTTTGAAATGTATGAATCATCAAAACTAGACTATACTAGCACGTCTAATGGGTTCAAATAAGCATTCAATTCAAACATATATAGATTTATTTGTGGCCCACTATATGTACAAGTATAAATCCTAGTCTTAATGAAAACTAACATCTAAACAAGTAATCTTAACATGAAGCATCAAAAACAAGATAAAAATCATCATGATAAAACTAAAACATGATTATTATGTAAATTCACATGTATTAGATTCATGATGTACATTATAGTTTAAACAAAAAGTGAAAACACTAAGTATGGGTTCATATAAGCATGTGTGTCTCAAATACTATATATGTATGTCAAGGATCTAATAAACATGGAATGAACATACTAATCCATAGACATCAAAAACATGCTATAAACATTAAAACATGGAAAGCATGTAAATAAATAATACGGAGTTAGGAATCGTTACCAAAACCTAGAAGGCAACTCTCCTTGTCTCCAAAACTTGGTGGTCCTCTCCACCATCTCTTCCCTTGAAAGTGATGCATCCAATAGATTTCCTTTAAGTCCGGAACGCATCCACTCCAAGGTGTCATCACTCTCACGTCATGTGAGAGCCCACACCTACATCAAAAATAATAGGAGGGGTGGTCTTTGGTACCCACATCTTGTTGGGTCCATGGGGGTTAGTCCCTTCTCTAACCCAAACAAACTTCTTTGCTAAATTTGGAGTATGTAATCTATCATAACAAAATTTAGCAAGGTGGCCCTTACGTCCACAATGTGTACAAGTGTACACATGAGCATACATGTGAGGAGTGTGTCCGTGTGGAGCATGTGTATGCCGTGGAGGGTGTGCATGCATAGAAGTTGGAACTTGTTTCTTTCGAACCAAGGTTTCCAACCGTGAGTGGTTCATGGCACATTGGCTCATAGTGGAGCCCAAACAATCCATTTTCTTCTTTAACAAATTTATATCATTCTCAAGCATAGAAGAAGTGGAACATGCAATGGGTGATTTAGGTGAAACTACCCTAGCATGGCAAACATGAGAATCAATCTTATTATGTAAAACATTATTTTTCTCTAAACAAGCATTCAAGTCATTTGAAATAGAAATAAATTTGTTTTTCAAAGCAACATTCTCTTTTAAAACAAAATCAATTTTAGAAGACAAGTTTTCATTCTTCTTTAAAAGGTTTTCACAATCATTTTTATTTTCAAAAATTCATTTTCTTTTAATACAAGATTAAGTTGAGATCTTAATGAATCCCTATCATTAGAGATCTCCTCTTTCTCTTGCAAAGCAATATTAAGTCTAGAATTCAAACACTTATTTTCTTTTTCTATTCCTAGACTTTTCTTTTTCAAAATCTTATACTTCTCAATTAATTTTTCACAAACAATTGAAAGTTCTTCATTCAAAGCATGTGGATCAACAATATCATTTCTTGAAGAACTAGCATCACCATCACTATCTAATGGAGTTTCCGAGTGTACCTCAAGGGAGTCATTCCCTTGGACCATGTAGCATATAGAGTTGGATTCTCCACTAGATTCCTCTTCTTGGATTTGGACTTAAAGCTTGGAGGTGTTGGTGGTTGTTGTCAACTTGTTCCACACTGCAAAAGCGGAATCAAGATTAGAAACACACATAAGATGATCTTTAGGTAATGTGCTTCTAATAGCCTCTAGGGCTTGTGCATTGGCCCCTATATGATTACAATCACCAAGATAACATCTCTTGGTGGCCGCAAGGAAAACATGCAAACCTAGGGTCTTTAGGTACGTGGACATCCTATACTTCCAAACATCAATGTTGGAAGGGTCAAAACTAGGTGGGGTCATGAAGTCCATGGTATAAACTAAATATGTGCAATCAAACAAATGCAAATGAGATTAGCAAGCAAATGGATCTCACTCCTAGGATGTTAAGCCTAAGTATCAGGAGCACAAGCTCTGATACCAATTGAAAAACACCTAGAGGGGGGGTGAATAGGTGTAAGTGCTAATCTAATAAACTAAATGCAAACTAAGTGCGCTAAATGCGGAAGCTAATGCAAATTATGCACAAACTAATACAATACAACAAGTGTAGCCGAATCCCCTTTCGAGGCTCTGGACTAACTCCTCTTGATTCCCCTTGAAATGGGTTGAGGTGCTATGTGAAGCTCTTGTTGGATGAGTATAAGTTAGGCACACACACACAAGCAATCCAAGCAATATAAAATACACACAATCAAGCCAAGCATATAAGAATGAATAGTAATATGAATAAATGCAAGGCAATATGAAATATGCACAACACAAGCAATGTATAAGATATGTATGCAATGAATGAATGATGCTTGTAAGAAATGAATGATGCTTGCACAAAGTAAAGAGAGTAAGAGTTGAGAGATATTGGATCAAACGCAAAGACCAAGATATGTTTCGAGGTTCGAGCCCCTAGCTCTACATCCCCGCCTTCACCACCGTGAAGGATTTCCCAATCCACTATAGGAGTACCAAACTCCTCTCTCAACCTTACAAAGCCACCGAGGCTATACAACCACAATCCACCTCTACCGAAGAGGGATACGGCCCGTAGCCAACAACAAACAATAACAACAACAACCTCTACCGAAGAGGCTCACAACAAACACAATCACCTCTACCAAAGAGGAATCCACACCAATACCACTCCGATCACCTCTACCAAAGAGGGATTCACAAAAGCAAGGAGGGTTTACAATAAGTGGTTACAAAGACCACAAACACAATCTTTCTTTCTTTTCTCTTTTCTTTTCCACAAAAACAAGATCCTAAATAGATTAGGATAGGTGATAGCTCAAGTGTGGAAACAAGGTGTTTTTGGAAACCAGCAACAAAGAAAAACTACTTGGGAAATCACTTGTAAATGATAGAAAATGAAAAACAAAACAATCTCCCAAAACCCTAGCTTTCTTTGATTTTCCAAAAACCCAAAAACAAATAAGATGAAATCTTTTTGACTTAAAACTCTTTTAAAACTCTTTTAAACTCTTCAGAAAACTGAAAATTTTTAGCTCAAAAATTCTTGTTCAAAACAATGGAGAAATGGGGTATATATAGCCCCTAGGAAAAACTAGCCGTTAGGCTGATGTGGTAGTCTGACCAACTGCCGGTCGACCGGTCCGGTCGACCGCCAACGGTCAAAAATGTGACCGTTGGGCAACATCGGTCGACCGGCCCGGTCGACCGAAATAAACCGAGAGCAGAGCTCTCAGGCCCGGTCGACCGGCCCGGTCGACCGTCCACTGTGCCTAACAGACGTGCACGTCTGTGCACGTCGGTCGACCGGATCGGTCGACCGGCCCTTGGTGCGGTCGACCGGTCCGGTCGGCCGACCAGCCTGTCAGCACAAAACCAGGTCAGAAAATTTTGGAAAAATATTTTCTAAAAAATCTTTTATCTCTTTTTAAAATACCATAAAAATTGTTTTATCATTTTATGTTGAAACATAAACATGTGATAAAAATTTCAAGACGTATATCAATCATATTAATTCATTTTTGTGTCTTGCAAATTTTATTAAAAACAAAACCTGTATTTTGTCAAACTTGATTTTTCCAAAACATGAATAGGGATATCAAAATAAGTTTGTTTACCAAGTTAAAGCATGTATGTATAAATAGAAAACATCTACTATACATATACCATATGTAAACTTGTTTTGATCTATTATTCATGAAAACCAAAAACCAAATCATGAAACGTGTGTGTTTTGTGCACTTGAGCATATCAACTAAACTAAGCTTTACAAATGGATCTAAAACTCTATCTAAGCTAGGATACCTAAGTCTTCTTGACGATCTTCATCTTCAAGTAGACTTGCTCCAAAACTCCGTGATTCTCCAAGTGCAAAGGTATGATCTTTAAGCTTTGGCACCGGAATCATCATGAATAGCTTCTAATCATCTTGTTGAAGCTAATCACCAACCTAATATCCTGTTAATGATCTGAAACTTAGAAACACAAGAATATTAGTAAACATAACTACATGAGTGTTGATCATCATCAAAACTAGAGTGGAAGGCCATTGGGCCAACAACTTCATCTTCATTGAAGACGTAGTACTGATAATCTGTCCCCACCATTGAACGCAGCTGTTCGTAGCATTGCGCAACCACCCTTTTATCTTCTTCCCGCTTATCGTAGATGGTATGCGCAAATTTTTTAAACGAATCTGCGAACGATCCCATGATCTCCAGCTCAACGTCCTTCCTCTTGCCTTTACTTGAGGAGCGTTGAGACACAGACATGCTTGCTGGGAGATCTGAGGAAGGAGTAGCCTCAGGTGGGGATGCAGTGTTGAAAGAACCCCCTCTAATGTCGGTCTGCGTTGGACATGTAAATGAAGGTCCATCATCCATTGCAAACCTTCCCTTGGCCCTATCACCACCAAATAGGATGTACAGCTCATCATAATGTTCAATGGGCTGGTTGAGTACGGCTTGTCTTTTGGTGAACCTGTAGTGATTATGATATTTATATTAGAGGATGGTTAAAAATTAAATATATGATGAAGATGTATAAATGAAAGTTATTTATCTTATTACCTTTATATATTATATATACACGGCGTCTGGCATCTCAATTGTGCGGATCTCTGGCTTCCACACAACGCAACCGCTAAGAGTCTTTAAAGTACAAATCCGACTCCACTTGGTCTTCCAAGTGCGCAGTTGATTGTAAACGTGTTTCTCAGTTACCGTCATACCGAACTTCTGAATTTCGTTAGCGGCTATTTGGTTCAAGTCCCCTGTAACTCCATCCCGAACCATCCCTGCCATGAAATGAAGGAGGAAAATACTAGCTGGCTCTGTCCAGCGTTGGTTTCTACCGCCTGTTTTTCGCTTCTTCTTACCAGCCATAGAAGGGGCTGCATCGTTGTAAATTGGGTACTCATTTTCAGACATTTTCTGCAAGGATTAATGTCAGACAACAAAAAATAAAATAGAGCATACATTCATAGATTATGTTAACATGAAATAAGGCAAGCCAAAATGCATGATTACTAGAATAACATTAGGACATTAATTTTAAATAAATTGACTGAATAGATACAATGCTATGTTAACGATGCTAATATGATGCCAACTAAAAATTAATGTCCTAATGTTATTCTAGTAATCATGCATTTTGGCTTGCCTTATTTCATGTTAACATAATCTATGAATGTATGCTCTATTTTATTTTTTGTTGTCTGACATTAATCCTTGCAGAAAATGTCTGAAAATGAGTACCCAATTTACAACGATGCAACCCCTTCTATGGCTGGTAAGAAGAAGCGAAAAACAGGCGGTAAAAACCAACGCTGGACAGAGCCAGCTAGTATTTTCCTCCTTCATTTCATGGCAGGGATGGTTCGGGATGGAGTTACAGGGGACTTGAACCAAATAGCCGCTAACGAAATTCAGAAGTTCGGTATGACGGTAACTGAGAAACACGTTTACAATCAACTGCGCACTTGGAAGACCAAGTGGAGTCGGATTTGTACTTTAAAGACTCTTAGCGGTTGCGTTGTGTGGAAGCCAGAGATCCGCACAATTGAGATGCCAGACGCCGTGTATATATAATATATAAAGGTAATAAGATAAATAACTTTCATTTATACATCTTCATCATATATTTAATTTTTAACCATCCTCTAATATAAATATCATAATCACTACAGGTTCACCAAAAAGACAAGCCGTATCTCAACCAGCCCATTGAACATTATGATGAGCTGTACATCCTATTTGGTGGTGATAGGGCCAAGGGAAGGTTTGCAATGGATGATGGACCTTCATTTACATGTCCAACGCAGACCGACATTAGAGGGGGTTCTTTCAACACTGCATCCCCACCTGAGGCTACTCCTTCCTCAGATCTCCCAGCAAGCATGTCTGTGTCTCAACGCTCCTCAAGTAAAGGCAAGAGGAAGGACGTTGAGCTGGAGATCATGGGATCGTTCGCAGATTCGTTTAAAAAATTTGCGCATACCATCTACGATAAGCGGGAAGAAGATAAAAGGGTGGTTGCGCAATGCTACGAACAGCTGCGTTCAATGGTGGGGACAAATTATCAGTACTACGTCTTCAATGAAGATGAAGTATCTGCTGCTTATGATTATTTTGTGAAGAACCCCGACATCGGTGTTGGCTTCCTCAGCAGGCGGACTGACGCGGAGAAGGCAGCGTGGTTATACCGATTCACAAGGAAGAACAACCTTGACTAACTTCAAAGTCGGGGCTCGTGATCGTCCTTCTTCCGTTGGCCGCTGAAGTCTTCTATGCCTCCCCCTTATTTGCATCCCTACCATAAACATTGATATTATTGATACGTTGGTTTATCGATTGCCGTAGGCAATCAGTACACTCTATTAATTTCCTGCTACATTTCTTGATAATGCGTGGATGGCTGTAGGCCTTCTACGTTGTGATACTGTTTTATTTGGAACAGCACCCGTTTGGTTTGTTTATGCTTATCAGTATTTATTTCCTTTGTCTATGTTATCCGGCTGACATTATTTTGTTCATGTAGGCATATAAAAAAGTTTCAAAGGCAATGATGATTTGAAGAGGTTGGAGCCTTAACGACAGGATGCAGTGACAAGTGGAGTGCTTAATGGATTGCAGCCGTCAAAGTATGGTACACGACTGGCGTGGCTCCATTTACGCATTCAAAAAAGACCAGAGTGGGTGTGGATGAGAGGTCTGTGAAGGCCTCCCCACTTAAAATACCTCTTCCAAAATCTGAGCCTCTTGTGTTGCCAATTCAGTTACAACAGTACCAATTGGATTGAGGGCTTTCGGTTCTCGGAATTGGTTGTTGTTGGATGACAAATGCAAATACTTTTGCAAAGTTATTGCTACTGGAAACTGTTGATGCTCGTGAACAACCGACTGCCGTGGTAATCTAATCCTATTTCTTGATCACCAACTTCATTTCTTTTATGTCTGCTTCTTTATGGAAAAGTTGCTGAACAAATATTGGGTATTGTTGTTTACCACAATTGTTGGCTGCTGATCTAATCTTCTTTTCTCTAATTGCTGCGCAGATCGGCTGTGAGGTTGGCCGGTTTATATGGAAAATGTACCTGCCGGCTATTCTTTGTTGTGATCTCTTTGGTGAGTTGCAAAATGGATGCAAAATGCTTTACAATTGTCAAATTTAGATTTATAACTTGGTTTATTACATACACCCATATGCAGCTACCTTATCACAATTTATATTTTCTTGCCTTGCCGGGTTATTGGGATTCGTAGACGCGGTGGATTTGTTGAAACAAAGGCTGTAAAAGCCTGTACTGTTGCCTCCTCATTCCCATCTGATAACCTCTTTACCAATTATCGTATTTGGGTCCTCTTGGAAGTTATTGTTCAAACTTGAATTTTACCTGTGCTCGTTGGAATTGGTTACTGATCTTATTCCTTTTCTGCTGCTGATGTTCTGATGGTTCCAGGATTTTGGTTGTCCCCTAAAACTAATCATGCAGGAACCAGGCTTGCCATTGCTATTCTTTCAACTGTGAATATATTCATTTGCTAATTCATTAAACTGTTTTATCATGGTTTATTATCCTGGATCTATTTTATTAACATGGTTTTCTTTAAAAGCATAGTCCTATCTGCATGGGCTATGATGATGCACACGTAGAATTATAATGCGACTTTTGCACGGAAAAAATGGGAACCCTTGAATTTAATTTTGCATATCAAGGTTAGACAACTCAATGATTGAAACCCCTGTCTCGGAGACAGGCTGGATGTTAATCATCTTGAGGTTCTATCTCTCTGTTCCCTATATCAAGTTGGAAGCCCATTACGTGTAATCCGAAGTTTATATGGAGCTATTATTATAGCACGTACAGTGTGTTCTGAGCCCTAATATCAAAAAAATTGAATTATGTAAGTTTACAGAAGCTTCAAATAGAGCACTGTAAGTAGTAACATGTCGGCGACATGTGTTTCTTCTTTTCTACCTTTGTATTATAGTTATTTGCAAGTAGTTCTTGAAGTGTGGACTTTGCACAAGGTGCTCTTAACATTCCGGCCCATTCAGGTATTATACATTTTATGCTTCCAACGTTTGTACATTTTCTTTGTCCTGCTCCGCAGATACATCTTTATGAACTGACATTTGTATTAATGTCTATCGTCACAGAAAGTCAATTTGTTCGAGTCGCCCGGCCTCGAGTGAACAGAGGAAATGTTGAAGATGTTTTTGTTGTGTGTCATGATCATCTAGGACATCACGAGGATGCGAAGAACTGTGTCTCATTTTATTTCCTTGATATATGTGTACCAGAGATTGTTTATATTTGATGTCCATGAGGGGAGGGTAAATATTTATTGTCTTTAATGTTTATTTCTTGAGTTATTGTTTATGTATTGAACTACAACTGATGTATCATTAAAGGACCATGATGAAGGGTTCATCTTGTATTTGTTTACAACTTCTAATGTATACATGCACATTACAGTAAAGATTGTTATTATATTGTTTTGAAATTCTATCGTATATTTCTTTGTTACAAAATGCTATCATTTACTTGTGGGGATTGGTTTCCTAGCATTATTCCTGTATTGGCGTGTCGTGGGAATGATTATTGGTTTGTATGAGTAGCGAAATTCATTATCAGTATGTTGAAAAAAGGCTGCAAATCGTCTTTTGACTTTGATTTATTTTCAATTAGCGGTATTTGTTTTGTTCATATTAATTGGGAAAATATTAATTCACTGTCCTACCAACATAATTAATATTTCATGGTCACATTCCCGATTATATTTTTAACTTTTAATAAATTTTTTTTTTCAATATTAGTGTTTTAATAGTTTTATTTAACTGTAATTAATATTTTATAGAATCTTTTTGAAATATAATAATTTTTAATCCGGTTAATATTTTCATCTTATATATATATAATAAAGTACTTCTTTATAAATAGTAATGTTAGAAATAAAATATGCAGTTTGAAAAATTTTGAAATCAAAGTATTTATTAGATTTTTTTAATTAAATTATAATTTATTTAATCGTATTTAACATAGCAAAATCACTGCTACAGTATTTGTGGTCAGTTTTTCCACTTTCATTTTTGCAACCAACCAAACACCGTAAAAAGAGATAGACTTTCCCAATTACAATTTCACTTTACCAACCAAACACCCTAAAACGCAATATACTTTTACAATTACAATTTCACTTCACCAACCAAACACCGTAAAACACAATATACTTTTCCATTTTCACATACTTTAACAACCAAACACCGTAAAACACAATATGTTTTCCATGCTACAGTACATATTTACAACTCTCATTTTACAACTTACGACTTGCGAGGTTTTGCAACCAACCAAACACGCCCATAGTCTATGCTTATTTTAACAAATGAATAGTTTGTATGATGACAACAACCATCAGCTGTGTTCTATTGTAATGAAGAATTGTGTCTCTGATTATAGTGTTGATACTGAAACATCTTTACTCATAAACATGCTATATACACATTTAACCTTGATTCAACATTTCTTTTTGTACCTTCACTTTCTGAGATTGCATGTATCCTACTCCTTGATGTTCATTTATATAGGGCCCATTTTATCAGTACTCATCCCAACTTGATCCCGAGGGCTTCATTATGCAGTCATGGATGCGTTACGTGCACTTTTGACATTGAACTGGTATCATCATTTATCTCTTTAATCTTAGTGACAATATGTGTGGCCTACTTATTGTTAACCATTGAAAACTTGATACTAAGATTCATTATCATTGTGCATAACATTTAGGATTATTGAGAATGCATATATTCCTATTGATTGTTATTCATTCAAAGTCAAGAGTTCCATTAAATGTACTCCACTCCCTTGCTCTTAAAACTGATCCAATAAAATCTATAACCATAGGTTTTACTACCAACTGTGCAAATTGTGTCTGACCTTTACACTCTGTAACTTTACACCCATGACATTGCCAACTTATTCCCTTGTGATATGCATCCTCGTTTAGTGTTGTTTTGGTATCAACATCCATCACTAGGGGTATATTGACAAACTATTTATACCTATCAAGATTACTACTCTTGAAATGCATGAACGTGTTTTCTAGAACTTTAAAAATTCTAAATTACTCTTTTGTATTCCATCAGTTTAAGTTCAGTAATAATAAAGTCAACGTTTATCAAAATTAAAAATATGTTTCTATATATAAAATCTTAGCTTTTAAAAATTTGATAACTTACAAAGGGATTTTTGCAGATAGTTTTTTTTCTTAAACTTTAAAATTCTATAATTTCAGGATTTTTCTCAAACTATTAAATCTTGAAGTACAGTTGAATTTGTGTTGAAAATGGTTCTTCTATGTATATATTTATGAATTTAATATATTTAAGTAGTATTCTCAAAACCTAGCATTTGGAATTTCTCATTCCATTCACAGTTTGTAAAGTACTATCTATTAATCTTAATTTTGTTGATGTCCGACGTGTTTGGCCTATCTATCAAGGGCTTCATCAATTCTACCCTTTGGAGGGAACATCACATGCACTTTAAACAACATTGACCTAGTATATCATATCTATTCAGGCTTACTCATAAACTGTATTGCCTGCTTGTTGTTAATCACGGGAATCTTGATACCTGGATGTATTTACTTCCCCATAATCATGCTACATGCACCTATAATTTGATTCGAATATCGCCATCTTTACTTTTTAGACTCATTATACCCTACTTATTGTTATTAATATGAACTTGATAAAATAACATTTAAAATTATTGAGAATGCATATGTTCCTATTGATTGTTATTCATTCAAAGTCAAGAGTTCCATTAAATGTACTCCACTGCCTTGCTCTTAAAATGGATCCATAAACATTTATAACCATAGGTTACTACCAATTATGCAAATTGTGTCTGACCTTTACATTATGTATACTTACACCCAGGATATTGCCAACTTATTCCCTTATGATATGCATCCTGCATTTAGTGTTGTTTTGGTATCAACATCCATCACTAGAGGTATATTGCAAACTATTTATACCTATCAAGATTACTACTCTTGAAATGCATGGACTTGTTTTCTAGAACTTTAAATTTCTAGATTACTCTTTTGTATTCCATCAGTTTTAAGTTCAGTACTAATAAAGTCAGTTTTATCAAAATTAAAAGTATGTTTCTATATATAAAATTTTAGCTTTTAAAATTTTGATAACTTACAAAGGGATTTTTGTAGATAGTTTTTTTCTTAAACTTTAAAATTCTATAATTTCAGGATTTTTCTCAAACTATTAAATCTTGAAGAACAGTTGAATTTGTGTTGAAAATGGTTCTTCTATGTATATATTTATGAATTTTAAATTGAAATGCATGGACTTGTTTTCTAGAACTTTAAATTTCTAGATTACTTCTTTGTATTCCATCAGTTTTAAGTTCAGTACTAATAAAGTCAGTTTTATCAAAATTAAAAGTATGTTTCTATATATAAAATTTTAGCTTTTAAAAATTTGATAACTTACAAAGGGATTTTTGTAGATAGTTTTTTCTTAAACTTTAAAATTCTATAATTTCAGGATTTTTCTCAAACTATTAAATCTTGAAGTACAGTTGAATTTGTGTTGAAAATGGTTCTTCTATGTATATATTTATGAATTTAATATATTTCAGTAGTATTCTCAAAACCTAGCATTTGGAATTTCTCACTCCATTCACAGTTTATAAAGTACTATCTATTAATCTTAATTTTGTTGATGTCCGACGTGTATGGCCCATCTATCAAGGGCTTTATCAATTCTACTCTTTCGAGGGAACATCATATGCACTTTAAACAACATTGACCTGGTATATCATATCTATTCAGGCTTACTCATAATCTGTATTGCCTGCTTGTTGTTAATCATGGGAATCTTGATACGTGGACTTATTTACTCCCCCGTAATCATGCTACATGCACCTATAATCTTGATTCAGTATCGCCATCTGTACTTTTTAGACTCATTATACACTAATTATTGTTATTCATATGAACTTGATATCAAGAGGTTCATTATTCCCACTAAGATACATCATGTCATCTATTGTAGGCTACCACTGGGAGATAACTTCCCTTCTTATCAATACTCATCTGAACTTGACAACGAGTACATCAACTTTTGCTTCCCCATGTAGGCATTTGACAACATATATTGCATAATAAATCATAGTCCTTGAAAAACATGGACCTACTAATTCAAAATTCTAGTTATTTGTATGCCATCATTTTGAAGTTCAGCAATGGAAAGGTCCATATGTTTTCTTATGAAAACCAGAGAAACATAGAAACATTACCTTTCTATTTGTAAAATTCTGAAAAGAATTCTACAACTTCACCGTAGTTTCTTGCCTTCTTATCCTTTCTTATTGAAACTTGATAACACGTGCGCCTTTGATCTTGATTTGATATCATTGTCCATGCAGACAACTTATATTGCCTAAGAAGGTTATTGTTCTCGAAGAGATCGAACATGTTTTATACGACTTCAAAATTCTTACTCATTTATATTCCATCAATTTTGAATTAAACATGCAACTTATATCAACATTATCAGAAATATTTTTTTATGCATATATAATATGGCGTAAATCTTAAAATTCTGGTAAATCACAAAACATTTTCGCTTTTATTTTTTTTTAATTTCAAAATTCTAAAATTTTTATAATTTTTTATAATTTATTAAACCTTAAAGTACTAATAGTGTTTGTTTGAGCATGTATTTCAAAATTCTTTATAAATAGATATTTTTGAATTTTAATGTTTTCAAATAGTTTTCACAAAATCTGACATTTTGGACATTTTTAAATGATTCATAGTTTGTAAAGTGTTTTCTATTAACTCCATTTTTCATTGACATCATATACCTTTTGGACTTCTTGAAAAAGTATGGCCCATGTATCAATACTTATCCCAATTTGACACTGAGGGCTTCATTAATTCTACTACTCTCTCATGTTAATTCTACTTTCTCACAAGTACATTGCATGCTCTGTAGGCACTTATCTAGTATTATCATCCATCAATTTTTTGGGTTAGTAACAAAGTAAATTGCCTACTTATTTTAATCATGCGAATTGACGCCAGGACTTTATCAATTTACTCGCATATAGTTATACTATATCTGCTTTTAATCTTGATCCAGTTTTGCCATCCATGACTATTAAAGTTACTGAGATTGCACATATCCTACTTATGTTACACATTGGAAGTTGATTTCAAGTTTCTTAATTCCACTTCAACTCAAATACATCACGAACTCTTGCAAATATTAATTCAATATCATCATCTACAAATGCAAGTTGCCTTGTATTCACTCTCATCTGAACTTGATACCGAGGGTCACTTTTATTCCCTCTTGATATCCTTGTACACTTTTCATCCTAGTTTGGTGTCATCATGAAATCTCTTTAGGCATATTGGCAACATTATATAGCATAAGTATTGACATCATATATCGTCAACTGTAAATCATGATTTTTGATACCGAGACATCATATGCTCCCTCATGCTCTATTTGCCTGTTGATTCAACATCGTCATCTGTACTTTTTTCTAGACTTACTGAGAATGTGTGTAACCTATTTATTGTTAATCATTTGAACATGATGTTGAGAGTTCTTATACTTTCTAAAATCTTATTAGTTTTAAAATATTAAATATTACTTAATGGTTGTTTTTATAAAAATTGACATTTTTATACTCTCAAAAGCAATATTAGCTGTAATATTAAGTCTATTTTTTAAGCATATACATTTTAAAATTCTCTTAAATGTTTATTTATAGGTTTTATTGGCAAATTACCTTGTCATATTTTTATATTTTCGGACTGCTTTAATTTTTTTTACTGTGTATACTTTTTGAAATTGTTTTTAAAATTATATTTCTTAACTTTAAATATTTTAATAGTGTTTGCCAAAAATTGAAGTTTCTTTCTTTTCCATAGCCTTTGAAAGCCATATTAACTCTTAAAGTGCTTATTGTTTTTACTAACCATTTCAAAGTTCTTATAGTTTTTACTTAGGAGACTTTGTTTTCAAATATTTATATATTTAATGTATTTATTCTTAAAGTACTTGTTAGATTTCAACATATTTATGTATTTCAAATCCTTATTAGCTTTCAAATTATTTTCTATCATCTGTTACTTTAGATGAAAACATACTTTACTTTGAACTCTTTGAAAAAAAATAGGTTTTTTAAAAAAGTGCTAAATCTTAAAGTACTTGCAGTTTCCATTAGATGTAATTTTAAATTCTTTTTCAAATTATATTTTTTAACCATTATGATTTCGAATAGTTTTTTTTTCGAAGTTTGCAATTTTTTTTGCTTTATGTTTTTCAAATAATTTTCTCAAAATTTGACATTTAAAGCTTGCAAAAGCTTAAAATATTTTCTATCAACTATTTGGCCATATTTAAAATTTTTTCTTCAAAATTTGACGTTTTTAAGCTTCCAAAAACCCTATTAGTTTTCAAATATGTTATATTAATTATTACTTTAGTTGACAATAGTGAAAGGATTATTCAGAATTTGAAATTTTTATACTTTTTTAAAGACCTTTTTTATAGCTTTAGTGGCACTTACAGGTTTGATTAAGCTCACCTTTTGAAATTATTTTACTTTATACTTGTAATTTTTATTAGTGTAGTACCCTATGAATTTTCTATACTTGCACAGCACTTATAAAAAACTATTACATCTCGAAGTATTTATAGTTTTTCTCTTTTAGACTTGTTGGCAATGCATGTTATATGGCCTATACATAGACATTGTCTGTTAGCATCTCTACTTGTGACTTACTTAATAAGACAAATAAAACTCAAAATGAAAAGTCAACAAGCAACTTAACCATAACTATTTCAGTGAACCATCACGTAAAAGATTAATAGAATAGAATTAAGTTTCAATTAATACCATGAGCTTAACAGCATTGAGTGACTTTTCTGCATTTGAGGGCCACTAACTCAGGGCTGAGGTAGCGCAAAGGGCAGCTTCTCAAGCAGCCAACGCTCAGGTGGCAACATAAGACAGTGTTGCCTGCTCAAATACAAAGGACAAAACAAGATCAACTGTATAAAATGGAAAGTGAAGGGGGTCAGAACTAAAGATTTACAAACTGCAAATGCTCCTACTTTTATATAGACAGAACTAGAGTTTAGAGATACTCTCACACGACAGATATAGAAATAATAATCCCTTCAAAATTGATAAAGTTATCCTTTAATACAATATGGACATGCAACAAACTACCAATAAAGAATCAGAAAAGAGATTGGAGGGCAGAAGCACTTCAAGTAAAAATAAAGAACTATTGACTATCAACTTTAAACATTTGCTTTCTAGAATGGCCGAATAAGGACACTGCTCCGCTTGATGAGAAAAATATGGCTACAGAGCTGTAGTAATTTCTTTTAAAACCTAGCATGGACTAAATAAAAAAGCTTTCTCCCAGCCCTATATGGAACACCGCGTTGGCTGGCCGTCACCTACATATCCAATTTCAGTAAGCAACTCCAAGTCCTCCAAATACATAATTACTACAAATTTTATCTTAACCTAAAGGAAAATTCTCATTCTTTGCCTGTATCATTTCGCAATCCACCTAAGACAAAATAACAATATTTGGTGATAGAGGTTCTGGTAGTAGAAGCAATAAACAAAGATATCCCAAGAAATTCCTAAAAAACAAAAGAACACGTCCTTGCACCTTGCTAATACTCCTACCCACTGAATGTTCGTAAAGTTAGGAGGGAAATATATTGGAAATTTTCTCAGAACAAATGCATTGACAAAGCATAATAAAAAAAAGGACATAAATAGCTACCTTCAACACGCGAGCCTCGAGGGTGTTCCTAATGCATGTTAGATACGATCGTAGAGTGTTTCCCTGATAATTTCAAACAAAACAAATTCAGACCACCAAAGATTGTAGAATAGTTCTCTAAGCTAAACTTAAAAATAATTCTTTAAGCTAGGTCAATTGTCACCAAATCCACACAAAATGTGTAATAAAATAGAGAACTCAATTCCTGCAAAGAAAAATTTCAATTGAATCAAACTTATTCAATCAACAGTAGAGTAAAATTTACTCAAAAGAAAATTCTTGATAGAAATTTATTCCTCTCAGAAAACGAAAAATGTAGAATTAAACAGTTCTGCGGGCAGGATTGAATCAATGAGAGAACTGTGTCCTTTCATTGTCCATCAAGCTAAAGCAGGGCATTTCCTCATGTTGCACTGCCCTCATGTGCATTGTCTCTCTGCATCTCTCTTTCATTTATTTCTGCCGTTCCTCTTTCAGATCCCAAAGACAGTAGCTAGCTTACACACTTATACTCTAAATTTATAGGCTTGAAACTAAATTTGCAGATATTTCTCTCTATTTTAGTTGGATCAAACTCATCATCAAATTCCATGCCAAAATTGCTCAAAATTTTGAAGCAGAACCCATCTCTGGGACAATAGAACAAGGAGAAGCCATCCCATGTAAAAATCTACACTAACATGAATAAAAAAAATCAGAAAACAGAAAACAATACAAGCTTAGTATTATCATAATCAAAACTAATTAACCAAACTCATGAAAAGGAAAAGAACAGAAGAATGAGTCATAACACCACAAACCCAAGAAAATTAAGAGAGAGTGTATCTCACATCTTTACGATGAGGTAAACTATCGTCAATTTATTTTTTAAATTAAGGATCAGAATTTACAACGGACCCGTGATCAGCAAGTAAAAAACTTGAAAATAAAGCTAAAAGCAAAAGGTATCATTTTTTAATGAAACCCTTCCGAGAATTTCCAAATAAACAACAATAACCCACATCAAAATTTTCATTACAATTCTCAAGGAGAGAACAGTATCTAACAGTACAGGAGAGAACTCACATCAACGCATTAAACAAGATGTAAAATTTAAACCCATCACTATATAAAAATTTAACATTGACCGTATTAAAAAAAAGTAATAATAAAAAGAAGTAATAATTTAAGCCCGTCGTAATAATAATTAATTAGCCAGACAAACTCGATTCAACTCGCGATCGAATCAAGAAGAACTCGAATTATGCGCAAGAAACACCGACTTCAGGTCGCGAAGGGACCGCGGGGAAGAAGAAGCCCTTGCGACTGCCCTAGAATTTGGGATCGAAGTTGATTCTTGGTTCCTCCGTCGTCGTGGTCATGTTTTGCGCCATTGTTCGTCGAAGGATCAGTTGAAGAGATTGAGGCCGACGATCTCTTCCTCTTCTTGATTCCGGAACGATTCTCACGGAGGAGGGGGGCGGCATTCATCGGGGGGGAGAGAGAGCGGAAGCAGCGGCATTGATCGGACGGGTGTTGGAGGGAGCATAGATCGGTCGGCGATTAGGGCTCTGGCTAGGGTTTTGTTGAGAAGAGAGAGGAACGATACGAAGAACATGGGAGGAAATAAAGCTGAAGTTTTTTCCTTTATTTTTTTTTGTGTGAAGAGAAGTGGAGAGTTAATGAAAGAGAGATATTTAAAGCTAATCTCTGTCTCTCTGACGGAAGCGTTGTGATTAAGCAACAAATAACGACTCTCTCTCTCTCTCCAGTGTCGCGTGGCGCTTAATCTGTGAAACCTGACGCTGCCCAACAGTAATATTGTTTGAATCTTCCATTTATGTAACAAATCAGTCAAATCCCATGTGATCACCGCCAACATCAGATTACGCGACGGATTCGTTATAAATTTATCTGCAGGCCAAGTTATATCCGACCCACTAACTAAAAATTGCCAACGGCTTTTACTCTCCCAATTTTTAATCAAGTTTTCACTTTCACTCTCCCAATTTAATCAAGGTGTCACTTTTTTAGCTCTCATTAAAACAAAATATTTTCATTAAAGATTCTACTTAACCTATTGTAAGTTTTGTATACAGTTTAAACTTCTTTTATGAGTAAAAAATACATTCTAGAAATTACACCAGCTAGAGAAAAAATAAAAAAATTCTCCTTAAAAAATAGGCCTATCGCGTTTTCTTTTGTTCTTTTAACTCTATCATCGCAGAGAAAAAATAGTAAAAATATCCGGAAAAATGCCTTTGTTTTTTTGAATCTATCCCAAAGAAGTTTCTTATTTTTTAGTTCTCTAACTTTTAGATTCGGATAACGTGCGTATATGTATTACTATAAAAAAACATAGATATATCTAAAGGACTTTAATTACATGCAAAATAAAAGAAAATAAGTGGAGATAAATATATTATTTCAAATAAATAAAACTATAGAGATGAAGATAATTGATCAGGAAACTAAAGAGTTTAAGAAAGCGACTGAGAAAATTCAAGAAACTTGCTAGTTAAAGGAAGAGAATAAAGAAGTTCAAGAAACTAAAGAGTTCAAAAAAGAGATAGATGCTCATAGAATCTGAAGAAAAAATCATGAGAACAAGATTACAGAAAGAAAAGAAAAGGAACAAGGAGAAAAAAAGAAGGAAAGGAAGATGAAGAAGTGGAAAAAGAAAAAAAGAGAAGAACGTGAAGAAGGTGAAGAAGAAGAAGAGATAGAAAAAGAAAGACAAAAAGAAAAAGAAAATTCATGAAAAAGCTTCAATTACAACAAAATTTGGGGAAATGATATTTATTTTGATAGAGGATAAATCAAGCACTCATATTAGAAGAAAAAAATAATTATAAAGTGAATAATACCATAAAACTCATAAAGAGCATCAAAGTGCAGACAAGACATCATCAAACTGAAGTCAAGCTCATCAAAACAAGAAGTAAACTGTAATACCCCGTTTCCGGAATACGTACTTAGTTGCGTATTCAGTTTTTCGATCGTATTTTCGATTTACTTTCTGTATTTGACCGATTTCAATTTCAAATATTATTTTCCAATATATTAGATTTTCTATGATTTTCTAGATTTTTCTGGAATTAAAATGAATTTCTTCAAAACCGGTGTCGGCCAGTGTCGCTGACCGCTTCCCGGATTTTTAATTCACAAACCACTTGGAATTTCCAGAAGAGTCTTTAGACTTTTCTTCTTAGAATCATATTTTCTACCTACATTCTTTTTCTGAGGATTTTATGATTTTATGAAAATTCTTTCGGAGTCGGTAGGTAACTGATTCCGGGATTTTTAATATTAAAACTGTAAAGTATTTCTTAAAACGGATTTCTCTATTATTCTTCATATAATATTCTTGATTTTTGATATTTATTTCGGGTCGTTCCGAGATACTTGATTTCGGGACGTATCCGGTATTTTCCCGAAAGATTTCCGTATCCACGACTCAATCCCGGGTATCTGTCCTTCCAGTATTTTCACATTCTGATTCCAAGAAAATATCTTCTCCACCAAAAATATCTTCTCCAAAATATCTTCTCATTATAATTTCTTTTCCATTTTTCCTTTTCCTTTATTCTTTTCTTCCTCCCTAAGCTTCCATTTTCATCCACACATTTTCCACCAATCTCCACCACACATATCTCCACCTCACCCCCTCACATGGCAAGCCCCTATTGGCCAAGGAGAACACCTCACCCTCCTCTTTGCAATTAAGCCCCTCTCTTTTATTTAATTGCAACTCCCTTTACAAAATCCAAATCCTATATATACATTTCCTTTTCATTTTAATCCCTTTCTTTTCATTTCTCTTCACCAAAAGCCAAACCCTAGCTTTCACCACCTCCATCTCCTTCATCTCCACCAAGGCAACCACCACCACTTCTCCAACCTAGCTTCATCTTCTTCTTCCTTCATCACCATGGAAACAACCACCAAGGTCATCAACTCCATCCAAGACTCCACCTTTTCTTCATCATCAACTTCCATCATCAACCATCTCTTTTGGTAGGTAATTTCATCACCAAGACTTGGTTATTTCTTAGCATGCTTAAGTTCACATATCATGTTCAATTATGTCTTTAAATCCTTGATTATTTAGTCATCAAACCCAACCCTAGAAATCTGTTCTGTTTGCTGTTTCCAGACGATTAGTCGACTTGACCTAGTTTCCTAGTCGACTAGAGACCCTTAGTCGACTACACTCTTGACCCTAGTCGACTAACCTTGCTTGAAACCAGAAACCTTAACTCTCGGCCCTAGTCGACTTGACTATATTATTAGTCGACTATAGACTATTAGTCGACTACCCATTCTTCCCTAGTCGACTAACTTATCCTGAACCAGAAACCCCAATTTTCTATGACACAGTATTAGTCGACTTACCTTAGTTCCTAGTCGACTTGAGACCCCTAGTCGACTACTCTCTTGACCCCAGTCGACTCCTGAATCAAACCCAACTTTCTGTATCTCAGTTCTAGTCGACTTGACCATACTATTAGTCGACTTAGAGTATCTGTTAGTCGACTACCTATTTTACCCCAGTCGACTAACTATTCCCTGAAATGAAACCCAACTCTCTGGTGCACAGTTTTAGTCGACTATACCAGACTGTTAGTCGACTAACCCCTCTATTAGTCGACTACTCCCTTGACCCTAGTCGACTAACTTTAGCTGTTAGTCTTAGTTGACTTCCTTCTTGAATAGGAACCTTTGTCCTCTAAACATACATCATGTATTAGTATTACTTGACTTGTCACTTGACAAACATAATCTTACCTTCTCTCCTTCTCTCTCCTCTTTTCTCTACATGTTTATATCACAGGTTATGGCGCATCCCGAACTTCAGTGGATTCCGGATATTTCGGCGTTTTGGTGATTTGGGCGAGTATTCTTACTCGCTACCTTCTTGCATTCTTATTTCATTTATTTGCTTCATGTTTTCATACACTTTATTCCATATATCTTTTACTGTTTACATACTATGCGTGGCAGACCCTTCGTGGTCATTGTATTCTTGGTTCCTGATATGTCATCACTCGCCATGCTATTATTCCAGACCTGTCAATTTCATGTTTCCTTTTAACACATGTATATCACTTGGTAACTGTGTTATCACCTGACCTGACTACCTGACATGCCACCATTTGGCAAGACCTTTATGTTGTACCATGACTTACCCAGACTATCATCTATCTCCTGACTTGATTGGTTACTTGATACATATCATCACCATTTATCATGCTATCTCTTGACACCAAGCATGATACACCGATTCTTACAATTATCACGATAAAGGGGATGTAACACCTGATTACCGTTATGTACTGATTACTGTTATGTATACCTGTTATGATATTGTCCATTCCCGAAATCTGATAATTATGTTTATAAGCCATAAAAAGGACAACTTGTATGGGGTATGGGAGGAAGTGATGGATGCCGGAATGATACCTTGCTTATAGTGATGGATATGATATATATATATGGCGGACGACTATAGTGGGACTTAGGGCCCACATGAGTACATATAGGGGGACTTTGGGCCTCCAAACCGGTCCCAGGTGGTGGGAACCGTTGGACCAACAAACTGGTCCCCGGTGTATGTGAACCACTATAAGAAGCTCTGTCAGTTCTCCATCTGCTTCCGTTAACAACCCTCGACTCGCTTATATATGGATGTATGTGTGTTGGGGTGCACACCTGGACACATGCCGAGATATATGAGTCAGACGAGTAATAATAATAATAGACATTGCCTATTGACTTCTGTTGTGTTTCCTGTTATGGTTTCCGTTATGTGTATTCGTTACTCGTGTTATGGACCCCTGATCATTATTGTTATGCATTCCTGTTTTTGACTATGATATGATTTGCATCTCTGATTCTATACGCTTGGATACTCTGTGGCATGAGACAAAGGTATATATATGAGGGTTTCCTTGTTTGGATTATTCCTTCGACGTACTAGTCTCATGGGACCGTGACCTAAGCGTATAAAATCACCTTTGCTTATAATCAGCTTTACCTTGGATTTCCGGTTTTGCGATTGTTATGTTATACCTGTTCTTATATATATACTTCATTATGTTCTAACCCTCCTGTCTTCTGAGTTTCTCACTTGTGCTTACCCTGGCTCGCCACCTGGCATTGTATCATACTCGCCTGGGGAGTTTCACTGACTCCCCTGGATTCTCATGTCCAGGTCATGGAGCTTGGAGCGTGGGGATTTCCCCCTGTTTATTGATCAGAGTAGCGCAGCGGTAGCGTGGTCTCTCCAGTTACCTCGTGAGCACTCTTTTGTACTGTTCATATACATGTATCTTTTATGTTGCCCATACATGTATATTCCTTTGTTCTCTCGCATTTGCGCATATTAGTGATATGATATTCATGTAATATTGTAATCACTCTGATGATAACTGTGTAATTGTACTATATGTGTTGGAATGTATAATGCACCATTTGCTTCCGTACTCTGATTCTTGTTTGTACTGATGCTTAGCGTATATACGGGAGGGTAGTTCTGACCTACGTATATACGTTGCAGTGACGTCCCCGTATCAGCGGGATCGGGGCGTTACAGGTTGGTATCAGAGCTTAGGCTCTAACCTCCTCAGTACGTCCAGAAGGCAAATCAATGGTAAAGAGATTTGCAACTGGAATACATGAGTCTTGGTTATACATTCCAACTACAAGTGCAGAGTTATCTATTTCTTGACTATCCTTCCTTTGATTCCTAATCCTTTCCATCCTTTACCCTGTTTTGGTTTTATGAAGCCTTTATTCCAGCCTTTGTCCTCCTTGTGTTTAATTTACCCCTTAACGAAATTGCGAGGACGCAATTTTTTGTAAGGTGGGTGGATTGTAATACCCCGTTTCCGGAATACGTACTTAGTTGCGTATTCAGTTTTTCGATCGTATTTTTCGATTTACTTTCTGTATTTGACCGATTTCAATTTCAAATATTATTTTCCAATATATTAGATTTTCTATGATTTTCTAGATTTTTCTGGAATTAAAATGAATTTCTTCAAAACCGGTGTCGGCCAGTGTCGCTGACCGCTTCCCGGATTTTTAATTCACAAACCACTTGGAATTTCCAGAAGAGTCTTTAGACTTTTCTTCTTAGAATCATATTTTCTACCTACATTCTTTTTCTGAGGATTTTATGATTTTATGAAAATTCTTTCGGAGTCGGTAGGTAACTGATTCCAGGATTTTTAATATTAAAACTGTAAAGTATTTCTTAAAACGGATTTCTCTATTATTCTTCATATAATATTCTTGATTTTTGATATTTATTTCGGGTCGTTCCGAGATACTTGATTTCGGGACGTATCCGGTATTTTCCCGAAAGATTTCCGTATCCACGACTCAATCCCGGGTATCTGTCCTTCCAGTATTTTCACATTCTGATTCCAAGAAAATATCTTCTCCACCAAAAATATCTTCTCCAAAATATCTTCTCATTATAATTTCTTTTCCATTTTTCCTTTTCCTTTATTCTTTTCTTCCTCCCTAAGCTTCCATTTTCATCCACACATTTTCCACCAATCTCCACCACACATATCTCCACCTCACCCCCTCACATGGCAAGCCCCTATTGGCCAAGGAGAACACCTCACCCTCCTCTTTGCAATTAAGCCCCTCTCTTTTATTTAATTGCAACTCCCTTTACAAAATCCAAATCCTATATATACATTTCCTTTTCATTTCAATCCCTTTCTTTTCATTTCTCTTCACCAAAAGCCAAACCCTAGCTTTCACCACCTCCATCTCCTTCATCTCCACCAAGGCAACCACCACCACTTCTCCAACCTAGCTTCATCTTCTTCTTCCTTCATCACCATGGAAACAACCACCAAGGTCATCAACTCCATCCAAGACTCCACCTTTTCTTCATCATCAACTTCCATCATCAACCATCTCTTTTGGTAGGTAATTTTCATCACCAAGACTTGGTTATTTCTTAGCATGCTTAAGTTCACATATCATGTTCAATTATGTCTTTAAATCCTTGATTATTTAGTCATCAAACCCAACCCTAGAAATCTGTTCTGTTTGCTGTTTCCAGACGATTAGTCGACTTGACCTAGTTTCCTAGTCGACTAGAGACCCTTAGTCGACTACACTCTTGACCCTAGTCGACTAACCTTGCTTGAAACCAGAAACCTTAACTCTCGGCCCTAGTCGACTTGACTATATTATTAGTCGACTATAGACTATTAGTCGACTACCCATTCTTCCCTAGTCGACTAACTTATCCTGAACCAGAAACCCCAATTTTCTATGACACAGTATTAGTCGACTTACCTTAGTTCCTAGTCGACTTGAGACCCCTAGTCGACTACTCTCTTGACCCCAGTCGACTCCTGAATCAAAACCCAACTTTCTGTATCTCAGTTCTAGTCGACTTGACCATACTATTAGTCGACTTAGAGTATCTGTTAGTCGACTACCTATTTTACCCCAGTCGACTAACTATTCCCTGAAATGAAACCCAACTCTCTGGTGCACAGTTTTAGTCGACTATACCAGACTGTTAGTCGACTAACCCCTCTATTAGTCGACTACTCCCTTGACCCTAGTCGACTAACTTTAGCTGTTAGTCTTAGTTGACTTCCTTCTTGAATAGGAACCTTGTCCTCTAGACATACATCATGTATTAGTATTACTTGACTTGTCACTTGACAAACATAATCTTACCTTCTCTCCTTCTCTCTCCTCTTTTCTCTACATGTTTATATCACAGGTTATGGCGCATCCCGAACTTCAGTGGATTCCGGATATTTCGGCGTTTTGGTGATTTGGGCGAGTATTCTTACTCGCTACCTTCTTGCATTCTTATTTCATTTATTTGCTTCATGTTTTCATACACTTTATTCCATATATCTTTTACTGTTTACATACTATGCGTGGCAGACCCTTCGTGGTCATTGTATTCTTGGTTCCTGATATGTCATCACTCGCCATGCTATTATTCCAGACCTGTCAATTTCATGTTTCCTTTTAACACATGTATATCACTTGGTAACTGTGTTATCACCTGACCTGACTACCTGACATGCCACCATTTGGCAAGACCTTTATGTTGTACCATGACTTACCCAGACTATCATCTATCTCCTGACTTGATTGGTTACTTGATACATATCATCACCATTTATCATGCTATCTCTTGACACCAAGCATGATACACCGATTCTTACAATTATCACGATAAAGGGGATGTAACACCTGATTACCGTTATGTACTGATTACTGTTATGTATACCTGTTATGATATTGTCCATTCCCGAAATCTGATAATTATGTTTATAAGCCATAAAAAGGACAACTTGTATGGGGTATGGGAGGAAGTGATGGATGCCGGAATGATACCTTGCTTATAGTGATGGATATGATATATATATATATGGCGGACGACTATAGTGGGACTTAGGGCCCACATGAGTACATATAGGGGGACTTTGGGCCTCCAAACCGGTCCCAGGTGGTGGGAACCGTTGGACCAACAAACTGGTCCCCGGTGTATGTGAACCACTATAAGAAGCTCTGTCAGTTCTCCATCTGCTTCCGTTAACAACCCTCGACTCGCTTATATATGGATGTATGTGTGTTGGGGTGCACACCTGGACACATGCCGAGATATATGAGTCAGACGAGTAATAATAATAATAGACATTGCCTATTGACTTCTGTTGTGTTTCCTGTTATGGTTTCCGTTATGTGTATTCGTTACTCGTGTTATGGACCCTGATCATTATTGTTATGCATTCCTGTTTTTGACTATGATATGATTTGCATCTCTGATTCTATACGCTTGGATACTCTGTGGCATGAGACAAAGGTATATATATGAGGGTTTCCTTGTTTGGATTATTCCTTCGACGTACTAGTCTCATGGGACCGTGACCTAAGCGTATAAAATCACCTTTGCTTATAATCAGCTTTACCTTGGATTTCCGGTTTTGCGATTGTTATGTTATACCTGTTCTTATATATATACTTCATTATGTTCTAACCCTCCTGTCTTCTGAGTTTCTCACTTGTGCTTACCCTGGCTCGCCACCTGGCATTGTATCATACTCGCCTGGGGAGTTTCACTGACTCCCCTGGATTCTCATGTCCAGGTCATGGAGCTTGGAGCGTGGGGATTTCCCCCTGTTTATTGATCAGAGTAGCGCAGCGGTAGCGTGGTCTCTCCAGTTACCTCGTGAGCACTCTTTTGTACTGTTCATATACATGTATCTTTTATGTTGCCCATACATGTATATTCCTTTGTTCTCTCGCATTTGCGCATATTAGTGATATGATATTCATGTAATATTGTAATCACTCTGATGATAACTGTGTAATTGTACTATATGTGTTGGAATGTATAATGCACCATTTGCTTCCGTACTCTGATTCTTGTTTGTACTGATGCTTAGCGTATATACGGGAGGGTAGTTCTGACCTACGTATATACGTTGCAGTGACGTCCCCGTATCAGCGGGATCGGGGCGTTACATAAACACTATCAAGACAAAGGATAAAAATATATGAAAGAAAAGCCCGGTCACCATTAAGAAAGATTCGACATAGAGACTAACAATAGAAACTGGATTTGGAGAAAAAGATAAAAGTAGTTTTGTTCATTACAAAAGGAGATACAAAGCTAGAAAGTCAAAGAAAAATCAATATATTCCAAACAAACAATAAGAGTTCCAACTGACATGAAAAAATGAAAAGCGAGAGAAGAATTCATGAAGAATTTGAATTAAGGGAGGCTATTGGTAATTATAATTCAAATCCTCATGAAAATGGAAAAGTCAATGTTTAAGTTGATTGAGGATTTTTGGAGTTTCTAAAATTAGGATCTTAGAGGTATGATTGTATTGGGATTAGTTTAAAAGTTTCTTAGTTTTTTTTAATAAAGTAAGTAGTAGATTATGTACAGGAGTTTGATTTTTTATTGGATTTGTACTAATTTTGCCTACAAAAGAAGAGGCATGGTCAATAATTATAACAAAGAAAAATTGAAAAATTGAGAGAAACTAAAGTGAGAGAATTTTGTAATTGAGAAAAAGTTTGAATAAAGATAATTTTGTTTTGAGTTGTTCAAATAAAATTTTGTATTATTCTTCCTCAAAAAATCACAAAAAATCCATAGACATTGATAATGTAAGATTGAACTTTTCGGAAACAAAAACTCATATCAAAATTATAATTTTATCAACTATATTTTCCATATCTCTTTTTGGATAAGTGCATAGTAACTATCAATTTATGATATTTTTTAGTTTTTTGTTTTGTATATAAGTTGTAGCATATGCTTAAGCTGAGACAAGGGTTAGTTTCTTATTATTTTATAATCTTATGCAAGTCACACATTTTATTAAATTAGCATAAAAATAAAATTTTATTTTATTTTAATTCTCTCCCGATCTATTTTTAATGTGCATAGCCTGAAAGTACATCTAGAGTGGGTTGAATAGGTGTAGTGCTAATCTAATACAAATAATGCGAAATTAAAAACTTAATTGCAAACATACAACGTGTAACCAAGAGTGTGTCCGAATTCTCCGCGTAGGGCTCTGGAACTACTCCTCGAGATTCCTCTAAACTAATAGTTGAGGTGTTATTAAAAGCTCTCTTGGTTGAACACAAGTGTGAGCACACAAACTATATCTTGCATGTATATGAATATGAACAATGTAGAGCAATACAAGATATGAGAGAGAGAGAGAGAGAAAATAGATCAAACGTAAACACAGTGATATGTTTTGAGGTTCGAGCCACTGCTCTACGTCCCGGCCTTCACACAGAAGGATTTCCACTATGTCTGTTTCGACCGGGAAAAGAATTAGGAGGATCGTAATAAAATTTTCTTGAATCAAATGAAAGATTACAACAATCTCAAACGCTCCTGATTACAAGAGAGAGAAGATGTTCAAGCTCAAATCTTCTCTTTGTTTGATACTGGGTTCTTGATATAGCGGTGGAAAGTGAATCTTATTTTCCGTTGACCGGGTGAACGTCACGATCTTCTGGGATTCTTCTCTTTGAACTATGGACGGAGTAGCACTGCTCTTGTCCAATAAAATCTCAAAGAGACTTGAGGTAAGAACAAACTTGTATTCAACAAGTTGTTAGAAGAGTTGAACTCTTTTGTATTCCTCAGCTAAAGATTCTGATTTTCTCCTCCAAAGACCTTCGACTTTTTTTTTCGACCCCCCTTAGCAGCAAACTGAATTATTTATAGGGGTTTCAGGGGTAAAACTGTCCTCTAAAAACCCTTCATAATAGGGGTTAACTCCCCAAATTACGTGGGCAGTAATTGACCCAGTAATGATGACAGTTATAACCGAGATGCAGAGCTTCTCTGTAGTCAGAACGCGGGCTCCGAGCATCACGTTTTGGATGCCGACTATGAACCTTGCTAGACGCAAGTTTTGAACTCTGCCAGACGCGAGCTTCATGCTCTGCGTCTTGAGATTGCAGTGATGTATAGACGTGGGCTTTGAACCTCGCGTCTTGGCGCTGCAATGATGCAAGGACGCAGACAAAGAGTCGCGTCTTGATTATTACAGTGCAGCTGGGATGCGGGCTTCGACCTTCGCATCTTGGTACTATACTGATGCTGAGGCGCGGGTTTCATGCTCTGTGTCTTGGCATTTACAGTGCAACTGGGACGCGGGCTTCGACCCTCACGTCTTGGTACTGTACTGATGTTAAGGCGCGAGCTTCATGCTTTGCGTCTTGGCATTACAGAGTAGCTATAATTAGCCTCTCATCTAGAGTATAGACTCTTTTCTCTGATGACTTGTCTTCAGTGATTTTTATACAGTTTACAAAACCCCCTCCAAAGTTTTCAAAACTCCGTGGTTGACTGAGAAGGGTTTCGAAATACATTGAACTTTTCTGTTAGCAGCAATGCTCTCAAGACTAGACTAACAATCTTCTGAGATATCTTGAGCTTGATCTTGTCTGGATTTTGGTCTCCGTGAGTGTACTATTAAACTCTTTGAAGCCACCAAAAATGATCATTGTGAGTATATGGATACACAATCCGGATCTCCTCAATGCTCTGAGCTAGTTATTGGTGTACTGTTGAACCTGGTGTAACATAGTCATTTGCTTGTGCCAGTGTACTGTTGAACTGATTGCAGAAATAAAAACTGAACGCAAGTCTTATAGACGCAGAGGTCATGTTGCCTTGGAAACGCGGATCTCATCTGCAGTAGAAATGAGACTTTTCTCTCCTTCTTTTAATATTGGGGAGACGCGAACATTGAAGCGGAGACGCATCTCTCACTTTGTTGAGGTAACATGGACTTCAAGGTGGTGACGCGGTCCTTCTTTAAAGAGACATGGTCTTGTTAAACGACTAACGTTCTGGGGCATTGCCACGTGTCTGGCGGAGCTGAGGAGACGCCTTTCCCTTGATACGCGAGGATTGCGTTCAAGGCGCGTGCCACGCGTCAGGCGGAGATTGGGCTCGAGACATGTGCCGCGTATCTTAGTGGATTACTGTGTTTATAAAATACATCAGTCTTTCAAGAGTCATCATTAGACTCTTTTCTTCTCCATTGAGCCCTGCATTGAGGACTTTCTGAACTTAAGAAAAGCTCCGAGCTTTTTCTTTCTTTCTTTCGTCTTTAAGAATTAGATGAACTTTTTGTTATTTGGATGAACTCAGCTTTCATAGTCGCAACCCTTGACTATTGTAGAAACGCAGTCCTTAGTCATTTTTATTGAGACGTGACCATGAGTGATAGAAAATAAACTCAAACTGTACTGAGTTTGTGATTAGGACGAGGCTCTCATTTGTAGTGGAGATGCGACTCCTATTTGTCA
Organism: Agave tequilana; assembly: GCA_038442645.1. Lineage (NCBI taxonomy): Eukaryota > Viridiplantae > Streptophyta > Magnoliopsida > Asparagales > Asparagaceae > Agave > Agave tequilana. The sequence continues at coordinate 96,947 of JAVJIF010031286.1, read as the reverse complement.
AGAGAAGTGCAGCTCTGATTTATTGAGAGGATGCGGCTCTAGCTCGCTGAGAAGACGCGACTCTAGATCTCTAAGAGGACGTGGCTCTGTTTTCTCCAATTTGATAAAGTGAACGCGGCCTCCAAGTCTTGTGAAAGAATGCGGACTTCAGGACGCGACCTCCAAAGCGTCACATGCAATCCGTCTTAAAGATTTGTTGGATTTTTCAATGCCAAGTCGGCGTTGACGGTTGGGGACTTGTGTCCTTAGTGTTTTCCAGAGTAAAAATTCACGTATCTCATCCACACTAGATTTGATATTTGTGTAGAAATTAAGGCTGATGGCTCTGATTTTCATGTCATTAATTATAGGCCTTCTAGCGAGCCTATAAATAGGCCACAACCTCTTAACAGTCATTCATCTCGACTGTTTTCCTTTGCGAGCATGCGCTCTGAGGGATTTCGTCTTGATTGTCTACCTTCCCTTCAAGGGCATGTGTTCTGAAGAACAAAAATAACCCAAAGCTTCCATGCTTTCTTTCAATCTTCTAAGAAGATTATCACTGTTAAGTGATTTCAAGATTAAAAAGCATTGCTTTAGGTGCTTTCACGGCTGTGCCTTGACAAATGAAGTCCAACTTCTTGAGAATTCTTTTTCGGGTAGGAACGAACTGGCTTTTGCCATGACAAGGCTCGGTATCTCTGAAGTTATGTCATCCCCGTGCATGAAGAGACTCCGTCTCTTGATCTCTTTCTGAAATCTTTTCTTGGGATTCATGCCTCCCTGCTCTGCAAACGTGCCTTTCACATTACTTGATAAAACACGAGCTTATTGACTTCAAAGTCTAAGTCTCAAGTTCTTCAGATGCGAGTGTGGTGAACTCTGCGTTTGGGTGCTGAAACGCGAGTTTTGCATATGAAGCTCGCGTATGGGGTCTTGACTTAGAGAATTTTAAGTCTGCTCTTTTTTAAGCTCTCTGGACACGAACATGGCAAGCCCTGCGTCTCAGACGCGAGTGTGGAGAACTCTACATCTTGAAGTTACCTCAGGCAGTTTTTTAAGACTCGCATCTAAGTCTTTGATTTATGCCTCGCGTCTCACATATCAGAGACGAGTCTAACACCAGACCGTGTTCGGATCCATATTTTCTATCCTTGCATCGGTTAACTCCGCGTCTGGAGTTCATGATTTCAGCCTCTTGTTTATGCTTCTGACTTCCAGCTTCTGTCTTTGTAGAATTTTAACCTCTGAGTCTTTGCTTCTTGCAGATTCTGGCCATATCGATAGCGTCTTTGCTGGGTTCATAGGAGAATATTTGGACCGGCCAGCTTGCTCGATTGTCGAGCACTCAGGAAGTCAAAGCTCCTGTCCATGGGCGAGGAGGATCCACGTGGTTACTGGTACCCGTCAAGACCTTATTGGACATGACGCACCAGTAATGCCCTGGGTTCTTCATGGTCACAATGGGTATGGCGCCTTTGAAGGCCACAGGAAAGAGGACATCACCAGTAAAGTCTTAGATCCTCCATTCACCAATCTTACTCAAAGAAGTGACAGCGACGAAAAACTCATGCTCGTTGGATGACTTTCTGGTGGTGGAGATGCTCATTAAGCGAAGGATTACGGCCTTGTGAAGACCTTTGCACCAGTTGGTTGGGTGGAATTCTAATGCTCCCTGCATTTCGATTTCGAGAAGCACCATTGTTCTCAAGAGGAGAGGTAGTTGATCCGACGTTCCAGCCATAGTTAATAGGACGAGCTTTATACATCTTCAATATTTCGAGGAGTGAGTGCAACCTTTCGCTGAGCAAGAGGGACTTCTTTGTACTCCTTTATTGTAATACTCAATCTTAATGTATAAAAGAGCGTTTTGTATCACTTTCATGTTTTTGAATATCAATGAAAGTGACACTTTTTCTATCTTCTTACATGTCTTAACTTCCTCTTTTGTATTGAAAATCAGACAAGTAGAAGTGATTACCTTTGATTTGCTAGAAATGTAACAGTTTAACTTAGCAAGTCAAAGTTGGAAAAAAAAATTTCATTTCAGGAATTCAAGCTTACTGTCAGGGGTGTGATATTAACTTGACAGGAGTGGGATAGTTTTGAAAGTACACCTAGAAGGGGTGAATAGGTGTACGGCTAATCTAATGAACAAAATGCGAAATTTAAAAACTAATTAGCAACACACTTAATGTAACCAACGAGTGTAGCCGAATTCCCGGTGAAGGGCTCTGAACTAACTCCTCTTGATTCCTCTGAATAAGAGTTGAGGTGCTATATGAAGCTCTCGTGGTTAAACACAAGTGAGGCGCACACAAACAAGCCAAGCATATAATGTATGAATGATCAATATGAAATGATGCAAGGCACAAAGTAATAGAGAGAGAGTAAGAGAAAATGGATCAATCGCAAACACACGGATATGTTTCGAGGTTCGAGCACACAGCTCTACGTCCCCGCCTTCACACAGAAGGATTTCCACTAACTTATCCACACAGGATTCCCACACAGGGAACCTCCACTGAGGATTTGGGGCAATACAATAACCGTGAGTACACAACTCCTCTCTCAACCGAATACAACCTCTCATTAGAGGCAATGCACAACCAACACAAAAACCATCTCACACAAGAGGGGTAGGCACTTAGCCAATACAAATCAATCACCTCACACTTGAGGGATTCCAACACAAACTCCACCTCTCACTAGAGGGAGCTAAACACAATCTCCACCTCTCACTAGAGAGAGCTAACCACAACTTCCACAACCACCTCACAATAGAGGGATACCAAATCAATCTCCTCTCACTAGAGGAATATCACAATGAAGGAAGTTTACAACTTGGTGGTTTCCACAACCACAAACTAATTTCTCACAAATATAAAGATCCTATAGATAGGATAGCAAGATAGGCTCAAGTGTGGAAAACAAAGAGTTTGGAAATCAAAAACTCAAAGAAAAACTCTAAGAAAAACTCTAGATAGAATTGAAAATGAAGATCAAACCAATTCCCAAAGAATTTTCTTTTCAATAATTTTCCAACCCCTTAAAAACAAAATAAAGATGAAATCTTTTTAAAGCCAAAACTCTTTTAAAAACTTGCTTTTAAACACTTGAGAATGGGAGAAATTTTGCTCTTGAAAAACTTGGTGAAAACTAACTTCAAATGGGGTATTTATAACCCCCATAAAAATTCTGCCCGTTGGCAGCTGACAAGGTCAAAAATGACCTTCCGGTCGACCGGCCAAATGGTCAAAAAATTGACCGTTGAGCCTGTCGGTCGACCGCCCGGTCGACCGCTGTAACGCCCCGATCCTGCGGGTACGGGGACGTCACTGCAACGTATATACGCAGGTCAGAAATACCCTCACGTATATACACTAAGCATCAGTACAGGTAAGAATCAGAGTGCGGAAGCAAGTGGTGCATTATACATTCCAACACATGAGTACAGTCACAGAGTTATCACCAGAGGTGATCCGATATTACAAAAATATTACATCACCTGATAGGCGCAATTGCGAGATTACAAGGGAAGTACAAGAGTAAACAGTAAAAAGGCACTCACGAGTTTACTAAAAGAAAACTCGAGAGGTACACAGGGGGCCTGGAAGGATGGAGCTTCAGATGGTCCGCTGGGGATCCACGCTACCGTTGCGCTTCTCTGATCAGCAATAGGGAGGATCCACACGCTCCAAGCTCCAAAACCTGGACATGAGAATCCAGGGGAGTCAGATGAAACTCCCCAGGCGAGTGGTGATACAAATGCCAGATGGCGAGCCAGGATGAGCACAAGTATGTATAACCAATGATGTCAAGTACAGAAGACAGGAGGGTTAGAATACAAGTGTAGCAGGTATGAACATATATAACATAATCATCATAAAACAGGAAATCCGATGTAAAACCTGATTACGAGCAAAACCGATTGTACAAGCTTAGGTCACGGCTTCATGAGATTAGTACATCGAAGGAATAATCCAAACAAGGAAACCCTCATCTATATACCTTTACCTCATGTTACCGTAATCCAAGCGCGTACAACCTGGGTTACAGAACAGCACAACAAATGGTCATAACAGGAATACATAACAGGCATAACAGGAATCATAACAAGCATAACGGGAGTTCATAACAGGCATAACAGGATACGTAGCTGGCATCTTTTATTACTCGTCTGACCCATATATCTAGGTATGTGTCCTGGTGTACATCTCAACACACATACATCCATATATAAGCAAGCCGAGGTTGTTAATGGAAGCTGATGAAGGACTGATAGCTCTTCTTATAGTAGTTCCCGTACGCCCGGGACCAGCTTGAGGGCCTTAAATCCCCTAACACGCATCTTCTGAGGGCCTTAAATCCCTCTAACACGAATCGTCAGTTCAGGTATTCCACTACTATAAGCAAGGCATCATACCGGCATCCATCACTTCCTCCCATTCCCCGTGCAAGTTGTCCTTTTTATGGCTTATCAATATTATCAGATTACGGGAATAACTGGTCATGACAGGAAATGGCCCTACAGATTCAAGAGGTGGCCCCCACAGATTCAAGAGGTGGCCCCCACCACATGTGTGGTGTGGCACTTTGTTCCATGTGGCACTTTGTTCTGAGGGGATGGATTCTAGAGGTGGCCCCCACAGATTCAAGAGGTGGCCCCCACCACGTGTGTGGTGTGGCACTTTGTTCCGTGTGGCACTTTGTTCCATTCAGGATAACAAGGCAGGATTCCCGTAAACATGATAATCACAAATCAAGAGTAGAGAGTTATTCCTAACAGGTATCAGGTTCATCAGGTCAATACCAAGTGTTCATGACAGGTGGTATACATGAGTTAGTGTCAAGTAGTAGTATGACAAGTATTGGTCTCGAGTATCATGTGTCAGGCATAACACGGTAAGAACTGGTATCGGGTATCACATATAGCATGGTAAGTAGTAAAGTAGTTGCGGAGTATAACCAAGCTGAGCCAAGGGACCTGATGGTCTCAACTCACTGATAGTGAGTGACCGGAGGCTGAAGAGCTGAAGGACCTGACGGTCTCAACTCACTGATAGTGAGTGACCGGAGGCTGAATCATGGAGAGACCTGCAATGTTAGTACCACATGAACAAGAATAATAGTACAAGCATTCATCACAGAGCAATACATGTCCAGATATTGGCACTCGGCCATACACAAATAAAGGGTCCCAGCCCAATACATAATACATGAAAGCATGGAGTAAAACACATGTCGACCCGACGAAGCGGGAAAACCCAAATGGAGGCGAGAGCGAGGACACTCGCCTAAATCACCAGATATGCCGAAGGGTCCGAAATCCACTGAACTCGGGACGCGCCATAATTATGGAAGGAAAGAGTGTACAGGGAGACGCGGTTTGAGGAAGTGAGACGCGGGGGGTTCGTGTCGCAGGAATGGCAGACGCCGGAATAGCAAACGCGGAAATCACAGACGCGAGGATCGCGTCGCGAGAATAGCAGACGCGGGATAGCAGACGCGGGAATCAAGTTGCGTAGGAGCCACAAACGCGGGGTTCGAGACCCGCGTTTAAATCAGGATGCGAGGAAAACGCAGACGCGGTCGTTGGTCCGCGTCGCGTTTATACAAGAAGAACACAGACGCGGACATGGGTTCTGCGCCGCGTCAATAAAAGAATGCGCGGATTGCGTTAGGAAATTGCCTAGACGCGGGGGTTTGAGATCCGCGTCAGGAAACAAACAGAGAGGAGGGAAAGTGATATCTTGGTGGTGGGGTTGTTGTTGCAATTGTCACCGAAATGATTACCGGAATAATCGTAGACGATTACCGGAATAATCAACGGAGATATTGCCAACGAAGAAGAGCTCGGCCCCAATCCAAAGGAGTGGCCGGCCCTAAAAGATGATGGGGAGAAGGTGGTGGAAAATAGTAGAGGTGATGGTTATGTCGTTGTAATCGTCACCGGAATGATTACCGGAATAATCGTAAACGATTACCGGAATAATCACCGGAGAGGTTACCGACGAAGAAGTGCTCGGCCCCAATCCAAAGGAGGTGGCCGGCCTTCACAAGATGATGTGGTGATGGTGGCTTTGTGGAGGATTTTGATGGTGGTGGTATTTTTGGAGAAGGTAAAGGAGAAGGTGGAAGCTTTGGTGGAGTTGTTGAAGTTGTGGTGGTTTATATGGAGATGGAGGAGGAAGAAGATGAAGGTAGGGAGATGGTGAAGTTGTAGTGGTTGTTGTTGTGGAGGAGATGAAGGAGGAGTTGGTGGTGTTTAGAGTTTTGGTGAAGGTGAAGAGAAAATGAAGTGAAATGAAGAAGGAAAGGTTTATATAGGAATTGGATTTTGTGAAGGTGATGTAAAAATGTAAAAGAGAGGGGGTTATTTGTAAAATGGGGGTGAGGTGACTCTCTTTGGCCGGCCATGGTGATGGGAGAGGTGTTTGAGTGTTTTGGGATATTTTTGGAGAAGATATTTTGGTGGAGGAGATATTTTGGAGAAGATATTTTTTTGGTGGAAAAATGGAGAATTTGGTGGAAGGAAAAAGAAGGAAAGAAAAAGGAAAAGGAAAAGAAAATGAAAAGAGGAAGATATTTTCTTGGAAGAAAAGTGAAAATAATTATAGTGGCGGATTCCCGGGATTCAGTTGCGGATGCGGAAAACTTCCGGAAAAATACCGAAATCGTCCCGAAATCAAGTATCTCGGAACGACCCGCAAAAATTCTCAAAAATCAAGAATATTATTCTAAGACTCATGGTGAAAGCCGTTTTAAGAAATTCTTTATAGTTTTAAAATTAAAAATCCTGGAATCGGCCGCCAATATCGGTCGACACCAAATCTGGCAGAAATCTGATAAATTCTGAAAATGCCCAGAAAATGAATTAAGATAGTAAATATTATTCTAAGAAAATATGTGAAAGCGGTTTCTCAAAATTTGACTCCATTTGGAAATTAAAAATCCAGAAGTCGGTCAGCGGTGCTGGTCGACACCGGTTTTGAAGATTTTCATTTTGATTAAGGAAAATTCCAGAAAATCACAGAAAATCTTAAATAATAGAAAATGATGTTTAAAACTGAAATCGGTCAAATCGGATTACCGGAAAGACCAAATCGAGCAATTTACTAGGATCGGGTTCTCGGTTCAGACTAGGGCTGACTCCGAGTCCACGAATCCAAATCCAAGGCAAAACGATCATATAAAGAATTCATAATACAAAACAAATACAGGAAGTAAATCGAAAAATACGATCGAGAAATCCGAATACGCAACTAAGTACGTATTCCAGGAGCGGGGTGTTACAATCCATCCACCTTACAAAAAATTGCGTCCTCGCAATTTCGATAAGGGGTAAATTGAACACAAGGAGAACAAGGGCGGAAACAAAGGCTTCGAAAAACCAAAACAGGGTAAGATGGACACAGGAGGGACCAGGATGGACAATGAGAGGATGATGAAGTGGAATATTTAGAAAGATAATCAACCCAAGGTACAAAAGATCAGGGGTAGCTGGACAAGGATAACCAACTCAAAACACAAAAGGTCAGGGGTTGTTGTTACAGTAACATCCTCAAGGTTCCTGCTCCAGATACTGAGCTTCATACTCTGCTGCTGCTTCATCCGATACCTCTGCCGCCATGTTGTGAACTTGGCCTCTGCCATAATCTGCTCTAGGTCTTGCTCCTCTCTGTGGGTGATTATATTGTTGAGGTGGAAATGGAGCTCTTTGGTCTACGGGTTCTGGGTTCCTTCTTGGTGGTGGAGCTGGAAGTGCCGGGGCTGGAAGTGCTGGTCTGACTGGTACCACATTTCCTAACCTTCTGAACGGGCAATCCCTTATTGCGTGACTTCCGGTCCCATATGCTAAGCATAATCCATTGGCCATCCGACAGTCTTTCTATAATGTCCAGGCTTGTGGCAGAAATTGCATATGATCTGAGGGAGAGGAGGTTGGAATGGTCGCTTGACCATCGGACCATGGGTTGTCCTAGCTGCATCTTCCTCATTCATCAATTGAAAAGGCCTCTTCACTGACTTGTTCGGTACTTGGTTCTCACTCTTCTTCTCCAGTCCTCGTTCTACTTCGCGGGCAATGGAGAGAACTTGGGAGTAAGTCTTCAGCTGTTGAGGAATAAGAAACATCTGGACATCCATCTTCAGCCCTTGCTGAAATCGGCTAGCCCGTTTTTCTTCGTCTATCACCATGTAGGGTGCAAACCTGCTAAGCCTCAAGAATTCGGCAGCATATTCATCCACTGTCCGATTGCGTTGCTGCAGGCGGATAAATTGTTCTTCCATTTCCTTCTGAGCTGTTGCAGGGAAGAATCTCTCATAGAACCCCTTTGAGAATTGGTCCCATGTGATGGGTTTCTCCAGTGCTGCTTCTTCTGCCAACCACCAGGTTCTGGCCACATCTCTCAGTTGTATCTTGGCCACTTCAACTTGGTTCTCATTAGGAACTCGGGCCGCCTTCAAAAGATCTGTTGTGTCTATCAGCCACTGTTCTGCATCCAGGGGCTTCTCTGTACCTAAAAAGATCGCCGGCTGTAATCTCCTAAAATCTGACACGTTGCCTGGTCTCTGTTCTCGGGTGCAACTAACAGTCCTTGACGTAGAAGCTCTGTCTGCTGTTGTTGGCTCTGCATCATCCCTTGAAGCACCCTCATCATACCTTCATTGTCTCTGTTGGGTCCATCTTGAGAGGTACTAGGACCATTGCGTGTTCCCCGTCTTTCCATATTTGAGTTGGTTGGAGTGGGTAACAAGAAGAAACTGGAAGGGAAAAGATTGAAGGGTCTCAGGATACAAGGAATGGATCAGAAGAAAGAGGGAGATAACTCTGCACTTGTAGTTGGATTGTATAACCAGGACTCATGCATTCCAGTTGCAAATTTTATTACCATTAATTTGCCATCTGGACGTACTGAGGATGTAGAACCTAGGCTCTGATACCACCCTGTAACGCCCCGATCCTGCGGGTACGAGGACGTCACTGCAACGTATATACGCAGGTCAGAAATACCCTCACGTATATACGCTAAGCATCAGTACAGGCAAGAATCAGAGTGCGGAAGCAAGTGGTGCATTATACATTCCAACACATGAGTACAGTCACAGAGTTATCACCAGAGGTGATCCGATATTACAAAAATATTACATCACCTGATAGGCGCAATTGCGAGATTACAAGGGAAGTACAAGAGTAAACAGTAAAAAGGCACTCACGAGTTTACTAAAGGAAAACTCGAGAGGTACACAGGGGGCCTGGAAGGATGGAGCTTCGGATGGTCCGCTGGGGATCCACGCTACCGTTGCGCTTCTCTGATCAGCAATAGGGAGGATCCACACGCTCCAAGCTCCAAAACCTGGACATGAGAATCCAGGGGAGTCAGATGAAACTCCCCAGGCGAGTGGTGATACAAATGCCAGATGGCGAGCCAGGATGAGCACAAGTATGTATAACCAATGATGTCAAGTACAGAAGACAGGAGGGTTAGAATACAAGTGTAGCAGGTATGAACATGTATAACATAATCATCATAAAACATGAAATCCGATGTAAAACCTGATTACGAGCAAAACCGATTGTACAAGCTTAGGTCACGGCTTCATGAGATTAGTACATCGAAGGAATAATCCAAACAAGGAAACCCTCATCTATATACCTTTACCTCATGTTACCGTAATCCAAGCGCGTACAACCTGGGTTACAGAACAGCACAACAAATGGTCATAACAGGAATACATAACAGGCATAACAGGAATCATAACAAGCATAACGGGAGTTCATAACAGGCATAACAGGATACGTAGCTGGCATATTTTATTACTCGTCTGACCCATATATCTAGGTATGTGTCCTGGTGTACATCTCAACACACATACATCCATATATAAGCAAGCCGAGGTTGTTAATGGAAGCTGATGAAGGACTAATAGCTCTTCTTATAGTAGTTCCCGTACGCCCGGGACCAGCTTGAGGGCCTTAAATCCCCCTAACACGCATCTTCTGAGGGCCTTAAATCCCTCTAACACGAATCGTCAGTTCAGGTATTCCACTACTATAAGCAAGGCATCATACCGGCATCCATCACTTCCTCCCATTCCCGTGCAAGTTGTCCTTTTTATGGCTTATCAATATTATCAGATTACGGGAATAACTGGTCATGACAGGAAATGGCCCTACAGATTCAAGAGGTGGCCCCCACAGATTCAAGAGGTGGCCCCCACCACATGTGTGGTGTGGCACTTTGTTCCATGTGGCACTTTGTTCTGAGGGGATGGATTCTAGAGGTGGCCCCCACAGATTCAAGAGGTGGCCCCCACCACGTGTGTGGTGTGACACTTTGTTCCGTGTGGCACTTTGTTCCATTCAGGATAACAAGGCAGGATTCCCGTAAACATGATAATCACAAATCAAGAGTAGAGAGTTATTCCTAACAGGTATCAGGTTCATCAGGTCAATACCAAGTGTTCATGACAGGTGGTATACATGAGTTAGTGTCAAGTAGTAGTATGACAAGTATTGGTCTCGAGTATCATGTGTCAGGCATAACACGGTAAGAACTGGTATCGGGTATCACATATAGCATGGCAAGTAGTAAAGTAGTTGCGGAGTATAACCAAGCTGAGCCAAGGGACCTGACGGTCTCAACTCACTGATAGTGAGTGACCGGAGGCTGAAGAGCTGAAGGACCTGACGGTCTCAACTCACTGATAGTGAGTGACCGGAGGCTGAATCATGGAGAGACCTGCAATGTTAGTACCACATGAACAAGAATAATAGTACAAGCATTCATCACAGAGCAATACATGTCCAGATATTGGCACTCGGCCATACACAAATAAAGGGTCCCAGCCCAATACATAATACATGAAAGCATGGAGTAAAACACATGTCGACCCGACGAAGCGGGAAAACCCAAATGGAGGCGAGAGCGAGGACACTCGCCTAAATCACCAGATATGCCGAAGGGTCCGAAATCCACTGAACTCGGGACGCGCCATAATTATGGAAGGAAAGAGTGTACAGGGAGACGCGGTTTGAGGAAGTGAGACGCGGGGGGTTCGTGTCGCAGGAATGGCAGACGCCGGAATAGCAAACGCGGAAATCACAGACGCGAGGATCGCGTCGCGAGAATAGCAGACGCGGGATAGCAGACGCGGGAATCAAGTTGCGTAGGAGCCACAAACGCGGGGTTCGAGACCCGCGTTTAAATCAGGATGCGAGGAAAACGCAGACGCGGTCGTTGGTCCGCGTCGCGTTTATACAAGAAGAACACAGACGCGGACATGGGTTCTGCGCCGCGTCAATAAAAGAATGCGCGGATTGCGTTAGGAAATTGCCTAGACGCGGGGGTTTGAGATCCGCGTCAGGAAACAAACAGAGAGGAGGGAAAGTGATATCTTGGTGGTGGGGTTGTTGTTGCAATTGTCACCGAAATGATTACCGGAATAATCGTAGACGATTACCGGAATAATCAACGGAGATATTGCCAACGAAGAAGAGCTCGGCCCCAATCCAAAGGAGTGGCCGGCCCTAAAAGATGATGGGGAGAAGGTGGTGGAAAATAGTAGAGGTGATGGTTATGTCGTTGTAATCGTCACCGGAATGATTACCGGAATAATCGTAAACGATTACCGGAATAATCACCGGAGAGGTTACCGACGAAGAAGTGCTCGGCCCCAATCCAAAGGAGGTGGCCGGCCTTCACAAGATGATGTGGTGATGGTGGCTTTGTGGAGGATTTTGATGGTGGTGGTATTTTTGGAGAAGGTAAAGGAGAAGGTGGAAGCTTTGGTGGAGTTGTTGAAGTTGTGGTGGTTTATATGGAGATGGAGGAGGAGGAAGATGAAGGTAGGGAGATGGTGAAGTTGTAGTGGTTGTTGTTGTGGAGGAGATGAAGGAGGAGTTGGTGGTGTTTAGAGTTTTGGTGAAGGTGAAGAGAAAATGAAGTGAAATGAAGAAGGAAAGGTTTATATAGGAATTGGATTTTGTGAAGGTGATGTAAAAATGTAAAAGAGAGGGGGTTATTTGTAAAATGGGGGTGAGGTGACTCTCTTTGGCCGGCCATGGTGATGGGAGAGGTGTTTGAGTGTTTTGGGATATTTTTGGAGAAGATATTTGGTGGAGGAGATATTTTGGAGAAGATATTTTTTTGGTGGAAAAATGGAGAATTTGGTGGAAGGAAAAAGAAGGAAAGAAAAAGGAAAAAGGAAAAGAAAATGAAAAGAGGAAGATATTTTCTTGGAAGAAAAGTGAAAATAATTATAGTGGCGGATTCCCGGGATTCAGTTGCGGATGCGGAAAACTTCCGGAAAAATACCGAAATCGTCCCGAAATCAAGTATCTCGGAACGACCCGCAAAAATTCTCAAAAATCAAGAATATTATTCTAAGACTCATAGTGAAAGCCGTTTTAAGAAATTCTTTATAGTTTTAAAATTAAAAATCCTGGAATCGGCTGCCAATATCGGTCGACACCAAATCTGGCAGAAATCTGATAAATTCTGAAAATGCCCAGAAAATGAATTAAGATAGTAAATATTATTCTAAGAAAATATGTGAAAGTGGTTTCTCAAAATTTGACTCCATTTGTAAATTAAAAATCCAGAAGTCGGTCAGCGGTGCTGGTCGACACCGGTTTTGAAGATTTTCATTTTGATTAAGGAAAATTCCAGAAAATCACAGAAAATCTTAAATAATAGAAAATGATGTTTAAAACTGAAATCGGTCAAATCGGATTACCGTAAAGACCAAATCGAGCAATTTACTAGGATCGGGTTCTCGGTTCAGACTAGGGCTGACTCCGAGTCCACGAATCCAAATCCAAGGCAAAACGATCATATAAAGAATTCATAATACAAAACAAATACAGGAAGTAAATCGAAAAATACGATCGAGAAATCCGAATACGCAACTAAGTACGTATTCCAGGAGCGGGGTGTTACAACCGCGCCCAGAACCAGAGAGCAACGGCTCTCTGGCCGGTCAACCGCCCGGTCGACCGGGTCAACCCGAGAGTGGGCTGACTTTAGTCGGTCGACCGGCCCAAGGGGCTGGCCTGCGTGCACGTCCTTGTGCACGTCGGTCGACCGGTCCGGTCGACCATCTCTGGGTCTGGTCGATCGGCCCGGTCGACCGCCAGAGCCTAGCAGATCTGGTTATGGGATTTAAAACTTGGGTTTTTAATTATCAAATAAATCCCATAAAATCTCTAAAAATCCACAAAAATAGTTTCAGTATAATACTTTGATATACAAACATGTTTGAGTAAAATCAAACCATATTACAAACATTTTGATCTATTTTTGTAACTTAGAAATTTTGCCAAAAACCAAAATCCGTATTTTCTAAAACTTGGATTTTTGAAATGAAAAATCGTTTTGTCCAAAACTCATCCAAATACAAAAACATGATATTTAAACAACTTGAAGCATGTTGTATATGGATATAATCTAATATACATGAAATAGATATATATCAATATTTTTGACATTAAATCCAAAAATACGTTTTGTTAAAATACCAAAACTCCAAACTCATAAAATAGACTATCAAACTAAGTTTGTTTAACTAGTTGAAGCATAGATGTATATAGAACAAATCTAATATACATTAAACCATGTAAACTTGTTGATTCTATCTATTCATGAAAATCAAGATCGGTTAAACCAAAAATCGAAAACCAAATCATGAAACTTAAACAAGTGTGTGTGTTGTGAATTTGAGCATATTACACTATCTAATCTTTACAAATGGATCTAAACTATAAACTAAGCAATGTACCGAAGTCTTCTTATAGAGCGCCATCTCCAAGTCGACTCGATCCAATCGTGATCCACCGAGCTTGACTCCAAACGAGTGCTAGATATGAATTTGACGCTCGGGCTCTTGAATCACCATGTGAAAGCTCCAAAACACCTTTGTTGAAGCTAATCACCTACTAATATCTTGGTTAAATATCTGAAACTAAATATCACAAGATTATTAGTAAACTATAACTACATAAGTTAATCACCATCAAAACTAGAGTGGAAGGCCTCTGGGCCAATAATCTCCCCCTTATTGATGATGACAAAACTCGTGGAGTTATATATGAATGGATTAGAGTTAAGCTTCAAGGAAGCTCCCCCTTAACTCATGCATAGCAATAAACAAAAAAGTTATGCAATGAATATTAAACATGGAAATGCATAAACATGCATAAAACAATGAAATGTACATGCTCTTGATACCAAATAAATCAATGAAATGAACATGCTCTTGATACCAAATAAATTATTTCTTCTTCTCATAAACATGTTCTTAAATACAAATGAAAATATAAACTTAAAATAAACATGTTCTTTAAATAATGTTCTTGATATCAATATCCATACTCTTGATACCAATATCAACAAAACATAAAACAAACTCTCTTGATACCAATATCTCTTGATACCAATATAAAAACATGCATATAAACTCAAATACTTCTCCCCTTTTTGTCAATCATCAACAAAGGGGTGAAAGAAAACAATAAAACATGTTCTTCCCCTTTTTGTCCGAAACAAAAATACTCAAGGGGTGAAATCCAAACAAACCATTATGATATCAATTAAAAAAATATCAATTTAGTGCCTCATGATACCAATTAAAAGTAAATAAGGCATTGAAAACAAATCTTGAAGAAACCAATTTAAAGTACTAATTGAAAGTACATAAAACATTTTTGAAGAAACCAATCAAATTTTGATATCAAATGAAGGATGTAAACATATAGATAATCTTGATACCAATTGTAAAAATTAGTACCAATAGAAAATATTTTACACTTTTGATACCAATTTGAAAAACATAAACTAATTGAAGATATTTTTCATTAGAAGCGCATAATACCAAATTAAAATCAATATAATTTTTTCAATCACTTTTCATCATAAAGTGTGAGAGTGGAATACCAAAGGTAAACAAAACAAATTGAAAGATGAAATACGAATTTTCTCCCCCTTTATGAAATACCAAATAAAATGATGCATAAGCTTGTATAAGATACCAATTTGAAAACTAATCAATTGAAATATAATAGTCATTTAAGAAATCAAGCTTAGCATAACCAAAATTTGTGCTCAAAGATATAGAGATATAGTAAGCACAAATAAAGCATATATATGTATGAAAATATAGACACCAATCGAAATTGATATTATTTGAAGTGTAAGCATACATATAAAAAAATATATGAGTATACAAAAGAATGTCAATATTGATACCAATTTAAAAGATCCAATGATACCAATTGAAACTATAATAAGATCAAGTGTATAACTCATACTTCCTACCACCCATTTCATGCACATGTTTAAAAAGATTATCAATAATAAGCATACAAGGCATGGTCGCCCAACCAACCGCCCTTGAATGAGTAGGGGTTTTCAAAAATAAGTTTGAAAATATAGTATGTTTGAAAAACTCTACCATAAAGAAGAATACGAACTAGTTATATGAAAAATACTTATAAACTAGTACGAAATCCTTCAAGTAAGGAATAAAATAAAAATATATTTCATGAAAAACATGTAGATCACATGATCACCAAACACTCAAAATCTATATACCACATATTGTACTCATGAAAACAAAATCATAAGAAAACATTAAATAAAGTGAGTGTATAAGAGTTATGTGAAACACATTATCATGAAACTAGGCAATCAAGCTCAAAATGAAATTCCTTAAACACAATGAAAATCATCAAAACTAGAATCCTTCAAGGTATATGTATGTCATGTACAAACTAAAGTATACATACATATTCAAATATAAATGAGTCCATAAAAGTATATGCATGAAGGCAAGTGGCTCAAGGATGTATATGTATAACTAATAGTTTGGACAAAATAGACATATACATGAAGTTAAACATAAACATGAAAAACATGTACAAAAATAGAGAATACAAGTCAAATGCATGAATCATCAAAACTAGGCTATACTAGTACATCTAATAAGTACAAATGAGCGTTTAAGTACAAACATATAATAATCTATTTGTGGCTCACTAGTTGTACAAGTATATATCCAAATTTTAATGAAAACTAACATCTAAACATGCAATCAAAACATGAAGCATAGAAAACAAAACAAAAACTCATAAACATACATATGATCATTATGTACATGCACATGCATAGTGTAACGCCCCGATCCTAAAGATACGGGGTCGTTATGGCGACGTATATATGCGAGGATAATACCCCACGTATATACGCTAAGCCTAAGTTAACCTGAACAAGTTATAATTTAAACCAGATCACTGCAATAATACATATAAGGCTACACATGATAACATATGAATAATGACAAGAATAAGGCAGTTGAAAGCGATAAAAGATAGAGTCATGAAATAACAAGAATATAATGACAGGCTAAATGCGATATACAAGAATCAAGGAATATAGCAGGAACATGAATGCAAAAGTACCAGAATGGTGACTGGGATAAGAACTGAGTTGATATGACAAGAATCAGGAAATAATATGAAAGCTAAAAAGGTAAGAGTACCAGAATAGAATAAGAAGAAGCTCCAGCTATTCGCAAAGCGTACCGTCTCATCGAATACCTGCACATTAGAAACAATCGTCCAATAGCTGGACGTGCAAACCCAGGGTCGTCAGAACGCGACCATAATGAGTGTGTGTGTAAAGGGGAAACAACTCGTGCAGAAGAAACCATGTGCATATATAATAGTAAGAACAACTGCAGATAGAAAGACTAAATAACACAATAAATAACTGAACAGTAACACATATGATGAAAACATGAATACAGGTAGCAGACAAATGGCACAACTGTAAATATGCAATCAATATCAAGGCGTGTAATCTATCACATGTCACTAGGTTGGCATCCAACTCTGGTCATAAGTCTGGTCCTGGTCATGATAATCTGGTCCTGGTTATAATCATGAGTCTAACATAGTGATATACAATCAGGTGATTACAGTCAGTCACAAAGCATCAACAGTTTATTATTAATTATATCAGCGAAAACCAATTGTCACATATAATAGACGCATCCCATACTACGCCTACCACACATGCCAATCGATGCCCTTAAGTTATTGAAACTGATCGGTTGGAGACATTGTCCATGCTTTAGGTGGGTCCCGTACATACCCGGGACCACGGCCTCAGTTTCCTGGCGCTGAACCAGGCCGTACCGCTAGGTACTCAGTAACAGTAACAGTAACAGTAATCTCACTGTGAAAACAGTGGAACAGTAACAGTACAGATGGGATGCCAGTCATCCCCCAGGAACCCTACAGTGGAACCTTCAGTCGGCTGCGCAACCTGTATCCTAGGTCTACCCAAAATACAGACGCTGTCTCCTCCATCAATTTCCCCAATCCCAGTGTAAGTTGTTCAATTACTTTATTATTCATTCAATTCAGTTAAATCAGTCAATGTCCATATTCTCTAGAATACTGGGACGATACGGTGACAGTAACAATAACAGTACAGTAACAGTAAATCAGTGATCGTATACACGGTGAACAATATCAGTAACAGTAACAGTAACCGTGTATACGATGAACAATAGAACTGTACTGGGGTTACGGTCAATTATACTTTCCCAGTAACTTTCAATAACATGGATATGTTAACAGTAATAGTCTAGCCACTACTCAATAAACAGTCTCAATTAAAGCTGATCATAATCTCATCCATCCGTACTAAAGAGATATCAACACTATCCTCGTAAATCATTAAGTATCAGTCCGTATCAGCGTAATCCAAGACGGTAAACTACCATATCAATGAATCTGTAATTAGTCCTCTCCTCAACACCAATATGTTCTAATCCTATAACCACCAATGACTGAGATCAAATAATAAAAGCTATCAAACTCTGAATATATGATAACACCGATATTGATGAATTCACTCTCACAATGATTCTATCCCTATCACTGAGTAACAACAATAAATAGCAGTCTATTGGTATCCTCAAGATCAACTAATATAACAGACACCAAGATCACACGTAAGGAATGGAAACATCCTCAAACACATGTGATCTAGAATATCTACTCAACTACTTCAGTCATATCTGATATGTCCTCAAATACTCACTAATAAAGTCATTTCTAACTACTGATCATCATTCAATGTAAATAACATAAGTCCCAGATCAATCCAAAGTCATTACTGAAAGTACACCTAGAGGGGGGGTGAATAGGTGTAAGTGCTAATCTAGGAAACTAAATGCAAAACTATGTGCGCTAAATGCGGAAGCAAATGCAAATTATGCACAAACTAATACAATACAACAAGTGTAGCCGAATTCCCCTTGCGAGGCTCTGGACTAACTCCCCTTGATTCCCCTTTAAATGGGTTGAGGTGCTATGTGAAGCTCTTGTTGGATGAGTATAAGTTAGGCGCACACACACAAGCAATCCAAGCAATATGAAATACACACAATCAAGCCAAGCATATAAGAATGAATTGCAATAAGAGATGCAAGGCAACACAAACAATGTATAAGATAAGTATGCAATGAAAGAATGATGCTTGAATGAAATGATGCTTGCACAAAGTAAAGAGAGTAGAGTTGAGAGAAATTGGATCAAACGCTAACACAAAGATTTGTTTCGAGGTTCGAGTACCCAACTCTACATCCCCGCCTATACCACCGTGTAGGATTTCCACTATCTCAACTCCCACTGAGGGAACCTCTACCAAAGAGGATTTCTTACAACTCTAGGAGTACCGAACTCCTCTCTCAAACAACAACCTCCACGGAGGCCCAACAACCAACAACAACACCTCTACCGAAGAGGCTCACAACCAATCTCAATCACCTCACACTTGAGGGATACAAACCAATCACCCGATCACCTCTACCTAAGAGGGATACAACAAGAATAAGGGTGTACAACTTAGAGGTTACAAACAACAACCTCAAAACTCTCTCTTTCTTTTTCTCTTTTCTTTTCCACAAAAACAAGATCCTAAATAGATTAGGATAGTATGATATAGCTCAAGTGTGGAATCAAAGTGTTTTTGGAAACAAGCAACAAAGAAAAACTACTTGGGAAATCTCTTGTATATGATAGAAAATGAAATACCAAATCAAAATCCCAAAACCTAGTTTTCTTTGATTTTCCAAAAACCCAAAACAAATAAAGATGAGAAGTTTTTAAAGCCTAAAAACTCTTTTTAAAACTCTTTTAAACACTTCAGAAAACTGGAAATTTTTCTCTTAGAAAACTTGGCCAAAATCCCCAAAGAGATGGGGTTTATATAGCCCCTATACAAAACTAGCCGTTAGGCTGATGTGGCAGCCTGACAGGCCACCGGTCGACCGGTCCGGTCGACCGCCAACGGTCAGAATTATGACCGTTGGGCAACTGCGGTCGACCGGCCCGGTCGACCCAGAAAACCCGAGAGCAGAGCTCTCAACTCGGTCGACCGTCACGGTGGACCGTGTCTGTGCCTAACAGACGTGCACGTCTGTGCACGTCGGTCGACCCGAATGGTCGACCGGCCCTTGGTGCGGTCGACCGTCAGGGTCGACCGACCAGCCTGTCAGCACAAAAACAAGGTCAGAAAATTTGGAAAAATATTTTATAAAAATCTTTTATCTCTTCTGAAAATTCCATAAAACTTGTTTTATTATTTTATATTAAAACATAAACATATGATAAAAATTTCAAGACAATATATCAACATATCAATTCATTTTTGTGTCTTGCCAATTTTATCAAAAACAAAACTTGTATTTTGTCAAACTTGATTTTTCCAAAATATGAATAGGATAGTCAAAATAAGTTTGTCTAAGTCATATAAGCATGTATGTATATAGAGCACATCTAATATACATAGGTATAAAGTAAACTTGTTTTGATAAACAATTCATGAAAACCAAAAACCAAATCATGAAACATGTGTGATGTGTTCACTTGAGCATATCAACTAAACTAAGCTTTACAAATGGATCTAAAACTCTATCTAAACTAGGATACCTAAGTCTTTGTGTCAACAAGAAGACTTGCTCCAAAACTCCATCCAAGGGCTAGGTAATGTGTGATCTTGAAGCTTTGGCCCTGGAATCATCATGAAAAGCTTCTAAACTCCTTGTTGAAGCTAATCACCAACTAATATCTTGGTTAATGATCTGAAACTTAAACAACACAAGATTATTAGTAAACATAACTACATGAGTTAATCATCATCAAAGCTAGAGTGGAAGGCCTTTGGGCCAACAATCTCCCCCTTTTTGATGATGACAAAACTCATGGAGTTATATATGCATGGATTAAAGATAAGCTTCAAGGAAGCTCCCCCTTAACTCATGCATAGGGATAAACAATAAATATATGCAATGAATATTAAACATGAAACATGTATATGCATAAACAATAAATGGTTCTAGATATCAAATGGAATATTCAAAACAAAATAAGCTCTAGATACCAATTACAAAGCAAACTCTATATATCAATTAAACTTAGTATTCTTGAGATTCTTGAGATTAAAACATAATATATGCATAAACATAAGCATGCATATAAAACTTCATAAATCTTTCTCCCCCTTTTTGTCAATCATCAACAAAGGGGTAATCAAAACCATAAATAAAACGAGGGGTAAAAATCTTTCTTCCCCTTTATGTCAAACAAAACAATAAAAGACAATGTTCTCCCCCTTTTTGTCTAAAACAAAAACAAAGTCAATAAGGGGTGACTTTAAAAACATGATATCAATTGAAAATATGTCAATGAAGCATCTTGATACCAAAAGAAAATAAACAAGGATAATAAGTGTTATATGCTATATACATTCATGAAGAGGAAGACGCTAAGTTAGCTTCCCTACACATATGCATTACATGAAGAGGGAAGTTAAGCCCTAATTCACATAACACACATTATGTAATGAATAAGAGGAGATGTGAAGCTCCCCCTACACACGTGTACCACATAAAGAAAAGATGTTAAGCTCTTCAATACACAATACACTCAACATGAATTTATATGCACATAGTCAATACAAATCAAAACTTTTGTATATTTTCTTTAAACAAAATTTTGGAAATACCAATTGTAATTAAACATAAGTCTTGAATTCTTAAACATGAATCTTAAAACCAAAACAAATTTTGAATTTCTTAAATATGATACCAATTGTAAATATTTTACCAATTGAAAAGATTTTACATAGAAACATTGATACCAATTGTAAGAATTGTTCATTTTAAACATATAAACAAATTTGATGTTGATATCATATGTTTAAAATAACAACTTTTAATCATAAAGTGTGGGAGTACAAATACCAATTGAAATACAAAATCAAATTTTCTCCCCCTTTATGAAATACAAACTAAAATATGCATAGTCTTGATATCAATTTAAAAGTAATCAATTGAAACAAAAGTGAAACTCAAGGTGTTGGGTCATGCTAGAGCTTGAGTAAACAAAAACTAAAATTTGTGATTTTTTTTTGAACACAAATAAAACATATATGTATGAAAATTTAGATACCAATAGAAATTGATACCATTGAAATTGAAGCATACATACATAAACAAATATATGAGTATACCAAAAATGTCAAAATTGATACCAATTGAAAGAGTTCAATGATACCAATTGAATCAACAATAATAATCAAGTGTATATCTCATATAATCTACCACCCAATCATGGTTCAAGTTTTAAATGATTTTCAATATAAGGCATACATGAACATGATCTCCCATCCAACCTCCCTTGGAAGGTAGGGGTTTTCAAAAATAGATTTGAAAATAAGCTTTATTTGAAAAACTCTACCAAAATGAAGAATATCGCAACTAGTTATATGAAAAATTTGTAAACTAGTACGAAATCCTTCAAGTAAGGAATAAAACAAAATTAATTTTCATGAAAACATGAAATTCACATGATAATCAACACTCAAGTCAATTAGGCATAAAATGACTCATGAAAACAAACACATGAGTAATCAATAAATGTGAGTGTACAAATAAAGTGTGAATATCATAATCATGAAAATATTCAATTAAGCTCAATTATTTCTTAAATATAGAAAACACGAAAATCATCAAAACTTATTTAACTTTCATGGCATATGTATGTCTAATACAAACTAAAGTATACATACATATCCAAAACACAATGAGTCCACAAAGTGTATATGCATGAAGGCACGTGGCTCAAAAGGATAATCATGTATAGTCAATAGTTTGGATAAGATGGACATATACATGAAGTTAAATATTGACACAATAAACATGACAATTATGAAAACATGAAAAGCTAAATTTTCATAACAACAATTTTCATTTCAAGGTATATGTATAAATTGTCAATCACAATAAGTATTCATACATATCCCTAAACACATATGAGTCCATATATATAAATTTGCATTAAAGGCAAATGACTCAAGGGGTATACATGTATACCTTAATGTTTTTGGCAAAATGCACATATACATGAAATGCAAACTCATAACACAAAACAAATTCAAAAATGGGAATACAAGTTTAAAATGTACGAATCATCAAAACTAGACTATACTAGCACATCTAATGGGTTCAAATAAGCATTCAACTCAAACATATATAGATTTATTTGTGGCCCACTATATGTACAAGTATAAATCTTCTAGTTTTAATAAAACTAACATCTAAACATGTAATCAAGGCATAATGCATAAAAACAAAATATAAAAATCATCATGATAAAACAAATACATGATTATTATGTGAATTCACATGTATTAGATTCATAATGTACATTATAGCTTAAACAAAGGTGAGAATACTAAGAATGATTCAAATAAGCATGTGTGTCTCAAATACTATACATGTATGTCAAGGATCTAATAAACATGGAATGAACATACTAATTCATAGACATCAAAAAAAATATGTTATAAACTATCAAAACATGCTATAAACAATGAAGTGGAAAGCATGTAAACATAATAAATGGGAGTAAAGGATTGTTACCAAAACCGAAGAAGCAACTTTCCTTGTCTCCAAAACATGGTGGTCATCTCCACCAAATCTTCCCTTGAAAGTGATGCATCCAATTGATTTCCTTTAAGTACGGAACGCATCCACTCCAAGGTGTCATCACTCTCACGTCATGTGAGAGCCCACACCTACATCAAATAAAGGAGGGGTGGTCTTTGGTACCCATACTCTTTTGGGTCCATGGGGGTTAGTCCCTTCTCTAACCCAAACAAAATTCTTTGCTAAATTAGAAACATGTATTCTATCAAAACAAAATTTAGCAAGATGGCCTTTTCGGCCACAATGTGTACATGTGTACACATGAGCATACATGTGTTGATGGTGTCCGTGTGGAGCATGTGTATGCCGTGGAGGGTGTGGATGCATAAAAGTTGGAACTTGTTTCTTACGAACCAAGGTTTCCAAGCGAGTGTGGTTCATGGCACATTTGCTCATAGTGGAGCCCAAACAATCTATTTTCTTCTTTAACAAATTTATATCATTTGAATTGTAGAAGAAGTGGAGCATGCAATAGGTGAAGTGTGTGATACTACCCTAGCATGACAAACATGTGCATCAATCTTATTTTGCAAAACAATGTTTTTCTTTACACAAACATCTAAATCATTAGAAATAGAAATAATTTTATTTTTCAAAGCAACATTTTCTTTTAAAACAAAATCTACTTTAGAAGACAAGTTTTCATTCTTCTTCAAAAGAGTTTCACAATCATTTTTATTTTTCAAAAATTCATTTTCCTTAAGTGCAAGATCTAATTGAGATCTCAATGAATCCCTTTCATTATAGACCTCAACTTTCTCTTGCAAAACACAATCAAGTCTAGAATGCAAACATTTATTTTCTTTTTCAATATCTAGACTTTTCTTTTTCAACACGTTATATTTTTCTATTAACTTTTCACACACAATAGATAGTTCTTCATTTAAGGCATGGGGATCAACATAATCATTTGAAGAACTAGCACAATCATTACTATCTAGTTGAGATTCCGAATGTACCTCAAGGGAGTCATTCCCTTGGACCATATAGCATTGTTGTGGCTCGGATTCTCCGCTAGATTCCTCTTCTTGGATTTGCAATTGAAGCTTGGAGGTGGTGGTTGTAGTCAACTTGTTCCACACTGCAAAAGCGGAATCAAGATTAGAAACACACATAAGATAATCTTTAGGTAATGTGCTTCTAATAGCCTCTAGGGCTTGTGCATTGGCCCCTATATGATTGCAATCACCAAGATAACATCTCTTGGTGGCCGCAAGGAAAACATGCAAATCTAGGGTCTTTAGGTACATGGACATCCTATACTTCCAAACATCAATGTTGGAAGGGTCAAAACTAGGTGGGGTCATGAAGTCCATGGTATAAACTAAATATGTGCAAACAATCAAATGCAAATGTAGATTAGCAAGCAAATGGATCTCACTCCTAGGATGTTAAGCCTAAGTATCAGGAGCACTAGCTCTGATACCAATTGAAAGTACACCTAGAGGGGGGTGAATAGGTGTAAGTGCTAATCTAGGAAACTAAATGCAAAACTATGTGCGCTAAATGCGGAAGCTAATGCAAATTATGCACAAACTAATACAATACAACAAGTGTAGCCGAATTCCCCTTGCGAGGCTCTGGACTAACTCCCCTTGATTCCCCTTTAAATGGGTTGAGGTGCTATGTGAAGCTCTTGTTGGATGAGTATAAGTTAGGCGCACACACACAAGCAATCCAAGCAATATGAAATACACACAATCAAGCCAAGCATATAAGAATGAATCGCAATAAGAGATGCAAGGCAACACAAGCAATGTATAAGATAAGTATGCAATGAAAGAATGATGCTTGAATGAAATGATGCTTGCACAAAGTAAAGAGAGTAGAGTTGAGAGAAATTGGATCAAACGCTAACACAAAGATTTGTTTCGAGGTTCGAGTACCCAACTCTACATCCCCGCCTACACCACCGTGTAGGATTTCCACTATCTCAACTCTCACCGAGGGAACCTCTACCAAAGAGGATTTCTTACAACTCTAGGAGTACCGAACTCCTCTCTCAAACAACAACCTCCACGGAGGCCCAACAACCAACAACAACACCTCTACCGAAGAGGCTCACAACCAATCTCAATCACCTCACACTTGAGGGATACAAACCAATCACCCGATCACCTCTACCTAAGAGGGATACAATAAGAATAAGGGTGTACAACTTAGAGGTTACAAACAACAACCTCAAAACTCTCTCTTTCTTTTTCTCTTTTCTTTTCCACAAAAACAAGATCCTAAATAGATTAGGATAGTATGATATAGCTCAAGTGTGGAATCAAAGTGTTTTTGGAAACAAGCAACAAAGAAAAACTACTTGGGAAATCTCTTGTATATGATAGAAAATGAAATACCAAATCAAAATCCCAAAACCTAGTTTTCTTTGATTTTCCAAAAACCCAAAACAAATAAAGATGAGAAGTTTTTAAAGCCCAAAAACTCTTTTTAAAACTCTTTTAAACACTTCAGAAAACTGGAAATTTTTCTCTTAGAAAACTTGGCCAAAATCCCCAAAGAGATGGGGTTTATATAGCCCCTATACAAAACTAGCCGTTAGGCTGATGTGGCAGCCTGACAGGCCACCGGTCGACCGGTCCGGTCGATCGCAAACGGTCAGAATTATGACCGTTGGGCAACTGCGGTCGACCGGCCCGGTCGACCCAGAAAACCCGAGAGCAGAGCTCTCAACTCGGTCGACCGTCACGGTCGACCGTGTCTGTGCCTAACAGACGTGCACGTCTGTAACGCCTCGATTCCACGGATACGGGGACGTCACTGCGACGTATATACGTAGGCCAGAAATTGCCCCATACGTATATACGCCAAGCAAAAAGTACAACAAGACACAGAGTACACGACAAAGCGTGGTATCAATACATATGCCAACACAAGAAGTACACATACAAAGTTATCACAGGATATTATAAAGTATTACACAATACATGTGTATTACATCATAACCAAGTCCAAAAGAAATATATACAAATATGTATACAAAAAGCTCACAAGTAGAAAGAGGATCTCGTGAGTCAAAAGATAAGTCTGGCACGAAGGGACTGGAACTAGTCCGCCTGCTCGCTAAAGTAAGCTTGGTCCTCTGTGGATGGCTCCACTTCGTTCCAAGCTTCGGAATCTGAATATGCAAATCCAAGGAGTCAAGACATATAAACAATAAACGGACTACAGCCAAGTGGCTAAGAGACATGAATAAGTAGTATGAAACCATATAAGGAATATCAGCTAACAAGTATGAAAAGCATGAAGAGATAAAGTCCTAATACATTAGATTTACAGTTAACATCTTATTATTATTACTTGTCTTACTGTGATATCTAGCTATGTGACCCAGCGTCCCAGAGCACATAGATCCATATCCTAGTAAAGCAAGGTTGTTATTGGAAATCAGCGGTTGTATCGACGAACTATGTTTACAGTGGACCCCGTACATGCCCGGGATAACGGTCCAGGATTGTTCCGTTGCTTGGTGACGGAAGCCAGCCGCTAGGCTAAACAGGAGGGACTTATGTATGCCCTTATCATGATGGTACCAGTAATAGAGGGAGCAAGCACTCCCCTCGGTCCCCTGGAGGCCCACAGGTCAGACCGGAACATGAGTTGCACAACATTCCTAAAAGCCACTGTAAACACGAACACATATCGATATCCGCATGTTTTCCCCCGACCCATGTGTAAGTTGGTCCATTTTATGCAAAAGTCAAGTGTATCATGCTTGGTTCAAGGGATGGCATGATAAGTGGTGATATTCATATTTTAACAAGTTATGGAGCGATGATATGCAATGACAAGTCATGAAGTAATATGAGATAATGTCTATCAAGTGACATGTCATGTAGTACCAGTTATGAAGCATGAACAAAAGTAATATGTCATACATGTATCAACAATAAGATCCAAATTCAGAACAGAATCAACTAAGTCAAACAGTCAGAATTAGTCGACTAGGTGGAAGGGTTAGTCGACTAATAGGGGTCTTAAGTCGACTACTAGTCTGGGTGAGTCGACTAAAACTGGGAAACAGAGAGTTGGGTTCTGTTTCAGGGAAAGTTAGTCGACTAGGGTTGTAAGGGTAGTCGACTAACAGGGAACTACTAGTCGACTAATGGATACCTAAGTCGACTAAGTCTGAGATACAGAGAGTTGATGTTTTATTTCAGGAAAACAGGAGTCGACTGGGGGGAAATGGGTAGTCGACTAGGGGTCTCTAGTCGACTGGAAATCTGGTCTAGTCGACTAAAACTGTGAAATCAGAAAAGGTTAAGTTTCAACTAAAGTGGATTAGTCGACTAGTCCCTAGGTCTAGTCGACTAATCGTGGGAAAACAGCAAACAGAACAGATTTCTAGGGTTTTGTTTGAGGGTCTAAAAATGTGATTTTTATGGCTCAAGTGAACATGAATTGTCAACACAAGTATACAAAGGAGTTTACAAGTCTTGGTGAGTAAATATACTCACCTCGAACGGTTAATCGAAGTTCTATGCGAGTTCGGAAGAGATCGTAGTCGACGGTATCACCCACTCGATCCTTGGCGATACTTCCGACGAAGAGAGATGCGCTCCAAATCAGTAGCTTGAGCTAGAGGTGAAGATCTTGTGGTGTTCTTGGAGTTAGGGTTGAGTTTGAGATGGAGAAGGAAGGGGTGAGGGCTAATCTCTTGGTGAAGTGAAGAAAAAAGAGAAAAGAATTGTAAAGGAAGGTTTATATAGGATTTGATTTTTGTAAAGGAGATGCAATTAAAGAAATTGAGAGGGGGTTTTGTGCAAAAAGGGGAGGTGAGGTGTCTCTCCTAGCCACCACTTGGCCGGCCATGGGAGAGAGAGAAAAGGTGGGCATTTAATGAGGAAGTAGGTGAGAAAATTGTGTGGAGTTGAAATTTTTGGAGAAAATGGAGTTTTGGAAAATGGAGAAAAAAACTTGTGGTTGTGGAGGAAAGAAATAAGGAAAGGAAAAAGAAAAGAAATCATAAAGGAGAAGATATTTTCTCTTGGATTAAGAAAATAAAATATTGAAAATACAAGTTCCCGGGTTTAAGTCGAGGATGCGGAAAATATTTCGGAAAATACCGAAATCGTCCGAAATTCAAGTATCTCGGAACGACTCGTAAATTTTACCAAAAATCAATAATAATATATGAAGACTAATAGTGAAATCCTTTTTAAGAAATACTTTATAGTTTTAAAACTAAAAATCCCGGAATCAGTAATTTACCGACTCCGTTGAAATTTTCATAAATTCATAAAATTCTCAGAAAAAGTATTTAAGTAGGAAATATCATTCTAAGAAATAAGGTCTAAAGACTCTTCTAGAAATTCTTAACCGTTTGAAAAATAAAAATCCAGGAATGATCAGCGACACTGGTCGACACCGGTTTTGAAGAAATTTATTTTAATTCAGGAAAAATCCAGAAAATCATAGAAAATCTAATATATTGGAAAATGATATTTGAAAGTGAAATCGGTCAAATACAGGAAGTAAATCGAAAAATACGGTCGAAAAGCTGAATACGCAACTAAGTACGTGTTCTGGGAACAGGGTATTACAATCCACCCACCTTACAAAAATTTCGTCCTCGAAATTTCATAAGGTGAAAGGTAACAGGAAAGGTAACAGATAGATAAGGAAAAGATGAGAGATAACAGTAGAAAAGAATAGAAGGAAAGAGTTTTTACCAAATCAAGATGTGAAGAGTTGAGGGTAACGCTCTCGGATAACATCCTCTCGTTCCCATGTGGCTTCTCCCGGTGCATGTCTGTTCCAAGACACCAATACCAATGGTATAGCCTTGTTCTTCAGTGTCTTCACACTCTTATCCAAAATGGCCATCGGCTTCTCCTGATATGATAAATCTGGCTGTAGTTCCTGTTCGGAATGATCCAAAATATGACTATCATCCTTTACATACTTCCTCAACTGTGATACGTGGAAAACATTGTGCACTCCCTCCAAAGATGGAGGTAAGGCCAATCTGTACGATACATCTCCCACACGGTCCAAGATCTCGAATGGGCCGATGTACCTCGGACTAAGCTTTCCACGAGTACCGAACCGGATAACTCCCTTGGTAGGTGATATCTTTAAAAACACATGGTCACCTGCCTGGAACTCCAATGGCCTTCTCTGTGTGTCAGCCCAACTCTTCTGACGGCTCTGTGCTGCCCTGAGGTGGTCTCTGATGATTCTGACCTTCTCTGTGGTCTGAATCAGAATCTCTGGCCCCAAAAGTCCCCTCTCACCGACTTCATCCCAACAAATCGGTGACCTACACTTCCTTCCATACAATGCTTCAAATGGTGCCATCTTGATACTTGCCTGGTAACTGTTATTATAAGAAAATTCGGCCAAATGAAGATGGTCTTCCCATGATCCCTGGAATTCAATCATGCAGGCCCTTAGCATATCTTCAAGAATCTGGATAGTCCTCTCAGATTGTCCGTCTGTCTGAGGATGATATGATGTACTGAATTTCAGACGAGTTCCCAAACTTTCTTGGAGACTCTCCCAGAAATGAGATCTGAATCTTGTGTCTCTGTCTGATACAATACTGACTGGAACTCCATGCAGACGAACTATCTCCTTCATGTACTTGTCTGCCAAGACCTCCGTTGACTGTCCCACCCTGAATGGTATGAAGTGAGCTGACTTGGTGAGGCGATCAATGATGACCCACACAGCATTGTTACCCTTGGGACTATGAGGTAATGCCGTGACAAAATCCATAGTGATGTGCTCCCACTTCCATTCGGGTATCGGCAAAGGATGTAGAAGTCCAGCTGACCTCTGATGCTCTATCTTTATCTGCTGGCACGCCAGGCACTTGGCTACAAACTGAGCTATCTCCCTCTTCATAGCATTCCACCAAAACTGCTTCTTCAAGTCCTGATACATCTTGTTTCCCCCTGGGTGGATGGAATATGCTGAACTGTGAGCTTCTGCCAAAATCTTCTGCCGAACTTCTCCTTGGGGAACACAAATCCTGCTACCAAAGTATAAGGCACCATCCGGATGAATGCTGATATCAGTCCTCAATCCAGCCTCTACCTGAGCTCGGAATGTCTGTAACCTGGGATCTTCCTTCTGAGCTTCCCTGATCTCATCAATCAATGTTGACTGAATCTGCAAAGCCATGAACTGTCCTGCCTTCTCAGTTCCTCGAGCTATCATCAAGTCCAATCTGATGAAGTCTCGAATCAACTCCTTCTGCTGAGTGAGCTGGACAAGCATTCTATTCTCTGGCATCCTACTCAGTGCATCTGGAACTGTATTGACCTTGCCTGGATGATATTGCAAGTCAATATCATAGTCCGCCATCAGTTCAAGCCACCTCCTCTGCCTCATATTCAACTCTTTCTGCGAGAAAATATACTTGAGGCTCTTATGATCCGTGTATATCAACACTTTATCTCCCAGAAGATAATGCCTCCAAATCTTCAAGGCAAAGATAACAGCTGCTAGCTCCAAGTCATGAGTTGGGTAATTCCGCTCATGAGTCTTCAGTTGCCTTGATGCATATGCTATAACATGACCATGTTGCATAAGCACACACCCCAGGCCTTTACCTGATGCATCACTGTAGATGACCATCCCTCCTCTACCTGAGGGAGTCCTCAAGATTGGAGCTGAAATGAGCCTCTGCTTCAATTGCTCAAATGCTGCGGTACACTCCTCTGTCCATATGTACCTTTCCCCTTTCCGGGTGAGCTTGGTCAATGGAGCTGCAATCCTAGAGAAATCCTGGACAAAGCGTCTGTAATATCCGGCTAGTCCAAGAAAACTCTTAATCTCAGTCACTGTCCTCGGAATCTGCCAATCCCTCACTGCCTGGACTTTGCTGGGGTCAACTGAAATCCCTTCTGCTGAAACTATGTGTCCAAGGAAAGCTATGCTGTCCAACCAGAAATCACACTTGCTCCTCTTAGCATGAAGCTGCTCCTGTTGGAGAGTCTGCAATACAATCCTCAAGTGTTCTGCATGCTCCCTGTTGTCCTTTGAATAGATCAGGATGTCATCTATGAAAACAACAACAAACTGATCCAGATAGGGTGAGAACACTCGGTTCATCAAATCCATGAAAACTGAAGGGGCATTGGTGACTCCGAAAGGCATAACTAGAAACTCATAGTGGCCATAACGGGTCCTGAATGCCGTCTTCGGGATATCCTCCTTCTTCACCCTCAGCTGATGGTAACCCGACTGTAAATCCAATTTAGAGAATACACGGGCTCCATGAAGCTGATCAAACAGATCATCAATCCTGGGTAAAGGATACTTGTTCTTGATGGTAACTTTGTTCAATTCCCTATAATCAATACAAAGCCTCTTACCACCATCCTTCTTGTTGGCCAACAGTACTGGAGCTCCCCATGGTGAAGTACTTGGCCGAATCAATCCCTTGTCTGAGTATTCTTGTAGCTGCTTCTTCAAAATCTCTAACTCCGTCGGTGCCATCCTGTATGGAGCCTTGGATATAGGAGCTGCTCCTGGAACTGTGTCAATAGAGAACTCGATCATCCTTTCAGGTGGCAGCCTTGAGATTTCAGCAAACACTCCTGGGAATTCATTCCACACTGGTACCTTCTGCTTCTGAACCTCCGAAGTAGTCATCCGAGTCTTTCCCTTGGTAGACTTCACTTCTCCACTGAATTGGAACTCCGGTTGATGAGGGATTCTGAAATTAATCTTCTTTTCCCTATAATCAATAACTGCATGGTACTGACTGAGCCAGGTCATGCCTAAGATTACGTCGTACCCTTTGGTGTCTAGTACGATCATATCTATGGCCAAGATCTTATCACATAGTTCTACCGGACAATCAGTGCAGACTCTAGAAGATATGACTACCCCATTCCCTGTACTAATCTCCCATTTGTGGTCTAAAGATTTAACAGGTATAGAATGCAAAGCCACAAAATGGTCTGAGATATAACAATGGGATGCGCCTGAATCGAAGAGAGCGAGAACAGGTTTTGAATGAACTCTGATGTTACCTGTTATCACTTCCTCTGAAGTCTCAGCCTCCTCTGCTGTAAGAGTGTAAGCCTGACCTCTACCACGCCCTGCTGCAGTCCTGGCTCCTCTCTGGACTGGGCGAACAACATGCTGTGGCGGAAGGGGAAGAGCTCTCCTCATCACTGGTCCCTGATTCCTCTGCCCAAGTGGCCCTGGTAGCACTCTCTGTCCATTGGGTCCTGGAAGTGCTGGCAAAGTCTGGTTGGCTATCCCCAATCTCCTGTGTGGACAGGTCTCTATAGAATGATCCCGTGATCCACACACCAAACACAACCCATTTGCCCTCCGGCAATTCTGTCGGATATGCCCTGGCTTCTGACAATAACTGCAGAAAGAAACTGGTTGGGCCGTCTGGTAAGGAGCTGGTCTGAATGGTTGTCTCTGAACCTTCGCTGCTCTGTATGGGCCTCCTCTTCCCATTGGTACAAATGGCCTCTTCATGGCCTGGTTCCCCATCTGGTCAACTTTCTTCTTCTCAAGCCCACGCTCAACTTCTCGAGCTATGGTGAGAACCTCCGAATAAGTCTTCAACTGCTGGGGCATCAGGAAAACTTGTATGTCCATCTGCAGACCCTGCTGGAACCTGCTTGCCCGCTTCTCCTCATCCGTCACCATGTACGGAGCAAAGCGGCTCAATCTAAGAAACTCTGCAGCATACTCGTCCACGGACTTGCTCCCTTGCTGGAGCCTGATAAACTGCTCTCCATATCTTTCTGAGCAGTAGCAGGGAAGAATCTGTTGTAGAAACTCTTGGAGAACGTGTCCCAGGTGACAGGCTTCTCCAGTCTGGCCTCCTCAGCTAGCCACCAAGTTCTGGCTATATCCTTCAACTGAATCTTGGCGACCTCAACTTGGTTCTCCTTTGGTACCCTGGCTGCATTCAGCAGATCTGTGGTATCCGTCAACCATTGTTCAGCATCCAATGGTTTCTCGCCTCCCGTGAAGATAGCTGGTTGCAGCCGTCTGAAGTCCGATACATTTCCCGGCCTCTGTTCCTTCGGTGCTGCCAATTCTTGCCTGAGGAGTTCAGTCTGCTGCTGCTGGTTTTCCATCATGGTCTGAATGACCCTCAAAATATCCACATTCTCCCCTGTGGGTCCATTCGATGCTTGCCCCGAGTGGTTACGGCCCGTCCTTCGCTCCATACCGAGTTAGGAATAGAAAACTGGAATTTGAAAACAATTGGAAGGAGTTTAGGATACAAGGGAATGAATCAAGGAAGGAATCAAGAAGGACTCAATAACTTTGTATATTGTAGTTGGCATCAGCAAATTATTAAAATTTGCCGCTCGATTGTACTTCAGGTGTGAGAGCCTAGGCTCTGATACCAACCTGTAACGCCCGATTCCACGGATACGGGGACGTCACTGCGACGTATATACGGAGGCCAGAAATTGCCCCACACGTATATACGCTAAGCAAAAAGTACAACAAGACACAGAGTACACGACAAAGCGTGGTATCAATACATATGCCAACACAAGAAGTACACATACAAAGTTATCACAGGATATTATAAAGTATTACACAATACATGTGTATTACATCATAACCAAGTCCAAAAGAAATATATACAAATATGTATACAAAAAGCTCACAAGTAGAAAGAGGATCTCGTGAGTCAAAAGATAAGTCTGGCACGAAGGGACTGGAACTAGTCCGCCTGCTCGCTAAAGTAAGCTTGGTCCTCTGTGGATGGCTCCACTTCGTTCCAAGCTTCGGAATCTGAATATGCAAATCCAAGGAGTCAAGACATATAAACAATAAACGGACTACAGCCAAGTGGCTAAGAGACATGAATAAGTAGTATGAAACCATATAAGGAATATCAGCTAACAAGTATGAAAAGCATGAAGAGATAAAGTCCTAATACATTAGATTTACAGTTAACATCTTATTATTATTACTTGTCTTACTGTGATATCTAGCTATGTGACCCAGCGTCCCAGAGCACATAGATCCATATCCTAGTAAAGCAAGGTTGTTATTGGAAATCAGCGGTTGTATCGACGAACTATGTTTACAGTGGACCCCGTACATGCCCGGGATAACGGTCCAGGATTGTTCCGTTGCTTGGTGACGGAAGCCAGCCGCTAGGCTAAACAGGAGGGACTTATGTATGCCCTTATCATGATGGTACCAGTAATAGAGGGAGCAAGCACTCCCCTCGGTCCCCTGGAGGCCCACAGGTCAGACCGGAACATGAGTTGCACAACATTCCTAAAAGCCACTGTAAACACGAACACATATCGATATCCGCATGTTTTCCCCCGACCCATGTGTAAGTTGGTCCATTTTATGCAAAAGTCAAGTGTATCATGCTTGGTTCAAGGGATGGCATGATAAGTGGTGATATTCATATTTTAACAAGTTATGGAGCGATGATATGCAATGACAAGTCATGAAGTAATATGAGATAATGTCTATCAAGTGACATGTCATGTAGTACCAGTTATGAAGCATGAACAAAAGTAATATGCCATACATGTATCAACAATAAGATCCAAATTCAGAACAGAATCAACTAAGTCAAACAGTCAGAATTAGTCGACTAGGTGGAAGGGTTAGTCGACTAATAGGGGTCTTAAGTCGACTACTAGTCAGGGTGAGTCGACTAAAACTGGGAAACAGAGAGTTGGGTTCTGTTTCAGGGAAAGTTAGTCGACTAGGGTTGTAAGGGTAGTCGACTAACAGGGAACTACTAGTCGACTAATGGATACCTAAGTCGACTAAGTCTGAGATACAGAGAGTTGATGTTTTATTTCAGGAAAACAGGAGTCGACTGGGGGGAAATGGGTAGTCGACTAGGGGTCTCTAGTCGACTGGAAATCTGGTCTAGTCGACTAAAACTGTGAAATCAGAAAAGGTTAAGTTTCAACTAAAGTGGATTAGTCGACTAGTCCCTAGGTCTAGTCGACTAATCGTGGGAAAACAGCAAACAGAACAGATTTCTAGGGTTTTGTTTGAGGGTCTAAAAATGTGATTTTTATGGCTCAAGTGAACATGAATTGTCAACACAAGTATACAAAGGAGTTTACAAGTCTTGGTGAGTAAATATACTCACCTCGAACGGTTAATCGAAGTTCTATGCGAGTTCGGAAGAGATCGTAGTCGACGGTATCACCCACTCGATCCTTGGCGATACTTCCGACGAAGAGAGATGCGCTCCAAATCAGTAGCTTGAGCTAGAGGTGAAGATCTTGTGGTGTTCTTGGAGTTATGGTTGAGTTTGAGATGGAGAAGGAAGGGGTGAGGGCTAATCTCTTGGTGAAGTGAAGAAAAAAGAGAAAAGAATTGTAAAGGAAGGTTTATATAGGATTTGATTTTTGTAAAGGAGATGCAATTAAAGAAATTGAGAGGGGGTTTTGTGCAAAAAGGGGAGGTGAGGTGTCTCTCCTAGCCACCACTTGGCCGGCCATGGGAGAGAAAGAAAAGGTGGGCATTTAATGAGGAAGTAGGTGAGAAAATTGTGTGGAGTTGAAATTTTTGGAGAAAATGGAGTTTTGGAAAATGGAGAAAAAAAACTTGTGGTTGTGGAGGAAAGAAATAAGGAAAGGAAAAAGAAAAGAAATCATAAAGGAGAAGATATTTTCTCTTGGATTAAGAAAATAAAATATTGAAAATACAAGTTCCCGGGTTTAAGTCGAGGATGCGGAAAATATTTCGGAAAATACCGAAATCGTCCGAAATTCAAGTATCTCGGAACGACTCGTAAATTTTACCAAAAATCAATAATAATATATGAAGACTAATAGTGAAATCCTTTTTAAGAAATACTTTATAGTTTTAAAACTAAAAATCCCGGAATCAGTAATTTACCGTCTCCGTTGAAATTTTCATAAATTCATAAAATTCTCAGAAAAAGTATTTAAGTAGGAAATATCATTCTAAGAAATAAGGTCTAAAGACTCTTCTAGAAATTCTTAACCGTTTGAAAAATAAAAATCCAGGAATCGATCAGCGACACTGGTCGACACCGGTTTTGAAGAAATTTATTTTAATTCAGGAAAAATCCAGAAAATCATAGAAAATCTAATATATTGGAAAATGATATTTGAAAGTGAAATTGGTCAAATACAGGAAGTAAATCGAAAAATACGGTCGAAAAGCTGAATACGCAACTAAGTACGTGTTCTGGGAACAGGGTATTACAACGTCTGTGCACGTCGGTCGACCCGAACGGTCGACTGGCCCTTGGTGCGGTCGACCGTCAGGGTCGACCGACCAGCCTGTCAGCACAAAAACAAGGTCAGAAAATTTGGAAAAATATTTTATAAAAATCTTTTATCTCTTCTGAAAATTCCATAAAACTTGTTTTATTATTTTATATTAAAACATAAACATGTGATAAAAATTTCAAGACAATATATCAACATATCAATTCATTTTTGTGTCTTGTCAATTTTATCAAAAACAAAACTTGTATTTTGTCAAACTTGATTTTTCCAAAACATGAATAGGATAGTCAAAATAAGTTTGTCTAAGTCATATAAGCATGTATGTATATAGAGCACATCTAATATACATAGGTATAAAGTAAACTTGTTTTGATAAACAATTCATGAAAACCAAAAACCAAATCATGAAACATGTGTGATGTGTTTACTTGAGCATATCAACTAAACTAAGCTTTACAAATGGATCTAAAACTCTATCTAAACTAGGATACCTAAGTCTTTGTGTCAACAAGAAGACTTGCTCCAAAACTCCATCCAAGGGCTAGGTAATGTGTGATCTTGAAGCTTTGGCCCTGGAATCATCATGAAAAGCTTCTAAACTCCTTGTTGAAGCTAATCACCAACTAATATCTTGGTTAATGATCTGAAACTTAAACAACACAAGATTATTAGTAAACATAACTACATGAGTTAATCATCATCAAAAATAGAGTGGAAGGCCTTTGGGCCAACAATTACAATCCACTCATGATTCCAATAATACATGCTCCACAAGTATCATTACCAATCAAGCAATCTGATATAATAATCGTTATTCCAACATATATCAATAATCAATACTAGTCCTCTCACTCTAACATACAACTCTGATTCAGAAGTATGTTCAATGCCTCAAGAGTTCACATTTCTATCAAGATCATACATTAGTTCCCAATACTTGACAAGATACCCAATCCATGCATATAAGATCTATCATGATAAGTCAAGTCATTCCATCCATACTCTGTCCCTCGATATCATATACATCATCTATATCCATTACACAACTCATGGGTGAAGTCCACAATCCATAAAGTAACCATACACAGCTGACAGACAGGTATCAGTCGACTGAAGCCATTTACAAGTCGACTAGATAAAGTTGTAGTCGACTAATCAAGTGGCCAAGTCGACTACACCCAGGGCCAAGTCGACTAGGGCTAAAAGGGTAGTCGACTATACTAACTCTTAGTCGACTACAAAAGTTGTCAAGTCGACTAACAGAGGTTACAGTCAGAAAACAGAAAGTCTACAATTTTCTGGGAGGAGGGTTAGTCGACTATAGGCATATATTAGTCGACTAACAGGGCCATTAGTCGACTAATGAAGGGTATTAGTCGACTAATAGACCTCTGTCAGCCAGAAACAGGACATACTGATACCTGATCTCTCACACCATAAAACATGTATATGCATCTCCTCTCTTACACATATCAATGCACACAATCACTACTTTACTCTATGCACAAGTATACCATTGAATCATAATAGAATCAAATACACATATCTATGAGAAATCAAAAGGAGGAGGATAATACACTCACTTTGGGTGTCGTTCGCGCGTCAAGGGCCGAGTCGCTGCCGCGGTCGCTGTGGTGCCGTTCCTCGCTATCGGACTGCATGGGAAGGTGGCCAAGGTGCTGGGGAAGGCCTGGCTGCAAGCTGGGGATCTCGCGCTCGCCGGAAGGGCCCAGAATTGCCGCTCGCTCGCTTCCTGCTCGCTGGATCTGGGTGGTTGCTGCTGTTGATGGAAGGGAAGCCTTGCTGTTGTCCGCTGCTGCTGTTGTAGAGGGTTGTGATACCATGCTGCCGCTGCCGTTGCTGCTGAGTGCTCGCTGCCACCTCTGCTGGTGGCACCTGCTGCTGATGGCTGTCCCGATCTGCAGGAGGGAAGGCGCAGGTGGAGAGAGATCCGGCTGCTGATGGATCTGCTGGACCTGCTGCCAAGGGGCCTGGATCTGGTGCTGCTCCTGGTCTGCAGGAGGCGCTCGGCCATGCTACACTTGCCATGGGCGCTGCTCAGATGGGGTGGACGGCTGGCTTGTGGAGAAGGGCGACAAAGCAGGGCTGTTGGAGGCAGCCGCTGGTCTGGACAGTGCCCAAGAGGTGGAATCTGCTGGTGCGGCTCGAAGGGGAGGGAGGTGCTGTGCTATTGGTGGAGCAGCTGGGTGGACGGCCAGATGGAGATGGGGAGTACGGGGAGAGGGTCTCGCTGGTGGTGTTGCCGGCCATTGGATGGAGAGGAGGAGAGGGGAGTGCGGCTGGGAGTTGTTGGGATTGGGGAGAGGATTAAGGGAGAGAAAATCATGAGATTAGGTTGGGATTTTGAGGAGATTTTGGGGGGATTAGATATTTGGGTTGTGGGTTTCGGGTTTGGCCTTGAATTAGATAATGGGTATTAGGTTTTGATTGAGTAATGGGTTAGGATCCAATAGGTTAATGGGTCTTGGATTGGTGGGCTATTGGATCTAATGGGTAAATGAGTATCAGGTTGATAATGGGTTAAGAAATCCAAATGGGTATGGGCAAGCTCAATGGGTAATGAATCCGGTATAGGATTAGGAGTAGGGAACAATGCAAGAGAAAGAAATGAAGGGAGAAGGAAATCTGCTCAGAGATAAGCACACCTGCAAAAATATAAATAGCAATAATACTGGCAACACTTAAACACCACATCAAATAAATAATTAATAACAATATAGATATTACTAACAACAAGTAATATTAAATCACATGATAAATAATTACATGTACACATTTAAAATACTAGTATATTTTATCCAAATACCGTACTTCAAAATAGGGATATTACATTCTACCCACCTTAATAAAAATTTCGTCCTCGAAATTTCAATAAAGCGGGGAATGATAAAAGAATCAAAGATCAAGAGAGAACACAACAATCTTCCACGTTGCCTCGTTGGGACACCACGATTCCGCTGCGCGCTCTGATCTCTGCTACCAGCTTCAACAAAGAGTGACCAATCTCAAGAGATAGAATCAGGAGGAATGAATAGGAAAGAAGGATGAAATCAAGATTGACATCCAAATCACTCTAATTGAAGTGTTGGAATCATGAATATCAACAGATCAAGAACGGAATTCCAAAGGGAGGACGATCAATTTCCAATTGGAGTCAATATTATCATGTGAATAGTATATGTATATTGCAGTGTCAACATAACTGTCTCAGGTTACAGGTAGGAACTAGGTTCTCCTTTATGTCGAACCTGGCTCTGATACCACTCTGTAACGCCCCGATCCTAAAGATACGGGGTCGTTATGGCGACGTATATACGCGAGGATAATACCCCACGTATATACGCTAAGCCTAAGTTAACCTGAACAAGTTATAATTTAAACCAGATCACTGCAATAATACATATAAGGCTACACATGATAACATATGAATAATGACAAGAATAAGGCAGTTGAAAGCGATAAAAGATAGAGTCATGAAATAACAAGAATATAATGACAGACTAAATGCAATATACAAGAATCAAGGAATATAGCAGGAACATGAATGCAAAAGTACCAGAATGGTGACTGGGATAAGAACTGAGTTAATATGACAAGAATCAGGAAATAATATGAAAGCTAAAAAGGTAAGAGTACCAGAATAGAATAAGAAGAAGCTCCAGCTATTCGCAAAGCGTACCGTCTCATCTAACACCTGCACATTAGAAACAATCGTCCAATAGCTGGACGTGCAAACCCAGGGTCGTCAGAACGCGACCATAATGAGTGTGTGTGTAAAGGGAAAACAACTCGTGCAGAAGAAACCATGTGCATATATAATAGTAAGAACAACCGCAGATAGAAAGACTAAATAACACAATAAATAACTGAACAGTAACATATATGATGAAAACATGAATACAGGTAGCAGACAAATGGCACAACTGTAAATATGCAATCAATGTCAAGGCGTGTAATCTATCACATGTCACTAGGTTGGCATCCAACTCTGGTCATAAGTCTGGTCCTGGTCATGATAATCTGGTCATGGTTATAATCATGAGTCTAACATAGTGATATACAATCAGGTGATTACAGTCAGTCACAAAGCATCAACAGTTTATTATTAATTATGTCAGCGAACACCAATTGTCACATATAATAGACGCATCCCATACTACGCCTACCACACATGCCAATCGATGCCCTTAAGTTATTGAAACTGATCGGTTGGAGACATTGTCCATGCTTTAGGTGGGTCCCGTACATACCCGGGACCACGGCCTCAGTTTCCTGGCGCTGAACCAGGCCGTACCGCTAGGTACTCAGTAACAGTAACAGTAACAGTAATCTCACTGTGAAAACAGTGGAACAGGAACAGTACAGATGGGATGCCAGTCATCCCCCAGGAACCCTGCAGTGGAACCCTCAGTCGGCTGCGCAACCTGTATCCTAGGTCCACCCAAAATACAGACGCTGTCTCCCCCATCAATTTCCCCAATCCCAGTGTAAGTTGTTCAATTACTTTATTATTCATTCAATTCAGTTAAATCAGTCAATGTCCATGTTCTCTAGAATACTGGGACGATACGGTGACAGTAACAGTAAATCAGTGATCGTATACACGGTGAACAATATCAGTAACAGTAACAGTAACAGTAACCGTGTATACGATGAACAATAGAACTGTACTAGGGTTACAGTCAATTATACTTTCCCATTAACTTTCAATAACATGGATATGTTAACAATAATAGTCTAGCCACTACTCAATAAACAGTCTCAATTAAAGCTGATCATAATCTCATCCATCCGTACTAAAGAGATATCAACACTATCCTCGTAAATCATTAAGTATCAGTCCGTATCAGCGTAATCCAAGACGGTAAACTACCATATCAATGAATCTGTAATTAGTCCTCTCCTCAACACCAATATGTTCTAATCCTATAACCACCAATGACTGAGATCAAATAATAAAAGCTATCAAACTCTGAATATATGATAACACCGATATTGATGAATTCACTCTCACAATGATTCTATCCCTATCACTGAGTAACAACAATAAATAGCAGTCTATTGGTATCCTCAAGATCAACTAATATAACAGACACCAAGATCACATGTAAGGAATGGAAACATCCTCAAACACATGTGATCTAGAATATCTACTCAACTACTTCAGTCATATCTGATATGTCCTCAAATACTCACTAATAAAGTCATTTCTAACTACTGATCATCATTCAATGTAAATAACATAAGTCCCAGATCAATCCAAAGTCATTACAATCCACTCATGATTCCAATAATACATGCTCCACAAGTATCATTACCAATCAAGCAATCTGATATAATAA
Organism: Agave tequilana; assembly: GCA_038442645.1. NCBI lineage: Eukaryota > Viridiplantae > Streptophyta > Magnoliopsida > Asparagales > Asparagaceae > Agave > Agave tequilana. Next base: position 55,348 of record JAVJIF010031286.1, on the reverse strand, counting down.
TCGTTATTCCAACATATATCAATAATCAATACTAGTCCTCTCACTCTAACATACAACTCTGATTCATAAGTATGTTCAATGCCTCAAGAGTTCACATTTCTATCAAGATCATACATTAGTTCCCAATACTTGACAAGATACCCAATCCATGCATATAAGATCTATCATGATAAGTCAAGTCATTCCATCCATACTCTGTCCCTCGATATCATATACATCATCTATATCCATTACACAACTCATGGGTGAAGTCTATAATCCATAAAGTAACCATACACAGCTAACAGACAGGTATCAGTCGACTGAAGCCATTTACAAGTTGACTAGATAAAGTTGTAGTCGACTAATCAAGTGGCCAAGTCGACTACACCCAGGGCCAAGTCGACTAGGGCTAAAAGGGTAGTCGACTATACTAACTGTTAGTCGACTACAAAAGTTGTCAAGTCGACTAACAGAGGTTACAGTCAGAAAACAGAAAGTCTACAATTTCCTGGGAGGAGGGTTAGTCGACTATAGGCATATATTAGTCGACTAACTGGGCCATTAGTCGACTAATGAAGGGTATTAGTCGACTAATAGACCTCTGTCAGCCAGAAATAGGACATACTGATACCTGATCTTTCACACCATAAAACATGTATATGCATCTCCTCTCTTACACATATCAATGCACACAATCACTACTTTACTCTATGCACAAGTATACCATTGAATCATAATAGAATCAAATACACATATCTACGAGAAATCAAAAGGAGGAGGAGAATACACTCACTTTGGGTGTCGTTCGCGCGTCAAGGGCCGAGTCGCTGCCGCGGTCGCTGTGGTGCCGTTCCTCGCTATCGGACTGCATGGGAAGGTGGCCAAGGTGCTGGGGAAGGCCTGGCTACAAGCTGGGGATCTCGCGTTCGCCGGAAGGGCCCGGAATTGCCGCTCGCTCGCTACCTGCGCGCTGGATCTGGGTGGTTGCTGCTGTTGATGGAAGGGAAGCCCTGCTGTTGTCCGCTGCTGCTGTTGTAGAGGGTTGTGATACCATGCTGCCGCTGTCGTTGCTGCTGAGTGCTCGCTGCCACCTCTGCTGGTGGCACCTGCTGCTGATGGCTGTCCCGATCTGCAGGAGGGAAGGCGCAGGTGGAGAGAGATCCGGCTGCTGATGGATCTGCTGGACCTGCTGCCAAGGGGCCTGGATCTGGTGCTGCTCCTGGTCTGCAGGAGGCGCTCGACCATGCTACACTTGCCATGGGCGCTGCTCAGATGGGGTGGACGGCTGGCTTGTGGAGAAGGGCGACAAAGCAGGGCTGTTGGAGGCAGCCGCTGGTCTGGACAGTGCCCAAGAGGTGGGATCTGCTGGTGCGGCCCGAAGGGGAGGGAGGTGCTGTGCTATTGGTGGAGCAGCTGGGTGGACGGCCAGATGGAGATGGGGAGTACGGGGAGAGGGTCTCGCTGGTGGTGTTGCCGGCCATTGGATGGAGAGGAGGAGAGGGGAGTGCGGCTGGGAGTTGTTGGGATTGGGGATAGGATTAAGAGAGAGAAAATCATGAGATTAGGTTGGGATTTTGAGGAGATTTTGGGAGGATTAGATATTTGGGTTGTGGGTTTCGGGTTTGGCCTTGAATTAGATAATGGGTATTAGGTTTCGATTGAGTAATGGGTTAGGATCCAATAGGTTAATGGGTCTTGGATTGGTGGGCTATTGGATCTAATGGGTAAATGAGTATCAGGTTGATAATGGGTTAAGAAATACAAATGGGTATGGGCAAGCTCAATGGGTTAATGAATCCGGTATAGGATTAGGAGTAGGGAACAATGCAAGAGAAAGAAATGAAGGGAGAAGGAAATCTGCTCAGAGATAAGCACACCTGCAAAAATATAAATAGTAATAATACTGGCAACACTTAAACACCACATCAAATAAATAATTAATAACAATATAGATATTACTAACAACGAGTAATATTAAATCACATGATAAATAATTACATGTACACATTTAAAATACTAGTATATTTTATCCAAATACCGTACTTCAAAATAGGGATATTACACATAGATCTAGGACATACACATTAGTTAAAACAAATGTGAGAACACAAAGGTATAGATCCATATTAAACATGGGTGTCTCAAATAACTAATCATGTATATCACTAATCTAAATATCATGGCATATAACATACTAATCATGACACATCAAAGCATGCTAAAATCAATGATATGAAAAGCATGTAAACATAAATGAGGAGTAAGGGATAGTTACCAAAACCTAGAAGGCAACTCTCCATATCTCCAAAACAAGGTGGTACTCCCACCAAACTCCCCTTGAAAGTGATGCATCCAAATAGTCCTCTTTAAGAGCGGAACGCATCCACCTCAAGGCACCATCGCTTTCACGTCATGCGAGAGCCCACACCTACATCAAATAGCATAGGGGTGGTCTTTGATACCCAAACTCTTTTAGGTCCATGGGGGTTAGCTCCTTTCCTAACCCAAACAAATTTAGTTGCTAAATTTACATCATGTATCTTATCATAGCAAAATTTAGCAAGGTGGCCCTTACGTCCACAATGTGTACATGTGTACACATGAGCATACATTGTGTTAAGAGTGTGTACGTAAGGAGCATGTGTATGCCATGGTTTATGTGCATGCATATGAGGAACTTGTTTCTTTCGAAACATAGATTCCAACCGTGAGTGGTTCAAGGCACAATGGCTCAAAGTGGAGGCCAAACAATCAACACTCTTCTTAAGCATAGATATATCATTTTCAATTATAGAAGAGGTGCATGCAATAGGTAAGCTAGGTGAAGCTACACTAGCATGGCAAACATGAGAATCTAAATCATTTTTCAAAGAAATATTTTCATTAGACATCAAATCCAATTCCTTTGAAATAGAAACAATTTTCATTTTTAAAGATTCATTTTCTTTTACAACAAAATAGAATTTTAAAGATAAAGCCTCATTTTTCTTTAAAACATTTTCACAATCATTTTTGGTTTTCAAAATTTTGTTTTCATTAAGTGCAAGTTCAAGTTGGAATTTAAGTGAATCAAGTTCACTTGAAATCTCATCCCTCTCTTGTAAAGCAATTTCAAGTCTAGAAGATAAATTTTTATTTTCTTCTTTTAAAACAAAGCTATCCTTTTTCAAAAGCTTGTATTTTGAAATCAAGTTTTCACAATTTTTAGCAAGTTCATCATTTAAGGCTTGTGCATCCATACAGTCATTGCAATGAGAACTAGTACTAACATCTAGTTGAGTGTCCGAGTGTACCTCAAGGGAGTCATTCCCTTAGACCATGAAGCAACGTTCGTCGGACTCGTCTCGACTAGATTTCCTCTTCTTATTGATAAGCGTTGGTAGCTCGGGAGATGTCAAAATGTTCCACACTGCAAAAGTGGAATCATAGTGAGAAAACACATGTAAATATTTTTTATCAAGGGATGCTCTAAGTGCCTTTAGGGCTTGTGCATGTTTTCCATTATGTTTGCAAAGGGGGAAAACTTACAAAAAAAAGTTTGAGGAGCTAAATTACAAGTATTCTTAAAAAAGATTACAAGTAGATCCCCTCAGAGATTCTGGAGAAGTGTGCCGATAGGAGTCTGGTCAGCGCGCGACCACTTTGTCCCTTTGACGATGCGAGCGATGAGATTCCCTTCTCGCCTGGTTCGGGGAATCAGAGAATAGAGGGTTGGTAGAACCCTCTTGCTACTTCTCAAAAGACCGCCTTCTATGAGGAATTCCTTCTCGCCTGGTTCCGGAGATTCCTTGAGGAAAAGGGGTTGTTAGGGTATCGCCACCCTGAAAAGAGAAGTATTTCTCTTGGAAGGTCTCTGAATTAGAGAACGCACGGTGCGTTGATGAAGAAGTCCAATCTTTGAGAAGACGCCAATCCTGCCGATGATCAATTGATGATCCTCCTCGATCTCTGCGATCTCCTCTTTTCTCCTCCGTACCCCTGGCGGGTTATTTATAGGGAGAGCAAGGGTATAATCGTCCCCTTGAAGATATGGAAACAGATTGAACCGAATCTGTTTGAATCTGGAAAGTAGCCTTGCTGCGAGGCTAGAATAGCTTCCGCGGAGCTAGAAAATGGCAAGTCGGTTGATCTATTTTGATCCTTTCCATATTATTGGGAGATTCTCCTTGATCCTCTTACTCGTTTCAAGAGAGTCAAGAGATTGCGGCAATCACCTGCCATATTTGAATCCTGATTGGATCTGATTTGCTTGAATCCGATCTCATCAGGAGATTTGATTGGTCAAAGGTTGATCATAACAGGCTGATAGCGGAGCTGCCCGCTTTGAAGCTCATAGCGGAGCTAGAGGCAATTCCTAGCGAAGTCCGAAAAGAGGCTTTTCGGCGAAGCTGTCAGTTAGCTTCCTGGCGATGCTCTGGATGATGCTAGCCTCTCAAGCGAGGCTATCTCCTTGGGCTAATGTAATGCTAAATGCTAGCATCTTAGACCTGCTGAGGTCTGTTTAGAAACAATCCGGGTTCACTGTTCTGCTTGCTGGATCAGTGGAGTCCAAACCGCTTCTTTGTCCCTTGGAGGTGAGTGAAAACTGGTCTTCAGCTCGTCTGTCCCTTGTCTTTTGTAAATGTCAACAAGTTTAGACATCGTTCGGACCAATGAGAATCTTGTCTTTTTTAAGTGTCAACAAGACCCCCTTCAAAGTTTTCGAAAGTCTGCAATAGCCCAGACTTCGAAACACTTTGAACTGCTGTGATGGCGGATGTAGTATGAACATCGCCATGATGATTGAATTCAGCTTCGCTTCCAATCCTGCTTTGGGATGAATTCGCCGAAGAATTGTGCAGATCCGCAAGTCGCTTCGCGTTTGCGTGCGGGTAGCTCCGCGTCTGGATAAGTTCGCTGAGGAACTCTCCTTGCTTTTCCGAGACCAACTGCCATGGGCTGGTTACGAGGAGGATCATTCCTTCTTTCGCGCCAATCGAGAGAGATGTTCTCCGATTTGCACGTTTCCAAGGGAGGATATTCCCTTTCTTCTAGGCGCAATAAGTGCCTTTTATGAGGGAGACGTTTTCTCCTTGTACGGTTCCAATGGAAACCGTCCCTGTAATCAAGGCGTGATGAATGCCTTCAATGCGCTCGTGCCTCCACGCTTTGATGTGGTTGCGCTCAGGCCATGGGGCCTATAAATAGGACACTTGAGGTCCTCTGAAGAGAAGTGCCTTGCCTTTCTTCTTCTCTTCTCTTGGTTGAGAGATATACTCAGATCTCTGAATTAGTGGGAAAGCCCACTCTGGTTGTCTAACCGGCCAAGGACCAGTAAGTCTTGATCATTCAAAGACTTCACTGCTTTTAGGGAACTCATCTCCCTTGATTTAGCTTTGGCAGCTCGCTTCAGGGATTAGCTTCCCTTGTTCTTCATCTTGCAATTGGCTGCTGCAGAGAAGGATCTCATCATAGCTTTCTGTGGAGCTATCATCTTGGTTTGATCAGTGAAAGATCATTGCTTGTTAAGTCCGCTGCGCAGGCAGGACTTGGGACTTGGCTTCTTCAATAGTTGAGCCAGTCTTGCCATATTGGTGAGGTTGAGACTGTTCTTCACAAGATCAGTCTGACTTTGCCGTATAGGCGAGGCTAGGACTTGGCGTTTGCTGAGCCAGCCCCTGGTTGCCGTGCAGGCGAGGCTTATCCTCTGCTTTGACTGAAGTCGGATTACTTTGCCGCTGAAGAATCTGACTTAATGTTTTTGTGCTTGACTGCTAACTTACTCCAATTTGCCTTGCAGTGAGCTATGCTTGCCAGTCTGGTGACTTGATGGAAGAAGCCATAAAATTGCCTTATGCTTCCCCGGTTGAAGCTTTACTTTTAAGCAGGAGGAACAATTCGGGGCAGCGGGTGCGCGTCCCAGAGGCTGTTGGCAGCCTCTTATCCGAGATGATTCGATCTGAGGTGAGGCTGGTTGCCGACTTTCAACTTTGGTGGCCTTCGTCGGGGACGATCCACTTCAGGGGAGTGGGCCTCACACCCGTCAGATCACTAGCATCAAAACTAGTTCCCATTATAGGTGATCTGACGTGTTGGCGGCGATAAGCTTTTATTGCCAGGCTTCAAAGAAAATGGCCTGATAAGACCCGCCATTTTGTGGAGAAAAATGACCGTGTCCCGGTGGCAGAACTGGTTACAGCCTTGTGCAGGAGGAAGGCCTTTCGTGTCCAGTTGATCTGGTCTGGAAGCAGATAAAACCGCTTGTATGCCTTTTATGCAATTGGCCTTGCTAGGCAACTTGGTGTGTTGTATGAAACACAACTTTGATGTAATATCAAATGTATCTTTGCTTTTAGATCAATGAAAGTTCTTTGTCTGATCATTTGATTTTTGCTTGCTTCACTGAGAGTTTGGCCATTGCTGGGCTAAACTGCGCACGGGCATAGCCCTTCCTTTTGAATGATCTTTGCGAGGCTGTCACGTCAGCGCCTCTTTAGAGGGCTAATTCAAACCTTTCGGTTAAGTCCTTGAAGGATTGCGCGAAGTCCGCACTTTGCTCTTGTGCGGAGTTAACCCCTTAGTGGGATTGAACCGTCGCTTTTGAGAAAGCGTCTCAGGCGCTTCGGGCACTGTTTTGAATTAATTTGAAACGGCGGCATGTGCCCTTTTTTCGAGGCCTTGATTTAGGCGCTGATTGGCCTATAAAAGCCCGATCGGGCTGAGAGAAAATCATCATTTCTCTTTGAATTTTCCAGAGTACTTGACTCTTCTTTTCTTCCTTTTTCAAGAGTTCAAAAACTCCTGTAATTCTTCAATGGCGCCCAAGAGACGAGCGGGAAAGGAAGCAGCGACTTCTGCAGCGGAGGGCCCTCCTCCTCCGTTCATTGAGCGATCGATCGCTGGTAAGAGACTCTCCAATCTGATTAGAGAGCGGTCTTCATCTTTTGGAGTCGATACTCGGCTATTAGGACGATCGAATATGATCTGTCCTTATCAGGGAACTCGTTTCCCTTAACTTCCCTATTTTGCTTGCACCAGGGAAGTAAGAACTGAACAGTTCTTCTCTTGGGCTTCCATAGGAAGCCATTGCTTGGGCAATCTTCATCCTGTTGAGGAACAGGATATGGGTCGTGTGCCTTCAGTCATGGCCACGAAGGGTGACTGTTAACCATAACGTCCTTTTGATGACGTCAGCCCTTAGGGCTATGCCACTTCCTGCAAAGATGCAGTCTTATCTGTGAAGCGAAGCTTTTTATCAAAGCTATTATCCCGCTGTTCCTGCTTACTGGGCGAGGCTATGCCTTAGCGAATTTTTGTGTCTTCGCGTCGATTTGATTGGTGAACTAATCATAGTTCATTTTCTTTTTGTTTTTGCAGTGCATCACGCCTCCGGCCTCCAGAACAGTCTATTTGGCTTAACCAGTCGAGCAGGGAGCATCAGCTTGCAGTTCATCGGGCAGGCTTCCTTGTTCAGTGAGCCGAGCCCCCTTGTACGGGATACGCTCATTCAGAGTGGTGGCCCGCAGGCCATGCGGAGCATTTTGACTACAGCTCCGTTTGAAGATATCGACCGTCAGGCTTACAAAAAGCCTGACTTCATGTTCGGGGATGCTGCACCTGATCCCGATCGCCAGCTACAGGCCGGTGAAGGCCAGTGGATCTTCCAGTTGGACGGCGAGAGATTCTATCTCCCGTCTACTAAGCGGCATTTCGCTTTGTCTTCCTTCGCGAGCGTGACTCAGGCTCGGAAGATGGCGTGGGGCGTGAGCCTAAATGCTGAATCTGTAAGTGTCGGGAGGTTGACATTCCAGACCGGCTATTCGGGGGCGGGCTATCCTCGTAGCATAATAGGGCTATACCCTGGGAAGGTGGCAAGGGACCTTCCAGTAGGAGAGAATCCAGCTGCGGCGCCGACCTTTGGCACTCAGTTCTGCGAAGTTGACGGGAACTACCCCGCCACAGATTTCAGGGCTCCTGGTTGGGTCCACCCTCCTAGGTCATGGTGGGCGGAGTTGACCAATTATATCCTCAATCATTTTGAGGGGGAATTAGAGAGGTTGAACCTCTATGAGGCCGTCAGGGCGACCTGCTACGGCATTGAGATGAAGGTGGCGTGCTTCTACGCCATCCTTGAGTTGTACTGCCCGGCTTCAGGGACTTTCTTCACCCCAGTTGGTGAGTTGGGCATGGCCCTGCATGAGATGCGAGAGATCTCGGCTTTGCCCTTCGGGTCTCTTCCATATGAAGAGTATTTTCCTTGTGAGGCGGAGCTGGCTATTCTGGGGAAACAGGAGCCTGCTCTGCTCGAGACATATCGGGAATTGGTGTGCCATTTGCACATCTGCTCCAGCATCCACACCGGTGGCAAAGGTAGCTCGAAGAGCTTGAAGAGCTGGGGGAACTACTTGTTCCCGGACATGACTAGTGTGCCGGAGGCAGCTCATTGCGGAGTTGCTGAAGAAGACATCTTGGCGAGGATGGAGGTGCGTGCTGAAAAGGACATCGTCGTGACAGAAGATGACGGTCCTTTCGAGAAGGGTGATGTTCTTCGGAGCTTTCACCATCAGGCCTGTCGGCCTATGTCTCGCAAGGCGTTGCTGGCTGGCTTCTTAACCATCTGGTTAAAGAAGTGTGTCGTGCCTTCTTCTTCGGGTGACATTGTTCACCCAAATGTGCTGCTGCCTGCCGTCCGCTTGGTCCATGGCCACCGTCTGGGTCTTCTCCCGGCCATGGTATGTTGTATTCAGAGGGGCCTTCGTGTACTGACGGAGGCTTTCTGCAGGCCAATGGCGTCAAGGCGAGGGAAGGGTGCCGTCTTGCCTCGTGACGGGCCCAATCCTAGGGTAGGTTTACCGTACACCTACTTGATGGCGTGGTTCGCCTTGCACTGCCCCAGTTTGATTGGAGCTGGGGAAGACCCACCTCAGGGTGTTCAAACGGCGCTTCTCCGTCGTTTTGAAGGCTGTCTATGGCAGAAAACTTATGTGGCCGAGGCCCGTAAGTTAGTGCGTCGCTATGACGCTTATAGCCTGTTCCGTTGCTCTCCTCGCCTGCGGGGTGCAGGATACAACGAGGAATTCCATGATGTGGAATCAGGTCGGTCCCCCATGAGTCGGGGTGTTTTCGAGTGGCTGGTCTGTATCCGGCCCTCGCATCTGCTGTACCGGAGTGGGGATACCTGCTACATGGAGCCCTACATCCCGAGCCGGTTCGCCCGCCAATTTGGGTATGACCAGTTGTATGTGGGCAACCCGAATCCGGACCTGGCTTTCATGGGGAGCCTCATTGATGGGGCTCGTGCTTGGCGGTTCTTTACCGCGGATGACACTGGAGCGTGGCTACGCACGCCGTTGAGGGATCCCGGCCTATGGACGACCCTGTGTTTCTGCCAATGGTATGCAGCTTCGAATTCCACGCCTCCTGGATTCAAAGTCAATAGTTCAGGTGTGAAGTTGATTTCCCATCGGCTGAGGCAGAAGGCTTCTGATAAGATGGAGGGCAAGCGAGTCCGTGTCCCTGGCATAGAGGAGTTCATCGCTGTGGATGATAGCGAGGCTTCTGATGCAGAGAGCCCGCGCTTCGAGGCAGAGACAAGGCCCGATGCCCCCGAAGCTGGTGCTCGTGAAGCCGGCTCTGGTGTAGTGGGGGCAGCTCCCCCACAGCATGTGGAAGAAGTGGAGGAAGAGGACTCTGAGGTCCACTTCAAAAGGAAGCGTGGGAGTGGATCCCGTAGGAAGTCGTCGGCGAAGAGGCCCCGTCGCCATGCTCCTACAATTGTGGTAGAGGGCGAACCCTCTACTGTGCTTCCTTCTGCTGCTCCATTAGTGGCTGAGCCGTCGGTTGCTGAACCGACTACTGGTAAGATTGGCCCCCATCTAATATGCCTTCAGTGCACTTTGAATAACTCATCATTTGCTTTTTGTTGCAGGAGCTGAGGCAGTTGGAGAGCAAGGGGAACACTACGATCCCCTGTTCACTTATAGAAGTGCAGCTGGTTCCTTTGCTCGCTCGGAGGAGTCTGGAGGTCATGCGGCCGGTATTGGCCCTTCGGGCGCTGGGACTTCTAGAGGAAGTCCTATGGCATCCAGCTCTGCCGGGTGGTCTGCGGAGGAATCGGCGAGTGGGCCGGCCATCCGCGTTGAGTCTGGTAAGAACTTTCCGATGGGACCCCTGGATTCCGATGCGGCTGACGAGGTGACATCGGCCTTTGGTAAGACTAAGATCTCCTGATCCTCGCCTATTTGTTGCGTCTCCTTTTTGACCTTGGTTTTGTTACAGGCATTCGTCCCCAAGGTGCATCAGCTTCGAAAGAAGCGGAGGGTCTTCCTGAAGGGTCAAAGGGTGATATGAGCGCTTCGACCGGGGCAGACGCAGCTGTGTTAGACGCGCTGTACGGCGACCTGCCTTTTTATCAGCCCAAACCAGCGGAGGGCCTTGAGGTCGAAGAGGCGGCAGTCCCGGAGGTACCCTCACTTCCAGTCACATCAACGAGTGAGGTGCAGACTGTTTTGCCGAATACGGCACTGAGGGTGATTGTGAGCCCTACCTCCCCGACGCTGGTAGTTGAGCCTGCTGCTCAGGAGGTGGTGGCCAGTCCTACCTCCGCGGTGGCTGGCGTGCTTGTGTCGCTGAGGACTCCGCCGAGGTCACCTTTGGCTTGTCCTGCTGCTGTCGATGTTCCCGCTTCTTCTTCCGCGGTGGTGTCGACTAGGTTGATAGATTGCTCCGAGGTTGTCTCAAGGGTTGATGAAGCTGAGAATGACTTTATCGGTAATCTGGTCGACAGCTTCTATAACAGTTTGGAGCAGACTATCGGTCTAGTCTTGAAGGGCTCGCCTGTGCCATTTTCGAAGCTGAAGATGGTTCTCTCCCGTGGCATTGAGTGTATTCGGGACTTTGAGGGGTACCATCAAGCTACTGCTCTGGAGCTCCTGGTGGATGACCTTGAGAAGGACGTGGAGGAATGGCGCCATTTCCATCGTTCCGACGCAGCGTCTTTGGCTGATGAACGGCTCGCACGTCTTGTCGCCCAGAAGCGCGAGGCTCAGCTCGCTGCTCAAGAGGCTGTTGAGGCTATCTCCTCTGACTTGAGGTCCTTGGAGGCAGAGGAAGCAGAGGTTGGGAGTGCAATTGATGCTTCCAACAGTGCTCTTCTTGACGCTGAAGATAAGATTAAGAGGGCTGAAGAGATGATCCGAAAGGCAAATCTCCTCTTGTCGAAGGCTACACAGATGCGTCATGAAGAGTCTGCGCGGCTTAAGCAGCTCAGGGCTCGAAGTGAGGAACTGGCGGAGCGGAAGTCATCACAGAGAGCGACTTTGGCGGAGACCGAGGCTCGTCTGGCTCAGGCGGTGGACTTCGATGCGGCGGAGCTAAGATCACAGGCGCTGGCCCAGGCTGAAGATGACAGGAGGACGCGGCTAGCTTCGCTCGGAGATCGGATCCGATCTTATCATGTACGCCTATAGGCTCCTCCATGTATCCCCTCCTTCTGAATTAATAGAAAGATTTTTCTTTTGTCGTCTGTTGTTTGTTTGGATAACGAGGCATGGCTGTCTGTTGGTTCAGAGGTCGCAATGACATAACCAATTGAGATGTTGCCAGTCTCGAAGTCAGCCCTTTGCGGGGCTAAAAGGGGAGATACTTGCCTTTTGTAAATGTCAGCAAGCATCGAGATTGAGACTTAGCTGTCTGCTGGTTCAGAGGTCGCCGTGACATAACCAATTGAGACGCCGCTAAGCTCAATGGTAGATGAAACTTGGCTATCCGCCAGTTCAGAGGTCGCAATGACGTAACTGGTTGAGAAGCCACCAGGCTTCAATCAATAGGTGATACTCGTCTTTTGTAAATGTCAACGAGTATCGAGACCTGTCTTTTGTAAATGTCAACAGGGCTCGGGATCGAGACTTAGCTGTCTACTGGTTCAGAGGTCGCAATGACGTAACCAATTGAGACGCCACTAAGCTCAATGGTAGATGAGGCTTGGCTATCTGCCAGTTCAGAGGTCGCAATGACGTAACTGGTTGAGAAGCCACCAAGCTTCAATCAATAGGTGATACTCGTCTTTTGTAAATGTCAACGAGTATCGAGACCTGTCTTTTGTAAATGTCAACAGGGCTCGGGATCGAGACTTAGCTGTCTACTGGTTCAGAGGTCGCAATGACATAACCGATTAAGACGCCACTAAGCTCAATGATAGATGAAACTTGGCTATCTGCCAGTTCAGAGGTCGCAATGACGTAACTGGTTGAGAAGCCACCAAGCTTCAATCAATAGGTGATACTCGTCTTTTGTAAATGTCAACGAGTATCGAGACCTGTCTTTTGTAAATGTCAACAGGGCTCGGGATCGAGACTTAGCTGTCTACTGGTTCAGAGGTCGCAATGACATAACCGATTAAGACGCCACTAAGCTCAATAGCAATGGAGTTTGGGAATAGTCTCGTTTTCACGGGGAGAAACGAGGGAATCGCTGTCATAGGTTTAGTGTTAACGTAACAGCGAAATATATGTGGGCCTACCATTCTATGGATGAGAATTGGTAAGTGATTTTGGAGGTCTCATTTTCTCGGAGAGAAACGAGGGGATTGCTGTCATAGGTTTAATGTTAACGTAACAGCGGAATATATGTGGTCCTACCATTCTATGGATGAGAATTGGTAGGTGATTTTGGAGAGGGAATCAAGTGGGAGCAGGTCCCTTGGGATTTTAAGCAAACCCCCAGCTATCAATAGGTTTGACATGCTTGGAGAAAGAGAGAGGCTCTCTTTGTGCGCATTCCGGACGCGCGAATCTCGATCAGAGGTGTAATGTTAACTTGATCGAGAGCAAGATCCTTGATTTAAGGATAATACTTCTTTAAGAATTTGCCATTGATCGGCATCATGAGGAGGTCGCCATCTGCAGTTGTAAGGCGGTATGCTCCGTTTGAATAGACTGTCTCTATTACAAACGGTCCTTCCCATTTAGGCTGAAATTTGCCTTTGGTCTTGTGCGTCATAATCATCGGTCGTCTGACGGCTAAGACTAGGTCTCCTTTGTGGAAGACTCTCTGCTTGACCTTCTTATTGAAGGCTTTTGACATCCGGGCCTGATATAGCTCGATGTGTTGCTGAGCTTGCAGCCGCTTCTCGTCTAGGGCTTCGAGCTCTTGAAGACGCAGGCGATCATTGTCTTCTGATGTCATCCTAGTAGTCAAGGCTACCCGTAATGATGGCATCTGGATTTCTAGTGGGATGACCGCTTCGCACCCATATACCAGGGAGAAAGGCGTATTGCCTGTCGGTGTCCGAACCGTAGTCCGGTAGGCCCAAAGGCATTCACCGAGCTTTTCGTCCCAATCTCGCTTGTTCGAAGAGACAAACTTCTTGAGCAGCTTGATGATTGTCTTGTTGAATGCTTCTGCTAAACCATTGGCGGCAGGATTGTAAGCTGTTGAAGCCATATTCTGAATTCGGTATTTATCGCAGAACCGATAGAATCCTTGGCTTACGAATTGAGGACCATTGTCGTGGATGATCCGCCTGGGGACACCAAATCGATGGATGACATGGTGTTTGATGAAGCTAACCAGATTGGAGGTTTTAACTTCGGCCAACGGTGTGGCCTCTGCCCATTTTGAGAAGTAATCGGTTATTGCCAGGATAAACCGGTGACCTCTTGCCGAAGAGGGACTGATTGGCCCTACGACATCGATTCCCCATGCTTCAAATGGCCATGAAGCAGCAGTAGGGTGGAGCAACTCCGAAGGTTGGTGTATGAAGTCTGCGTGGACCTGGCACGCCTTACACCTTCGTGCATATTGGGTGGCATCGGCCATCATGGTCGGCCAGTAGTACCCAAGTCTGTGCAGCCTGTCTTTAAGCTTTGGACCCGGCTGGTGAGCTCCGCAAATACCATCATGTGCTTCTTTAAGCACTTCCTGTGCCTCTGAATGAGAGAGACAGCGGAGGAGGACACCGTCATATGAACGACGATAGAGTGTCTTCAAAGTGGGATCATAGTAGAAACGAAGCGACCTTCGTCTGATGGACGCTGCTTCTTTGGGATCGTCTGGAAGCAGACCGTGTAGAGCATAGTCAATGAAAGGGAAGCGCCAATCCCTCGGCTCAAGATCCATGGAGACATTATAGACTTCTTGGGTCTTTAGTATGTGCTTGGAGCATACAAGATGTCGGGTTGCGACTGTGAGGTGATACTCGGTGTCGGCCGGTAAGGCTAGCGTTGTCGCTAATGCAGCGAGAGCATCCGCCTTGGTATTTTGAGATCGGGACACATGCCCGATGTAGAAGCCTTCAAATAAGTTAGCCAATTCGATGGCTGTATGATAATAAGGCACCAAGTCTTCATGGCGGACCTCGTATTCGCCTTTAACCTGATTTATGATCAGCTTTGAATCGCCATAAGCTTCAAGGTAGCGTACCCCCATTCCATGGGCGAGCTGGAGGCCAATGAGCAGGGCATTGTATTCCGCTACATTATTAGAGCATGATTCTGTCAAGGAGAACGCTCTGGGAAGGATATGATCCTGTGGGGAGATGAACACAACCCCCACTCCGGCAATAATCTTTCCTTTGGGGCCCACCCGTGATGCTCCGTCGAAGAACATCTGCCATACTTCCTCTACTGAAGTTGCGTTGGACTCGAAGACTTCATCAGGGATGTCTTCGTGGAGTTTTGAATGCTCCGGAACTGGATGCGCAGCCAAGAATTCTGCAAGGGCTTGGCCTTTGACCGCCTTCTGAGGAATAAAGGTCATGTCGTATTGAGACAGCAGAAGTGCCCATTTAGCCAATCTTGAATTTAGTGACCCTGGCTTCGTCATAAGAAGACGTAAAGGATTCACCCTGGAGATGACATGTATGGTCTGGCCAACCAAATAATGCCGTGTCTTCTGAACGGCAAAGACGAGTGCTAAACACTCTTTCTCAACAGGATTGTAGCGAGATTCCGCTCCTATGAGAGTCCTGCTCAGATAATAAATGGCCTGCTCATGGCCATTGTCGTCCTTCTGAGCGAGGAGGGCGCCGAGGGAATAATCCAGGGCTTTTACATAAAGCAGGAATGGTTTCCCTGATGTAGGGGCCACTAAGACCGGAGGTTTTGTAAGATACCTCTTAATGTCTTCATAAGCTTCTTGACAGGCTTGGTCCCATATGAAGGCAGTACCCTTTTTCATGAGATGGGTAAAGGGCTGGCAACGGCCCGAAAGATTTGCTATGAATCTTCTGATGTAGGCTAATCTGCCTTGCAAACCTCGGAGCTCTTTGAGGTTCCTCGGTGGATGCATGTCCTGTATGGCTTTGACTTTGTCTGGGTCCAGATGGATCCCTTTTGATGTGATTATGAACCCGAGGAATTTGCCGCTGGATACTCCTAAAAAGGATTTTGTCGGGTTCATTTTCAACTGATGAGCCCGCATTATATTGAACATCGTCCTCAGATCGTGAAGATGTTCATCTTTGCTGCGGCTTTTGACGGCAATGTCGTCAACATAGCATTCCACCGTCTTTCGGAGATGGTCGCGAAAGATCATGCTCATTGCCCGCTGGTAGGTTGCTCCGGCGTTCTTCAATCCGAAAGGCATTACAGTGTAGCAGTATACCCCCAATGGCGTCCGGAAAGAAGTATGCTTCTCGTCATCAGGATACATCTTGATCTGGTTGTACCCTGAGAAGCCGTCCATAAAAGACATCCTCTCGAACCCGCATGTGTTGTCGATCATGACATCGGTGATCGGCAGTGGGAATTCATCTTTGGGACAGGCCGTATTGAGATCACGGTAGTCGATGCAGATTCGTATTTTCCCATTTTTCTTGAGGACGGGGACTATGTTAGCCACCCAATCTGGATGTTGTTCCTCCCGGATGAAGCCACAAGCAATGAGCTTATGAACTTCGGCTTCAATAGCCTCCATGATGTTTGGGCGGAACCGACGTTGTTGCTGCTTGACTGGCTTAACGTCGGGCTTGATGTTTAGACGGTGCATAGCGACCTGTGGATCAAGTCCGGGCATGTCTTCATAGCTCCAGGCGAAGACATCTATATACTCTTTCACGAGCATTATCAATTCTTCCTTTTCGATGAGTGATAAGCTTTCACTTATGAAAATAGGCTTGGGGTGATCTTGACTTCCCAAGTTGACCTGGCTCACCTTGTCTTCGGTAGGCGGCTCGCGCAGCTCAAACCGCTTTTCCCATTGGAGACTTAATTGCTGGGCCCATGATTCCTCATTGGCAACCTCTGCGGGTTCCAACTGACTGCTTGAAGTCATGAGGCTTTCGAATATTCCTCCTATGCTGACATCAGAGTCCCATTCGGAGGATGAGGTCGACTGTGATGGGATCGATCCGTCGCCTTTGACCTGAACTGTTGTTGATGATGTGGGTGTAACATACCCTAACCCCCTGCGTGTACTATCATAGTAATTTGCAGGTTTTCCTCTTGGGACGGAGTTACGCATCAAGCCGCGTCTTCCTTTTCCGAAGTTTAGGCCCGCTCCCTGCTTCAGGTTGTAGCCCATCTTTTTCATAATATGGCGCGCTGATGGCGCGTAATGGAAGAACTGTGGAACTTCTGAGTCCGAGCTTGAGTCTGTAGTTGAGAATCTCCCTGGCCGGGCTCTGCCGAAGATTATCGGCGACTGTCCTTGCTTGGACGGAGGGATCACCAGTGTGGCCCCTTCTATAACCTCCACAGATGTAGTGGCCGAACTTGGCTCATGTACGGGCATGCGAAGAGAGCCATCCATAATGGATTTAATCGACTCGATGCTCACAGGATAATCAAAAGAAATATTATCATTAATTATCCATTCGCCTTCCTCATCAGAAGGGATCTTACATCGGGGATCATTAAAGCATGCTACAATTGGCTCGCCAATCAAAATGGCTGGCGTGCCCATTTCGGATTCCGAATCCGCCTCATTGCCACTTCCATCACTGTCTGGCAATGATTCTCCCGGCGTTCCACTAGCCTCTTGATATAGGAGGGCATCAGTGAAGTAGTTTTCCACCCCCTTAAAGGGTTGCTTTTCAGCGAAGACAGTTCGTACTGTCGCATCATCCCCAACATACTTGAAGCACTGATGGAGAGTGGAAGGAACGATCCAGTTGGCATGGATCCACGGTCGTCCTAGTAGCAGGTTGTATGATGTGTCAGCATCAATGACATAGCACGTTACCTCTGACTTCAGGCTTCCGATTCTGCAGCGGAGCCGAATTTTTCCAAGCGGATGGCTGCTCCCGGCGTTGAAACCATATATTGTAGTGGTGGTTGCAGACAACCTGTACAGTGGTATGCCGAGGAAGTAGAGGAGCCTTTTGGGGATGATGCTGAGAGCAGACCCCGGATCGACTTGTACTCTTTCAATGCAGGTTGAACCGATATATCCGGTATAGTATAGAGGTCGATCATGCTTGTTGTCTTTGAGAAGCATATCTTCCGCCGTGAAGGTAATGGCAGGTACCTTTGACTGTGCGTGACGGCACTCTGAGCAGGAAGGCTGCATCTCTTCACCAGGGATCTCAGGCATGCATGTCAGAAAGGACTCTGAGTTGGCTAGCGCATCTCTGAGTGCCTCTCTCGTCTCTTTAGAGAGACGAAGAAGCTCGTGTATTGTGATACGAGCCGGGATATTGGCTAAGTGGGCCAATATATCAAAGCGAAAGGGCGTGGCTAACCCTTGGCCTGGCGGTTTCTTCAACACATGGTCGAATCGCACCTCCTTAGGCTTCTCCTTCCCTTTGGTCAGGACTGGAGTGGATGCCGGCATTGATACTGACGTCGTTTGCTGTTGTATCTCGTCAGTAGACTTGTCATATTGCCTTTGATATGACTTTCCAGACCGGGTGCCCGTCTTTTGAGGCGCATCTGCCTGCGCCGTACAGGCATGCTTTTCCTCTTCAGAATCGCTGAGGGAAGCCGAAGTAAGATTACCATCGTCTGGTAGGACAGAGATGACATTGCAGGACTTGCCCTTTCTGCTAGAGTCCTTCGACGTCTGCTGTACGTCTTGGATGAGGTCAGGGTGTATCCACATAACTTCCCCTGTCTCTAACGTCACGGGGACGAGACCCTTATTGTTTTGAGTCGTGGCTGGAGGATGCTTGATTTCCAACCGCGGCATCGGGGCTGGATAGGTCCCGTCAGGAACCATGACCTTCTGGGTAGTACCGAACTCAAGAGTCACCATATTGGCAGTGACTTTCTTCTGTTCCGTCTTCAGTGTGAGGACTCCGGCGTCGACCAAGGCTTGAATTCTATCCTTAAGAACATAGCACTTGTCGGTAGGATGGTGGATCATCCTATGGTAGAGGCAGTATTTAGGGTCATTTGTGCGCCCTACCTCATTAGGGCGCCGAGCATCTGGCAGCTTCATCTTATTCCCTTTATGGAGCAGATGGAATATCGTGACCACCTGGTCATCTCTGAAGGAGTACTGCTTCGGAGGAAACTTGGGCTCTTGGCTGTTGACGCCGCTTTTCTTGGCCTTTGGCTGCATGTCCCCGGTCAGCTCGACGGACATAATTTCCTTCCCTTTAGCTTGGGAAGACTGCGGGAGATCGCTACGCCCTTTGTTGTTCGTGCCCCATTTGCTCCTAGGGGCGGATGGCTCGAACTTCTTAGCCGATTTCTCGGCTATCTCGGCTTGTTCGACCAATTCCTTCCAAGTATGGGCCTTGACAGCCCCCATGCGAACTTCTACTTGATCCAAGAAGTTATGTCTGCATGTTTGTAAAAGCATGGGTAAAGGCATCCCTGCTGGGCACATCAGAGATAGATTTCTGAACCGCTCAATGTATTCACGGACAGATTCGCCTTTCCTCTGCACGGTAGAAAGGAGCTTGTCCATGGTCACTTCGGTGTCATCTTCATAGAAGCGAGAGAGGAACCGAGTTTCCAGGTCGATCCAGGAATTGATAGAGCCCGGGGGGAGACTGCGAAACCAGTCAAATGCCACCCCTTTCAAGGTGCCGATGAACAACCTAGCCATGATGGCATCATTGTTTAGAACATTACCGGTCTGAGACCGGAAATAGTAGATGTGCTGATTGGGCGAGCTCTTACCATCATACGTGTGCAACGTGGGTGGTTTGAACTTTGGCGGATATGGCACTGAATCCCATTCCAGTGGGTAGGGACGGACTACCCCCACTTTCTTCAATTCATCCTTTTGAGCCAGGGATGAAATTTGAGCTTGAAGGCCTTTAAGGACTTCGGCATCCAGGGAAGAGCCTCCCTTAGATTTCTCCGTCTTGGGCGGATCATTGCTGAGATGCCCCTCCTCGTCATGATTACTTCCGGTATCATCATTCCGGTTGCTGAGGAGCTGAGTGAGCATTTGTTGAATATTGTCCAGGGCCTCTTGCTGAGTTCTAGAGGTCTGCTCCTGAGCCTCTAAACGCCGACGAAGGTCGTCATTGGCGTTATCGGCCATATTAACCGATGCTTTGTCCGTTTGCACAGAACTGACTGTTGCTGAAGAGGCATACCCGCTGTCTTCATCTTCTCCGTCAGACGATTGGGGCGATCGTCCGGATTGTGGCGGGATCAGGGCCCTTGAGGAAGAAGGCTGTTCATAATTATAGGGTATCGCTACCCTGGACCTGGTGTTTCGGAAAACACCTTCTTCATGCACCAAGACTTCACCTAAGCCTGGGCAATAATCTGGATCTGGGGAGCCGAAAGGGGTATCTTCAGATGTATGACCTCCTCTGCGCGGCTCTCGCCCCCTTCCGGTCATGTTGACGGATGCAGAGGCTGGATCTGGCGAGCCACTCCTTCCGAGATGCTTCATTGGGATGCGCGCAGACAGTCGATCAAAGACTGATCGCCGATATGGAGAGGTGGCAAGGGTCGGTCGTAACCGACACTGCATAGAATGGACCATCACCAACTGGCATCCACTTCGTCGACAACAGGAGGAAGTAGTCTGGAAATGCTTCAATCTCCGCTTGTCCGCCAAGAACTCTCGCAGGTCGGCCCTGTAGGGGCCTGAATAATCTGGTATATGGGGCAACGCATCGTTCCCTTTATTCCTGCGGAAAGGATTAGCACCGTATGGTGCTCTGGTTTTAGCCTCGCGACTGTAAACCCGATGAGTACGCCGAGGTACAATAGCCTTGCTTGTGAGGACAGGGCTAGCAGTAGGCATTGCTGCACTAGGAGACGGTATGATTGCCGTCTTGACTTTATGGTTGGCAGCATTGTTGGCGCAGGCGGGCATCCTGCCTTTTCCTTCATAAGAGAGGCGCGGACTTGGCGTGGCTACGCCTGAAGCTTCAGCAGAGGACTTTTGTTTAGGCTTCCATATCCGTTTTGGCAGAGGATGCATAGGTTCGCAAGGAACCTGAATAGCCACAAGCGGGGCTGTGGGGTGCTGGCAGGATTCTGCCTCTGGTTTCTGATTTGAAACCTTGGCCATGAAGACCTTCCTATGCTTCCGTGCTCGAAGCATCAGGCCACCCCCAGAGAGGACTTCTTCAAATCTTCCTTGATCGATCTGGATGATCAGGTTCTCAGAAGTGCAGGATCTGGGCTGCGGACATGTTTCCTTGTTGCGCCAGAGAACTGCGGCAGGTTTGCAGAGAACCTTTTCCGTCTCCGCAGAGACTTTGCTTGAAGATTTAGCCAGAGAAGATCTGGCTGCACCGGCTTTTCTGAATTCAGAGATAGACCTGAAGGTCTGTTCGTCGCATTGCGACACTTGATTCTCAGCAGAGGAGAATACAGTCCCCAGCGGAGTCGCCACCTTGTTTTCCATTATGTTTGCAAAGGGGGAAAACTTACAAAAAAAAAGTTTGAGGAGCTAAATTACAAGTATTCTTAAAAAAGATTACAAGTAGATCCCCTCAGAGATTCTGGAGAAGTGTGCCGATAGGAGTCTGGTCAGCGCGCGACCACTTTGTCCCTTTGACGATGCGAGCGATGAGATTCCCTTCTCGCCTGGTTCGGGGAATCAGAGAATAGAGGGTTGGTAGAACCCTCTTGCTACTTCTCAAAAGACCGCCTTCTATGAGGAATTCCTTCTCGCCTGGTTCCGGAGATTCCTTGAGGAAAAGGGGTTGTTAGGTATCGCCACCCTGAAAAGAGAAGTATTTCTCTTGGAAGGTCTCTGAATTAGAGAACGCACGGTGCGTTGATGAAGAAGTCCAATCTTTGAGAAGACGCCAATCCTGCCGATGATCAATTGATGATCCTCCTCGATCTCTGCGATCTCCTCTTTTCTCCTCCGTACCCCTGGCGGGTTATTTATAGGGAGAGCAAGGGTATAATCGTCCCCTTGAAGATATGGAAACAGATTGAACCGAATCTGTTTGAATCTGGAAAGTAGCCTTGCTGCGAGGCTAGAATAGCTTCCGCGGAGCTAGAAAATGGCAAGTCGGTTGATCTATTTTGATCCTTTCCATATTATTGGGAGATTCTCCTTGATCCTCTTACTCGTTTCAAGAGAGTCAAGAGATTGCGGCAATCACCTGCCATATTTGAATCCTGATTGGATCTGATTTGCTTGAATCCGATCTCATCAGGAGATTTGATTGGTCAAAGGTTGATCATAACAGGCTGATAGCGGAGCTGCCCGCTTGAAGCTCATAGCGGAGCTAGAGGCAATTCCTAGCGAAGTCCGAAAGAGGCTTTTCGGCGAAGCTGTCAGTTAGCTTCCTGGCGATGCTCTGGATGATGCTAGCCTCTCAAGCGAGGCTATCTCCTTGGGCTAATGTAATGCTAAATGCTAGCATCTTAGACCTGCTGAGGTCTGTTTAGAAACAATCCGGGTTCACTGTTCTGCTTGCTGGATCAGTGGAGTCCAAACCGCTTCTTTGTCCCTTGGAGGTGAGTGAAAACTGGTCTTCAGCTCGTCTGTCCCTTGTCTTTTGTAAATGTCAACAAGTTTAGACATCGTTCGGACCAATGAGAATCTTGTCTTTTTTAAGTGTCAACAGTGCATTGGCCTCTATATGCTTGCTATCACTAAGGTAGGATTCCTTAGTAATGACAAGGTAAACTTTATAACCTAGGGCTTTCAAATGACAACTCATCATAACCTTCCATATATCAAGTCTAGAGATATCAAACATGGGAGGGCTATCCATGAGTGCAAACTATATGTGTGCAAATGCAAATACAAATGATAGATTAGCAAAACCAATGTAGGCTGTCTAAAAAATCATAAAAGATAAGTCGTCAAAAGCAGAGTCCCAAACTCCAGACACAGGGCTAATCATAGCCAGCACTGCAGCACCAAGGCGCGAGGGTCGAAACCCGCGTCTCAGCCAGCACTGCAGCACCAAGGCGCGAGGGCCGAAACCCGCGTCTCAGCCAGCACTGCAGTGCCAAGGCGCGAGGGTCGAAACCCGCGTCTCAGCAGCACTGCAGCGCCAAGGCGCGAGGGTCGAAACTCGCGTCTCAGTTATAACTTCCCTCGTTATGGGGTCAATCACCACCCACATAATAAGGAAGTTAACCCCCATTGTGCAGTGTTTTTAGGGGGCACGTTCACCCTTGAGACCTCTATAAATAGCCTCGTTGCGATGGAGGGAGAATTCAGATCAGAGAGGTCGGTCAATTGGAGATCAGAGAAATCAAGAAGAAGAGCTTGACTTGAGAGCTTCCACAAAGAAGAAAAGAGAGTCCAACTCTTCAAGTAACTTGCTGCGTACAAGTTCATTTTTGCCTGCAATCTCTTTGAGATTTCTGATTGACAGAGCTGTGTTACTCCGTCTACCAACCGAAGAGAAGATCCCCAAGAGTTCCTGACGTTCACCTGGTCAACGAAAAACAAGATTCACTTTCCATCGCCACTTGAAGAACCCAGCACTAAACAAAGGGGAGATTCAAGACTCAACATCTTCCCTCCCTTATAGTCGGAGTATAAGTTTGTTGTAACTTTTCAATTGATCCAAGGAAATTTTACACCGAACATCTCTTCTCCGTACCAAACAAGAGATGGCGACTCCGCTGGGGACTTTCGTTACTGACGAACAAGTTCTGGCGCAAGGTGACGTCCTCTACAAGGGAAAAATGGTCGAATCGCTCGTCGTAGAATTCGACCAGGCAAAATATGAAGAATTCCTCTCTTCCGGCTCCAAGAGCCCAAAGGCCCGCGCCTACCGCAGGGTCTCTACGGGGACTTGCCCCGAAATCCGCTCTGAGCCTCTTTCAGAGGCAGCTGCTGTGAGGGATGTTGTGGCCAATCACGCCATGCGTGACACCCGCGCTAACGTCTCTCAGGAGACCCGCGTGGTCAAGTTCTCTGGTGTTCAGCCTATCCATCATCTTCCTCAGCACCAGGTCATCGTTGGTTTCTCTCAGCCCCCACGACGTAACCGGAACGCTGAACGCCGACAGAGGAGGCGTGCGCGTTAACTGCAAGTTGGAACAACTGATCGTCCAACTGAGGCAGGACGCAAGGTTCAAACCGGCGTCTCTGCCGCACCACATCCGGCACACAAAATCCGCGTTTGGCAGCCCAAACGTGAGGTTCACCAAGTTGGCTCCTCTGAAGCCCCACTCCCCAGACGCCAAGGCGAAACTCGCATGCCTTGTCGAGTACAAGAGGCACACGCCTCTAGGCGTGGGGCCCAGCAACCCTGCATCTCTCAAGCGTCTCTGCCCCGACGCAATAATCAGCAACGCGATAGCCGCGTCTCTTCTCAGCAGAGACGCCAGAAGCGTGTCCTGAAGCCACGACACGAGAACCTCGTCTCTGACCCCCGCGTCCTAGCTGTACAGAGCAAGGATGCCTCCCGCCCTCGGCATTACGAGGCTAATCTCTTCGATCCTCCTCCCACGGACCTGAGAGACTATTTGACGAAGAAAAGAAGTACTAATCGAATCACTTCGTCATGTTGCTGCGAACGGCTTATCACCATGCTCTCTGAATGCCGTTGCAATTCAGGTGCAAACCAGCAGTCTCTATTTAGACAGCTGACCCTGATTCCCCGATCAGCTAAAAGGAGTCGTTCCCACAGGAGGAGGGTCTTCTCTGACACTGAATATCCCGAGCTCACTGCAAACATGGCGAGCAGGAGCAGGGGAAAACAACCTGCAATCAGTTCCGATGATGAGTCTGACACAGAACCGGAAGGAGTGTACCGACACACTCGCACCCGGACCGGGGCAATCCCCCCGATTGACTACAATGCTCTAGCCCGGGGCATTGAGGTGAATGACTCGCATTCCGCTATTGCAGAGTCACAGGCTTCAAACCTTCTATAGAGAAAGAGGCCTTTATATACATGACCAGCACTCCTGAGGAGACCGCCAGGCGCTTGGAGCAGCAAGCCCAGGTCCAGAAGGAACAATTCGAGATGATTCATGCTCAGCAAGAATCTATCGACTCCCTCAAACAGATGCTCGCACAGTTGCTTGAGGACAAGAGGAAGTCAGCTGACAAAGCCTCCTCTAAAAAGTCTAAGGGCAAATGAAAAGAGGGAGAAAGCTCATCTTCTGTACATATAGAGGAGAAAGAGCACCCTACTTCTGGCTCGTCCAAATCCTCGTCGCAAGGAAAAGATGACCGAGACCAGGAAAAGGTTCATTCTAGAAGAATGAATCAATTGGAGCAACGTCTGGAGGCCCTTACCAACCGAAAAGGCTTGCAAGAAGCAGGGGTGGTCCGATCATATCCGACCGAGTGGGACCTTGTTCCATACCCTCCTAAGTTCAAGGCTCCGACCCTCCAAGCATTCGATGGGAAACCGAACTAGCATATCTACTACTTTAAATCCCAAACAGGGAATGTGGTAGATAATGATGCCATTCTGGCACGCTTGTTCATCGGCACCCTAAAAGGGCTTGCCTTTGAATAGTTCATGAAGCTCCCAGAAGGCTCCATTAAGAATTGGGGTGATTTGGAGAAGCTCTTCCTAACGCGCTTCTTTGAAGATGACTCGGAGGTCAACATGCCTACCCTTTTAGCCACCAAGCAGCGAAAGGGAGAGTCCGTTAAGTCTTTCGTAGAAAGATTTCAGAACGTAGCACTCCGATATCCGAGCGGTATGACCCAGGGCACCCTGGTGGAAATATGCCGCCATAATCTACAAACCTCACTCCTCGCCCAAATAGGAGTTGCTGAAAGCCGCACCTGGAAACAATTGATTCAACAAGGTGAACAGGCTGAGGAAATTGTCGCCCGCGTCAGAGCGAAAGAAAATAAACCCAGACCTGAGAGGTCAACGAGGCGTGCTCCAGACACATCCCTCCAAGCCAAATGGAAGGATAACTTGGCGACAGGGACCAAATCTCCCGTCAAACCTCAACCGGTCAAGGGAAGTGGCTCTTCAAGCCAACCACGCGCCAGCAAGCAGTATTCCTTCAAGGATGAACATGTCGACTCGCTCTTCAAATTACTCAACAAGAGCAACAGACTGAAGCTTCCTAAAGTTAGGCGCCCTGAAGAAGTCGGTAAAACCGATAATCCCAACTACTGCATGTATCACAGGATGTTGGGACACCCCACCAAGAGCTGCTATGTCTTCAAGGACATCCTTCAGGCCCTGATTGACGCGGAGGTATTAAAACTCCGTCCAGAGCAGAAGAAGGTGACGGCCAATATGACGTCATTTCTCCAGTTTGGAGGGCAACCTCCAACACTTCTGGAGTGATCCCTTTCCCAAGAGGAGAGCTGAGAATGGTCAACACAGACCCACACCAACAGCAAGAGAAAGGCCTGGTACCTGTTCCCACACCTCGGGGGGAGATCATGTGGGTCCATCCTGACCTTGTTGATGGCCAGCAATGAACTACTGTGACCAACAGGAAGTCCAAAGGCAAAGCAAAGGCTACATCCTGTAATGTGGTATGTGCCTCTTCCCGGGAAGCGGAAACTGATGTTCTCTCACTGACCGACTCAGAAGAGGAAACAATAGTTCTGTCCACAGAACCCAGTCAACTTGTGGCAGAAACCCGTTCGGGGCAGTCGTCTTTGAAAAAGTATGACGAAATGGCGCCAATTCCTCCAAAACCCGCTATGGAATCAGCCAAACCCTCCACAAAGCAGCCTGTGGAGAAACAAAAGGAGCTTCGGTGTAACGCCCCGATCCCGCAGGTACGGAGACGTTATGGCGACGTACATACGCGAGGTGAAAACACACTGACGAGTACATTAAGCCTCAGTACAGGATATAACCTCCATATATACATGGGTTCCAGCATGAAATAAGTACAAGAATACCTGCAGAAGAGGTTAGCGATCATAACAGATATGAAAAAGAGGAACAAATAAGATAACAGGAATAAATCACTAAGATACCTATGAATAGTCCCGATGAGGAATCTCCCATGTGACTCCAAGGCACTCTCTGAAGCTACGGTAACTCGGATCTCCAATCTGGGCACGCAAACCCAAGGTCGTCAGAAAGCGACCTAGTGAGTGGTAAAATGAAGGAGGAGGTAGTAATATATACAATAGTAATACAAGCACGATACATATATATAATACATTATGTTGTACTAGTGATACCATAAAATAAATATATAAGAAGCAGTAGAAAATATAATCATGTTATATTTTAATACCAGCACTACCTAGCATGTTATCATCGGGTCATGTCTATAATAATAACTACAGTTGTATAGTGATGATGTGATGGACATAAACATGTAGATGAAGTATGCAACATCACCATACTACGGTGTGATGTCTAGGCAACATATAGGCAATGCAAAACAGAATATATGCAATGCAGATTATACATGTGCATAAGTAGTATGTCACCACAGAAAACGTAACATGTACCAGGTAAGTAACGATCATACAGGTAACATGATAGCGGATAAATGAGTAGGAATAGTAATCAGTACAACTAAACAATAGTATACATGTATCAGGCAAGTCATGTTATTTATATAATAGTAGCAATCAGTACCACCTGATATTTTAATCAATCTCTTTCAGTGTCCCATACCACTGGCAGTTCATACTGGAGCCCGCACTCCAGTCGAACCCATCCGGACATGGCCTACGGGTACCATTATCCAAACGAGAGAGTGACCAAATAACAAGTGTTCCCGACGTCACTATTGTGTATACTGTTTTATTATGTTAATTGGAAACCCATGGTCGAGGAGTTCTTATCGGGTGGGTGTATCCCGTACATACCCGGGACAACGGCCTTATCAGACCCCTGGCTGCTGAGACCAGGACCAGCCCACTAGAGCTGTAACATGTAACATGAGTAACAGACGGTAGCCAGCACTACCCCATCCCCTACAGTGGGACGAACAATGGATCTAGACATCCACCCGATATGATCTAATCAACCGTCGAGTCTCCCCATACCCAAGTTATCTTTCTGATCTGATATGTCAAGTATACAAGGTAACAAGAATAAATACAGTACATGATACGGGTAACATGATAACTGGACCTGAGCTCTGTTGATAGCATAGAACCATATAACGGGAAACGGGAACAATATCACGAGAACAATATAACGGGAAACGGGAACAATAGATGTGGGATTCCACATATCGCATATCAACAGCTCTCATGTCCAGTAACAGGAATATCCATATCAGTAACAGGAAGCAATCATAAAAGATGAAGACGGGAACATGGAACAATTATACATGTAATATACACAGTAATCCTCAAGACAAAAAGATAGAACAATACATGCATGTACACTTGTGTGGTGAGCATATGTAGCAGTGATGTCTGTGTAACGAGTATCCGTGAAGCGGTGCATGTATCTATCGGTGAGACATGAATATGAAATAAGAGTATAACGTGTCATAATATCTGTGCAACATGTACTTGTAATAACAGTGGTCCGTATCTAATATCAGGTACCGTGAACTACAGTATCCATGTAATGATGCTGACAATAATGTGATATGCGGGACTTGTCCGTGTACTAGTGAAATCCGTGTAACATTTATGTGTAACACTAGTACATGTAATAACCGTAGTCCATGTATCATGTAGTATCATGTCCTACGGAATCTAACATGCATGTCTCGTGTCAGTGTAGTGTCATAGTGTCTCTGTGGATCAGTATGCATGTAGCGTGACTGTGATACAGTACATGTTATAAGAGTGTACACCCACGTGTCGGTGGCAGTGCAGGTCATGACTGTATCCGAGTTGTCTATGTCAGTATACCTAGCAGTATTCTAGGTCATTCCTATTCCAATGACTGTACGATTATGACTAGTGAATAATTAATAGTTACCGGATTTTATCCATAATCAATAATTAATAGGTCAATGTCACTAAACACAGTAAAATATAATTTATAAAAGAAAAACACTCACAAACTGGCCATAAGACTGTAGCTCTCTTTCTCACGATCGCAACGGATCCAGAATCGCCCGAATCGGAGTCCAGATGCTCCCGATATCGCCCGAATACTAAATCATAATAAATAGGGTTAAATATGTAAATAAAAATAATAAATGCAAATACGAAATTGTACAAGGGGGTTTTCTGTAAATTTACCTTTATTGGGTTTCGGATGCGGGTTTGGCTCATAACGGGTCGGGTCCAGATCCACAACCCAAACCCGTAACTTAAGTTAATTGGGTTGACGGGTAAACGGGTTAATGGGTTTTCAAATGGGTTATTGGATTATGAACCCACTAAGGTTATTGGGTTTGGGTTCTACCCAAACCCAATCACTAAACACCATGGTAGCAGCAGCAGCTTGCTGCTGCTGCCCCTGCGCGGGCCGGCCGGCCAGTGCCGGCGGCGCCGACCGCCGGTGGCGGTGGGTCGGACGGAGTGAGAAAGGGTGTGAGAGAGAGGGGGAAAGAGAGAGAGAGAGAGAGTTTAACAGAGATTGAAAAAGAGAGAGAGGGAGCCTGGCCACGCGGCTGCGCGGCCATGGCGGCCGGAGGGGGCGCCACCGCGCCTGGCCGGGGGCGCCGGTCACCGGCGGCGCGCCGGCCGGGCCATGGGCGTGGGTCAGGCCCACGCCCGACCTGGAACAGGGATTTGGGGGGAAATCAGGGTAGAGAGAGAGAGAGGGCAGAGAGAGGAGGGAAATTAGAGAGAGGAGAGATGGTAGTGAGAGAGAGGTTTTATTTTTGTTTGAGAGTCTCAAAATAGAGAGAGAGGGAGAATTTTAAAATAAGAGGGGAGAGAATAGGCGGTGGCGTTGGTCAAAGGCGGTGGAGGTGATGAAGCTTGTGGAAGAAGAAAGAAAGGAGAAGAAAAGAAAGGAAAAAGTAAAATAAAAAATAATATTTTAGTATTATAATATTGGCCTAATATTCGACGAACTCCGAACGGTACCCAAAAATTACAGAAAATAGAAAATAATATCCTGAGACGTAATATGAAAACGGTTTATAGAAACTCAATCCGATTTGCAAATTAAAAATCCCGGAGTGTCTCGCCGATACAGGTGACACCGGTTTTGCCCGAATTTCGATAAATTCAGAATATTCTCCAAAAATATCCGAACGTAGATAACACGATTCTAAGACATCCAGTGAAAGCAGATTCTCAAAATCCAACTCCCTTTGTGAAATAAAAATCGGAAGGCCGGTTATCGGTATCGGTCGACACCGACTACGGAGATTTTCCAAAATAATCCAGAAAAATTCCAGAAAATCCTAAAAAATCTAAAATATTAGAAAATGATTTTTGAAATTGAAATCAACTCAATCGGACTACCACAGAGGTCAAATCAATTTTGTACGTAGTATCGCATACGGATACTGTGATACGTACACCGGGGAGCAGGGGGTTACATTTCTCCTCACCTTACAAAAATTGCTTCCTCGCAATTTCCATTCAGGTGTGAGAATAATATTTCCAACCCCAAAACCTGAAGGTTACGGGTCCACGATAATTCCGCTGCGCACTCTGCTATCTATAAGGAACTCGGGATGGAAAAGTATGATAGTGATGAACCCTAACGGATGGAAAGCAAGATGATGCAAGGGAAGCGAGAAGGAAATCGGATGTTCTGGTTGACAACTGGAAGGAAGGAAGGACACAAACGAGTCAAGGAATGAATTGTCAAGGTTGTGGTATTCTTGTACTCGTTGCTGGAATCCCCAAATTCAGATACAGATAGGTTAATCTGTACCCGATTGTACTGGTGGTAAGAGCCCGAGTATTGACCCAGATGGTTACCCACACCAGGTGTGAACCTAGGCTCTGATACCACTATGTAACGCCCCGATCCCGCAGGTACGGAGACGTTATGGTGACGTACATACGCGAGGTGAAAACACACTGACGAGTACATTAAGCCTCAGTACAGGATATAACCTCCATATATACATGGGTTCCGGCATGAAATAAGTACAAGAATACCTGCAGAAGAGGTTAGCGATCATAACAGATATGAAAAAGAGGAACAAATAAGATAACATGAATAAATCACTAAGATACCTATGAATAGTCCCGATGAGGAATCTCCCATGTGACTCCAAGGCACTCTCTGAAGTTACGGTAACTCGGATCTCCAATCTGGGCACGCAAACCCAGGGTCGTCAGAAAGCGACCTAGTGAGTGGTAAAATGAAGGAGGAGGTAGTAATATATACAATAGTAATACAAGCACAATACATATATAATACATTATGTTGTACTAGTGATACCATAAAATAAATATATAAGAAGCAGTAGAAAATATAATCATGTTATATTTTAATACCAGCACTACCTAGCATGTTATCATCGGGTCATGTCTATAATAATAACTACAGTTGTATAGTGATGATGTGATGGACATAAACATGTAGATGAAGTATGCAACATCACCATACTACGGTGTGGTGTCTAGGCAACATATAGGCAATGCAAAACAGAATATATGCAATGCAAATTATACATGTGCATAAGTAGTATGTCACCACAGAAAACGTAACATGTACCAGGTAAGTAACGATCATACAGGTAACATGATAGCGGATAAATGAGCAGGAATAGTAATCAGTACAACTAAACAATAGTATACATGTATCAGGCAAGTCATGTTATTTATACAATAGTAGCAATCAGTACCACCTGATATTTTAATCAATCTCTTCCAGTGTCCCATACCACTGGCAGTTCATACTGGAGCCCGCACTCCAGTCGAACCCATCCGGACATGGCCTACGGGTACCATTATCCAAACGAGAGAGTGACCAAATAACAAGTGTTCCCGACGTCACTATTGTGTATACTGTTTTATTATGTTAATTGGAAACCCATGGTCGAGGAGTTCTTATCGGGTGGGTGTATCCCGTACATACCCGGGACAACGGCCTTATCAGACCCCTGGCTGCTGAGACCAGGACCAGCCCGCTAGAGCTGTAACATGTAACATGAGTAACAGACGGTAGCCAGCACTACCCGTCCCCTGTAGTGGGACGAACAATGGATCCAGACATCCACCCGATATGATCTAATCAACCGTCGAGTCTCCCCCATACCCAAGTTATCTTTCTGATCTGATATGTCAAGTATACAAGGTAACAAGAATAAATACAGTACATGATACGGGTAACATGATAACTGGACCTGAGCTCTGTTGATAGCATAGAACCATATAACGGGAAACGGGAACAATATCACGAGAACAATATAACGGGAAACGGGAACAATAGATGTGGGATTCCACATATCGCATATCAACAGCTCTCATGTCCAGTAACAGGAATATCCATATCAGTAACAGGAAGCAATCATACAAGATGAAGATGGGAACATGGAACAATTATACATGTAATATACACAGTAATCCATAAGACAAAAAGATAGAACAATACATTCATGTACACTTGTGCGGTGAGCATATGTAGCAGTGATGTCTGTGTAACGAGTATCCGTGAAGCGGTGCATGTATCTATCGGTGAGACATGAATATGAAATAAGAGTATAACGTGTCATAATATCTGTGCAACATGTACTTGTAATAACAGTGGTCCGTATCTAATATCAGGTACCGTGAACTACAGTATCCGTGTAATGATGCTGACAATAATGTGATATGCGGGACTTGTCCGTGTACTAGTGAAATCCGTGTAACATTTATGTGTAACACTAGTACATGTAATAACCGTAGTCCATGTATCATGTAGTATCATGTCCTACGGAATCTAACATGCATGTCTCGTGTCAGTGTAGTGTCATAGTGTCTCTGTGGATCAGTATGCATGTAGCGTGACTGTGATACAGTACATGTTATAAGAGTGTACACCCACGTGTCGGTGGCAGTGCAGGTCATGACTGTATCCGAGTTGTCTATGTCAGTATACCTAGCAGTATTCTAGGTCATTCCTATTCCAATGACTGTACGATTATGACTTGTGAATAATTAATAGTTACCGGATTTTATCCATAATCAATAATTAATAGGTCAATGTCACTAAACACAGTAAAATATAATTTATAAAAGAAAAACACTCACAAACTGGCCATAAGACTGTAGCTCTCTTTCTCACGATCGCAACGGATCCAGAATCGCCCGAATCGGAGTCCGGATGCTCCCGATATCGCCCGAATACTAAATCATAATAAATAGGGTTAAATATGTAAATAAAAATAATAAATGCAAATACGAAATTGTACAAGGGGGTTTTCTGTAAATTTACCTTTATTGGGTTTCGGATGCGGGTTTGACTCATAACGGGTCGGGTCCAGATCCACAACCCAAACTCGTAACTTAAGTTAATTGGGTTGACGGGTAAACGGGTTAATGGGTTTTCAAATGGGTTATTGGATTATGAACCCACTAAGGTTATTGGGTTTGGGTTCTACCCAAACCCAATCACTAAACACCATGGCAGCAGCAGCAGCTTGCTGCTGCTGCCCCTGCGCGGGCCGGCCGGCCAGTGCCGGCGGCGCCGACCCGCCGGTGGCGGTGGGTCGGACGGAGTGAGAAAGGGCGTGAGAGAGAGGGGGAAAGAGAGAGAGAGAGAGAGAGTTTAACAGAGATTGAAAAAGAGAGAGAGGGAGCCTGGCCACGCGGCTGCGCGGCCATGGCGGCCGGAGGGGGCGCCACCGCGCCTGGCCGGGCCGCCGGTCACCGGCGGCGCGCCGGCCGGGCCATGGGCGTGGGTCAGGCCCACGCCCGACCTGGAACAGGGATTTGGGGGAAATCAGGGTAGAGAGAGAGAGAGGGCAGAGAGAGAGGAGGGAAATTAGAGAGAGGAGAGATGGTAGTGAGAGAGAGGTTTTATTTTTGTTTGAGAGTCTCAAAATAGAGAGAGAGGGAGAATTTTAAAATAAGAGGGGAGAGGATAGGCGGTGGCGTTGGTCAAAGGCGGTGGAGGTGATGAAGCTTGTGGAAGAAGAAAGAAAGGAGAAGAAAAGAAAGGAAAAAGTAAAATAAAAATAATATTTTAGTATTATAATATTGGCCTAATATTCGACGAACTCCGAACGGTACCCAAAAATTACAGAAAATAGAAAATAATATCCTGAGAAGTAATATGAAAACGGTTTATAGAAACTCAATCCGGTTTGCAAATTAAAAATCTCGGAGTGTCTCGCCGATACAGGTGACACCGGTTTTGCCCGAATTTCGATAAATTCAGAATATTCTCCAAAAATACCCGAACGTAGATAACATGATTCTAAGACATCCAGTGAAAGCAGATTCTCAAAATCCAACTCCGTTTGTGAAATAAAAATCGGAAGGCTGGTTATCGGTATCGGTCGACACCGACTACGGAGATTTTCCAAAATAATCCAGAAAAATTCCAGAAAATCCTAAAAAATCTAAAATATTAGAAAATGATTTTTGAAACTTAAATCAACTCAATTGGACTACCACAGAGGTCAAATCAATTTTGTACGTAGTATCGCATACGGATACTGTGATACGTACACCGGGGAGCAGGGGGTTACATTTCTCCTCACCTTACAAAAATTGCTTCCTCGCAATTTCCATTCAGGTGTGAGAATAATATTTCCAACCCCAAAACCTGAAGGTTACGGGTCCACGATAATTCCGCTGCGCACTCTGCTATCTATAAGGAACTCGGGATGGAAAAGTATGATAGTGATGAACCCTAACGGATGGAAAGCAAGATGATGCAAGGGAAGCGAGAAGGAAATCGGATGTTCTGGTTGACAACTGGAAGGAAGGAAGGACACAAACGAGTCAAGGAATGAATTGTCAAGGTTGTGGTATTCTTGTACTCGTTGCTGGAATCCCCAAATTCAGATACAGATAGGTTAATCTGTACCCGATTGTACTGGTGGTAAGAGCCCGAGTATTGACCCAAATGGTTACCCACACTAGGTGTGAACCTAGGCTCTGATACCACTATGTAACGCCCCGATCCCGCAGGTACGGAGACGTTATGGCGACGTACATACGCGAGGTGAAAACACACTGACGAGTACATTAAGCCTCAGTACAGGATATAACCTCCATATATACATGGGTTCCAGCATGAAATAAGTACAAGAATACCTGCAGAAGAGGTTAGCGATCATAACAGATATGAAAAAGAGGAACAAATAAGATAACAGGAATAAATCACTAAGATACCTATGAATAGTCCCGATGAGGAATCTCCCATGTGACTCCAAGGCACTCTCTGAAGCTACGGTAACTCGGATCTCCAATCTGGGCACGCAAACCCAGGGTCGTCAGAAAGCGACCTAGTGAGTGGTAAAATGAAGGAGGAGGTAGTAATATATACAATAGTAATACAAGCACAATACATATATATAATACATTATGTTGTACTAGTGATACCATAAAATAAATATATAAGAAGCAGTAGAAAATATAATCATGTTATATTTTAATACCAGCACTACCTAGCATGTTATTATCGGGTCATGTCTATAATAATAACTACAGTTGTATAGTGATGATGTGATGGACATAAACATGTAGATGAAGTATGCAACATCACCATACTACGGTGTGGTGTCTAGGCAACATATAGGCAATGCAAAACAGAATATATGCAATGCAAATTATACATGTGCATAAGTAGTATGTCACCACAGAAAACGTAACATGTACCAGGTAAGTAACGATCATACAGGTAACATGATAGCGGATAAATGAGCAGGAATAGTAATCAGTACAACTAAACAATAGTATACATGTATCAGGCAAGTCATGTTATTTATACAATAGTAGCAATCAGTACCACCTGATATTTTAATCAATCTCTTCCAGTGTCCCATACCACTGGCAGTTCATACTGGAGCCCGCACTCCAGTCGAACCCATCCGGACATGGCCTACGGGTACCATTATCCAAACGAGAGAGTGACCAAATAACAAGTGTTCCCGACGTCACTATTGTGTATACTGTTTTATTATGTTAATTGGAAACCCATGGTCGAGGAGTTCTTATCGGGTGGGTGTATCCCGTACATACCCGGGACAACAGCCTTATCAGACCCCTGGCTGCTGAGACCAGGACCAGCCGCTAGAGCTGTAACATGTAACATGAGTAACAGACGGTAGCCAGCACTACCCCGTCCCCTGTAGTGGGACGAACAATGGATCCAGACATCCACCCGATATGATCTAATCAACCGTCGAGTCTCCCCCATACCCAAGTTATCTTTCTGATCTGATATGTCAAGTATACAAGGTAACAAGAATAAATACAGTACATGATACGGGTAACATGATAACTGGACCTGAGCTCTGTTGATAGCATAGAACCATATAACGGGAAACGGGAACAATATCACGAGAACAATATAACGGGAAACGGGAACAATAGATGTGGGATTCCACATATCGCATATCAACAGCTCTCATGTCCAGTAACAGGAATATCCATATCAGTAACAGGAAGCAATCATACAAGATGAAGATGGGAACATGGAACAATTATACATGTAATATACACAGTAATCCATAAGACAAAAAGATAGAACAATACATGCATGTACACTTGTGCGGTGAGCATATGTAGCAGTGATGTCTGTGTAACGAGTATCCGTGAAGCGGTGCATGTATCTATCGGTGAGACATGAATATGAAATAAGAGTATAACATGTCATAATATCTGTGCAACATGTACTTGTAATAACAGTGGTCCGTATCTAATATCAGGTACCGTGAACTACAGTATCCATGTAATGATGCTGACAATAATGTGATATGCGGGACTTGTCCGTGTACTAGTGAAATCCGTGTAACATTTATGTGTAACACTAGTACATGTAATAACCGTAGTCCATGTATCATGTAGTATCATGTCCTACGGAATCTAACATGCATGTCTCGTGTCAGTGTAGTGTCATAGTGTCTCTGTGGATCAGTATGCATGTAGCGTGACTGTGATACAGTACATGTTATAAGAGTGTACACCCACGTGTCGGTGGCAGTGCAGGTCATGACTGTATCCGAGTTGTCTATGTCAGTATACCTAGCAGTATTCTAGGTCATTCCTATTCCAATGACTGTACGATTATGACTAGTGAATAATTAATAGTTACCGAATTTTATCCATAATCAATAATTAATAGGTCAATGTCACTAAACACAGTAAATTATAATTTATAAAAGAAAAACACTCACAAACTGGCCATAAGACTGTAGCTCTCTTTCTCACGATCGCAACGGATCCAGAATCGCCCGAATCGGAGTCCGGATGCTCCCGATATCGCCCGAATACTAAATCATAATAAATAGGGTTAAATATGTAAATAAAATAATAAATGCAAATACGAAATTGTACAAGGGGTTTTTTTTATAAATTTACCTTTATTGGGTTTCGGATGCGGGTTTGGCTCATAACGGGTCGGGTCCAGATCCACAACCCAAACCCGTAACTTAAGTTAATTGGGTTGACGGGTAAACGGGTTAATGGGTTTTCAAATGGATTATTGGATTATGAACCCACTAAGGTTATTGGGTTTGGGTTCTACCCAAACCAAATCACCAAACACCATGGCAGCAGCAGCAGCTTGCTGCTGCTGCCCCTGCGCTGGCCGCCCGGCCAGTGCCGGCGGCGCCGACCCGCCGGTGGCGGTGGGTCGGACGGAGTGAGAAAGGGCGTGAGAGAGAGGGGGAAAGAGAGAGAGAGAGAGAGAGTTTAACAGAGATTGAAAAAGAGAGAGAGGGAGCCTGGCTACGCGGCTGCGCGGCCATGGCGGCCGGAGGGGGCGCCACCGCGCCTGGCCGGGGGCGCCGGTCACCGGCGGCGCGCCGGCCGGCCATGGGCGTGGGTCAGGCCCACGCCCGACCTGGAACAGGGATTTGGGGGGAAATCAGGGTAGAGAGAGAGAGGGCAGAGAGAGGAGGGAAATTAGACAGGAGGGTTAGAATACAAGTGTAGCAGGTATGAACATATATAACATAATCATCATAAAACAGGAAATCCGATGTAAACCTGATTACGAGCAAAACCGATTGTACAAGCTTAGGTCACGGCTTCATGAGATTAGTACATCGAAGGAATAATCCAAACAAGGAAACCCTCATCTATATACCTTTACCTCATGTTACCGTAATCCAAGCGCGTACAACCTGGGTTACAGAACAGCACAACAAATGGTCATAACAGGAATACATAACAGGCATAACAGGAATCATAACAAGCATAACGGGAGTTCATAAACAGCATAACAGGATACGTAGCTGGCATCTTTTATTACTCGTCTGACCCATATATCTAGGTATGTGTCCTGGTGTACATCTCAACACACTACATCCATATATAAGCAAGCCGAGGTTGTTAATGGAAGCTGATGAAGGCTGATAGCTCTTCTTATAGTAGTTCCCGTACGCCCGGGACCAGCTTGAGGGCCTTAAACCCCCCTAACACGTATCTTCTGAGGGCCTTAAATCCCTCTAACACGAATCGTCAGTTCAGGTATTCCACTACTATAAGCAAGGCATCATACCGGCATCCATCACTTCCTCCCATTCCCCGTGCAAGTTGTCCTTTTTATGGCTTATCAATATTATCAGATTACGGAATAACTGGTCATGACAGGAAATGGCCCTACAGATTCAAGAGGTGGCCCCCACAGATTCAAGAGGTGGCCCCCACCACATGTGTGGTGTGGCACTTTGTTCCATGTGGCACTTTGTTCTGAGGGATGGATTCTAGAGGTGGCCCCCACAGATTCAAGAGGTGGCCCCCACCACGTGTGTGGTGTGGCACTTTGTTCCGTGTGGCACTTTGTTCCTTCAGGATAACAAGGCAGGATTCCCGTAAACATGATAATCACAAATCAAGAGTAGAGAGTTATTCCTAACAGGTATCAGGTTCATCAGGTCAATACCAAGTGTTCATGACAGGTGGTATACATGAGTTAGTGTCAAGTAGTAGTATGACAAGTATTGGTCTCGAGTATCATGTGTCAGGCATAACACGGTAAGAACTGGTATCGGGTATCACATATAGCATGGTAAGTAGTAAAGTAGTTGCGGAGTATAACCAAGCTGAGCCAAGGGACCTGACGGTCTCAACTCACTGATAGTGAGTGACCGGAGGCTGAAGAGCTGAAGGACCTGACGGTCTCAACTCACTGATAGTGAGTGACCGGAGGCTGAATCATGGAGAGACCTGCAATGTTAGTACCACATGAACAAGAATAATAGTACAAGCATTCATCACAGAGCAATACATGTCCAGATATTGGCACTCGGCCATACACAAATAAAGGGTCCCAGCCCAATACATAATACATGAAAGCATGGAGTAAAACACATGTCGACCCGACGAAGCGGGAAAACCCAAATGGAGGCGAGAGCGAGGACACTCGCCTAAATCACCAGATATGCCGAAGGGTCCGAAATCCACTGAACTCGGGACGCGCCATAATTATGGAAGGAAAGAGTGTACAGGGAGACGCGGTTTGAGGAAGTGAGACGCGGGGGTTCGTGTCGCAGGAATGGCAGACGCCGGAATAGCAAACGCGGAAATCACAGACGCGAGGATCGCGTCGCGAGAATAGCAGACGCGGGATAGCAGACGCGGGAATCAAGTTGCGTAGGAGCCACAAAACGCGGGGTTCGAGACCCGCGTTTAAATCAGGATGCGAGGAAAACGCAGACGCAGTCGTTGGTCCGCGTCGCGTTTATACAAGAAGAACACAGACGCGGACATGGGTTCTGCGCCGCGTCAATAAAAGAATGCGCGGATTGCGTTAGGAAATTGCCTAGACGCGGGGGTTTGAGATCCGCGTCAGGAAACAAACAGAGAGGAGGGAAAGTGATATCTTGGTGGTGGGGTTGTTGTTGCAATTGTCACCGAAATGATTACCGGAATAATCGTAGACGATTACCGGAATAATCAACGGAGATATTGCCAACGAAGAAGAGCTCGGCCCCAATCCAAAAGAGTGGCCGCCCTAAAAGATGATGGGGAGAAGGTGGTGGAAAATAGTAGAGGTGATGGTTATGTCGTTGTAATCGTCACCGGAATGATTACCGGAATAATCGTAAACGATTACCGGAATAATCACCGGAGAGGTTACCGACAAAGAAGTGCTCGGCCCCAATCCAAAGGAGGTGGCCGGCCTTCACAAGATGATGTGGTGATGGTGGCTTTGTGGAGGATTTTGATGGTGGTGGTATTTTGGAGAAGGTAAAGGAGAAGGTGGAAGCTTTGGTGGAGTTGTTGAAGTTGTGGTGGTTTATATGGAGATGGAGGAGGAAGAAGATGAAGGTAGGGAGATGGTGAAGTTGTAGTGGTTGTTGTTGTGGAGGAGATGAAGGAGGAGTTGGTGGTGTTTAGAGTTTTGGTGAAGGTGAAGAGAAAATGAAGTGAAATGAAGAAGGAAAGGTTTATATAGGAATTGGATTTTGTGAAGGTGATGTAAAAATGTAAAAGAGAGGGGGTTATTTGTAAAATGGGGGTGAGGTGACTCTCTTTGGCCGGCCATGGTGATGGGAGAGGTGTTTGAGTGTTTTGGGATATTTTTGGAGAAGATATTTTGGTGGAGGAGATATTTTTGGAGAAGATATTTTTTTGGTGGAAAAATGGAGAATTTGGTGGAAGGAAAAAGAAGGAAAGAAAAAGGAAAAAGGAAAAGAAAATGAAAAGAGGAAGATATTTTCTTGGAAGAAAAGTGAAAATAATTATAGTGGCGGATTCCCGGGATTCAGTTGCGGATGCGGAAAACTTCCGGAAAAATACCGAAATCGTCCCGAAATCAAGTATCTCGGAACGACCCGCAAAAATTCTCAAAAATCAAGAATATTATTCTAAGACTCATGGTGAAAGCCGTTTTAAGAAATTCTTTATATTTTTAAAATTAAAAATCCTGGAATCGGCCGCCAATATCGGTCGACACCAAATCTGGCAGAAATCTGATAATTCTGAAAATGCCCAGAAAATGAATTAAGATAGTAAATATTATTCTAAGAAAATATGTGAAAGCGGTTTCTCAAAATTTGACTCCATTTGGAAATTAAAATCCAGAAGTCGGTCAGCGGTGCTGGTCGACACCGGTTTTGAAGATTTTCATTTTGATTAAGGAAAATTCCAGAAAATCACAGAAAATCTTAAATAATAGAAAATGATGTTTAAAACTGAAATCGGTCAAATCGGATTACCGGAAACTAAATCGAGCAATTTACTAGGATCGGGTTCTCGGTTCAGACTAGGGCTGACTCCGAGTCCACGAATCCAAATCCAAGGCAAAACGATCATATAAAGAATTCATAATACAAAACAAATACAGGAAGTAAATCGAAAAATACGATCGAGAAATCTGAATACGCAACTAAGTACGTATTCCAGGAGCGGGGTGTTACAATCCATCCACCTTACAAAAAATTGCGTCCTCGCAATTTCGATAAGGGGTAAATTGAACACAAGGAGAACAAGGGCGGAAACAAAGGCTTCGAAAAACCAAAACAGGGGTAAGATGGACAC
The DNA here is from genome assembly GCA_038442645.1 of Agave tequilana. Classification (NCBI taxonomy): domain Eukaryota; kingdom Viridiplantae; phylum Streptophyta; class Magnoliopsida; order Asparagales; family Asparagaceae; genus Agave; species Agave tequilana. The sequence continues at coordinate 14,626 of JAVJIF010031286.1, read as the reverse complement.
AGGAGGGACCAGGATGGACAATGAGAGGATGATGAAGTGGAATATTTAGAAAGATAATCACCCAAGGTACAAAAGATCAGGGGTAGCTGGACAAGGATAACCAACTCAAACACAAAAGGTCAGGGGTTGTTGTTACAGTAACATCCTCAAGGTTCCTGCTCCAGATACTGAGCTTCATACTCTGCTGCTGCTTCATCCGATACCTCTGCCGCCATGTTGTGAACTTGGCCTCTGCCATAATCTGCTCTAGGTCTTGCTCCTCTCTGTGGGTGATTATATTGTTGAGGTGGAAATGGAGCTCTTTGGTCTACGGGTTCTAGGTTCCTTCTTGGTGGTGGAGCTGGAAGTGCCGGGGCTGGAAGTGCTGGTCTGACTGGTACCACATTTCCTAACCTTCTGAACGGGCAATCCCTTATTGCGTGACTTCCGGTCCCACATGCTAAGCATAATCCATTGGCCATCCGACAGTCTTTCCTATAATGTCCAGGCTTGTGGCAGAAATTGCATATGATCTGAGGGAGAGGAGGTTGGAATGGTCGCTTGACCATCGGACCATGGGTTGTCCTAGCTGCATCTTCCTCATTCATCAATTGAAAAGGCCTCTTCACTGACTTGTTCGGTACTTGGTTCTCACTCTTCTTCTCCAGTCCTCGTTCTACTTCGCGGGCAATGGAGAGAACTTGGGAGTAAGTCTTCAGCTGTTGAGGAATAAGAAACATCTGGACATCCATCTTCAGCCCTTGCTGAAATCGGCTAGCCCGTTTTTCTTCGTCTATCACCATGTAGGGTGCAAACCTGCTAAGCCTCAAGAATTCGGCAGCATATTCATCCACTGTCCGATTGCGTTGCTGCAGGCGGATAAATTGTTCTTCCATTTCCTTCTGAGCTGTTGCAGGGAAGAATCTCTCATAGAACCCTTTGAGAATTGGTCCCATGTGATGGGTTTCTCCAGTGCTGCTTCTTCTGCCAACCACCAGGTTCTGGCCACATCTCTCAGTTGTATCTTGGCCACTTCAACTTGGTTCTCATTAGGAACTCGGGCCGCCTTCAAAAGATCTGTTGTGTCTATCAGCCACTGTTCTGCATCCAGGGGCTTCTCTGTACCTAAAAAGATCGCCGGCTGTAATCTCCTAAAATCTGACACGTTGCCTGGTCTCTGTTCTCGGGGTGCAACTAACAGTCCTTGACGTAGAAGCTCTGTCTGCTGTTGTTGGCTCTGCATCATCCCTTGAAGCACCCTCATCATACCTTCATTGTCTCTGTTGGGTCCATCTTGAGAGGTACTAGGACCATTGCGTGTTCCCGTCTTTCCATATTTGAGTTGGTTGGAGTGGGTAACAAGAAGAAACTGGAAGGGAAAAGATTGAAGGGTCTCAGGATACAAGGAATGGATCAGAAGAAAGAGGGAGATAACTCTGCACTTGTAGTTGGATTGTATAACCAGGACTCATGCATTCCAGTTGCAATTTTATTACCATTAATTGCCATCTGGACGTACTGAGGATGTAGAACCTAGGCTCTGATACCACCCTGTAACGCCCCGATCCTGCGGGTACGAGGACGTCACTGCAACGTATATACGCAGGTCAGAAATACCCTCACGTATATACGCTAAGCATCAGTACAGGCAAGAATCAGAGTGCGGAAGCAAGTGGTGCATTATACATTCCAACACATGAGTACAGTCACAGAGTTATCACCAGAGGTGATCCGATATTACAAAAATATTACATCACCTGATAGGCGCAATTGCGAGATTACAAGGGAAGTACAAGAGTAAACAGTAAAAAGGCACTCACGAGTTTACTAAAGGAAAACTCGAGAGGTACACAGGGGGCCTGGAAGGATGGAGCTTCGGATGGTCCGCTGGGGATCCACGCTACCGTTGCGCTTCTCTGATCAGCAATAGGGAGGATCCACACGCTCCAAGCTCCAAAACCTGGACATGAGAATCCAGGGGAGTCAGATGAAACTCCCCAGGCGAGTGGTGATACAAATGCCAGATGGCGAGCCAGGATGAGCACAAGTATGTATAACCAATGATGTCAAGTACAGAAGACAGGAGGGTTAGAATATAAGTGTAGCAGGTATGAACATGTATAACATAATCATCATAAAACAGGAAATCCGATGTAAAACCTGATTACGAGCAAAACCGATTGTACAAGCTTAGGTCACGGCTTCATGAGATTAGTACATCGAAGGAATAATCCAAACAAGGAAACCTCATCTATATACCTTTACCTCATGTTACCGTAATCCAAGCGCGTACAACCTGGGTTACAGAACAGCACAACAAATGGTCATAACAGGAATACATAACAGGCATAACAGGAATCATAACAAGCATAACGGGAGTTCATAACAGGCATAACAGGATACGTAGCTGGCATATTTTATACTTGTCTGACCCATATATCTAGGTATGTGTCCTGGTGTACATCTCAACACACATACATCCATATATAAGCAAGCCGAGGTTGTTAATGGAAGCTGATGAAGGACTAATAGCTCTTCTTATAGTAGTTCCCGTACGCCCGGGACCAGCTTGAGGGCCTTAAATCCCCCCTAACACGCATCTTCTGAGGGCCTTAAATCCCTCTAACACGAATCGTCAGTTCAGGTATTCCACTACTATAAGCAAGGCATCATACCGGCATCCATCACTTCCTCCCATTCCCGTGGCAAGTTGTCCTTTTTATGGCTTATCAATATTATCAGATTACGGGAATAACTGGTCATGACAGGAAATGGCCCTACAGATTCAAGAGGTGGCCCCCACAGATTCAAGAGGTGGCCCCCACCACATGTGTGGTGTGGCACTTTGTTCCATGTGGCACTTTGTTCTGAGGGGATGGATTCTAGAGGTGGCCCCCACAGATTCAAGAGGTGGCCCCACCACGTGTGTGGTGTGGCACTTTGTTCCGTGTGGCACTTTGTTCCATTCAGGATAACAAGGCAGGATTCCCGTAAACATGATAATCACAAATCAAGAGTAGAGAGTTATTCCTAACAGGTATCAGGTTCATCAGGTCAATACCAAGTGTTCATGACAGGTGGTATACATGAGTTAGTGTCAAGTAGTAGTATGACAAGTATTGGTCTCGAGTATCATGTGTCAGGCATAACACGGTAAGAACTGGTATCGGGTATCACATATAGCATGGCAAGTAGTAAAGTAGTTGCGGAGTATAACCAAGCTGAGCCAAGGGACCTGACGGTCTCAACTCACTGATAGTGAGTGACCGGAGGCTGAAGAGCTGAAGGACCTGACGGTCTCAACTCACTGATAGTGAGTGACCGGAGGCTGAATCATGGAGAGACCTGCAATGTTAGTACCACATGAACAAGAATAATAGTACAAGCATTCATCACAGAGCAATACATGTCCAGATATTGGCACTCGGCCATACACAAATAAAGGGTCCCAGCCCAATACATAATACATGAAAGCATGGAGTAAAACACATGTCGACCCGACGAAGCGGGAAAACCCAAATGGAGGCGAGAGCGAGGACACTCGCCTAAATCACCAGATATGCCGAAGGGTCCGAAATCCACTGAACTCGGGACGCGCCATAATTATGGAAGGAAAGAGTGTACAGGGAGACGCGGTTTGAGGAAGTGAGACGCGGGGGTTCGTGTCGCAGGAATGGCAGACGCCGGAATAGCAAACGCGAAATCACAGACGCGAGGATCGCGTCGCGAGAATAGCAGACGCGGGATAGCAGACGCGGGAATCAAGTTGCGTAGGAGCCACAAACGCGGGTTCGAGACCCGCGTTTAAATCAGGATGCGAGGAAAACGCAGACGCGGTCGTTGGTCCGCGTCGCGTTTATACAAGAAGAACACAGACGCGGACATGGGTTCTGCGCCGCGTCAATAAAAGAATGCGCGGATTGCGTTAGGAAATTGCCTAGACGCGGGGGTTTGAGATCCGCGTCAGGAAACAAACAGAGAGGAGGGAAAGTGATATCTTGGTGGTGGGGTTGTTGTTGCAATTGTCACCGAAATGATTACCGGAATAATCGTAGACGATTACCGGAATAATCAACGGAGATATTGCCAACGAAGAAGAGCTCGGCCCCAATCCAAAGGAGTGGCCGGCCCTAAAAGATGATGGGGAGAAGGTGGTGGAAAATAGTAGAGGTGATGGTTATGTCGTTGTAATCGTCACCGGAATGATTACCGGAATAATCGTAAACGATTACCGAATAATCACCGGAGAGGTTACCGACGAAGAAGTGCTCGGCCCCAATCCAAAGGAGGTGGCCGGCCTTCACAAGATGATGTGGTGATGGTGGCTTTGTGGAGGATTTTGATGGTGGTGGTATTTTTGGAGAAGGTAAAGGAGAAGGTGGAAGCTTTGGTGGAGTTGTTGAAGTTGTGGTGGTTTATATGGAGATGGAGGAGGAAGAAGATGAAGGTAGGGAGATGGTGAAGTTGTAGTGGTTGTTGTTGTGGAGGAGATGAAGGAGGAGTTGGTGGTGTTTAGAGTTTTGGTGAAGGTGAAGAGAAAATGAAGTGAAATGAAGAAGGAAAGGTTTATATAGGAATTGGATTTGTGAAGGTGATGTAAAAATGTAAAAGAGAGGGGGTTATTTGTAAAATGGGGGTGAGGTGACTCTCTTTGGCCGGCCATGGTGATGGGAGAGGTGTTTGAGTGTTTTGGGATATTTTTGGAGAAGATATTTTGGTGGAGGAGATATTTTGGAGAAGATATTTTTTTGGTGGAAAAATGGAGAATTTGGTGGAAGGAAAAAGAAGGAAAGAAAAAGGAAAAAGGAAAAGAAAATGAAAAGAGGAAGATATTTTCTTGGAAGAAAAGTGAAAATAATTATAGTGGCGGATTCCCGGATTCAGTTGCGGATGCGGAAAACTTCCGGAAAAATACCGAAATCGTCCCGAAATCAAGTATCTCGGAACGACCCGCAAAAATTCTCAAAAATCAAGAATATTATTCTAAGACTCATAGTGAAAGCCGTTTTAAGAAATTCTTTATAGTTTTAAAATTAAAAATCCTGGAATCGGCTGCCAATATCGGTCGACACCAAATCTGGCAGAAATCTGATAAATTCTGAAAATGCCCAGAAAATGAATTAAGATAGTAAATATTATTCTAAGAAAATATGTGAAAGCGGTTTCTCAAAATTTGACTCCATTTGTAAATTAAAAATCCAGAAGTCGGTCAGCGGTGCTGGTCGACACCGGTTTTGAAGATTTTCATTTTGATTAGGAAAATTCCAGAAAATCACAGAAAATCTTAAATAATAGAAAATGATGTTTAAAACTGAAATCGGTCAAATCGGATTACCAGAAAGACCAAATCGAGCAATTTACTAGGATCGGGTTCTCGGTTCAGACTAGGGCTGACTCCGAGTCCACGAATCCAAATCCAAGGCAAAACGATCATATAAAGAATTCATAATACAAAACAAATACAGGAAGTAAATCGAAAAATACGATCGAGAAATCCGAATACGCAACTAAGTACGTATTCCAGGAGCGGGGTGTTACAACCGCGCCCAGAACCAGAGAGCAACGGCTCTCTGGCCGGTCAACCGCCCGGTCGACCGGGTCAACCCGAGAGTGGGCTGACTTTAGTCGGTCGACCGGCCCAAGGGGCTGGCCTGCGTGCACGTCCTTGTGCACGTCGGTCGACCGGTCCGGTCGACCATCTCTGGGTCTGGTCGATCGGCCCGGTCGACCGCCAGAGCTAGCAGATCTGGTTATGGGATTTAAACTTGGGTTTTTAATTATCAAATAAATCCCATAAAATCTCTAAAAATCCACAAAATAGTTTCAGTATAATACTTTGATATACAAACATGTTTGAGTAAAATCAAACCATATTACAAACATTTTGATCTATTTTTGTAACTTAGAAATTTTGCCAAAAACCAAAATCCGTATTTCTAAAACTTGATTTTTGAAATGAAAATCGTTTTGTCCAAAACTCATCCAAATACAAAAACATGATATTTAAACAACTTGAAGCATGTTGTATATGGATATAATCTAATATACATGAAATAGATATATATCAATATTTTTGACATTAATCCAAAAATACGTTTTGTTAAAATACCAAAACTCCAAACTCATGAAATAGACTATCAAACTAAGTTTGTTTAACTAGTTGAAGCATAGATGTATATAGAACAAATCTAATATACATTAAACCATGTAAACTTGTTGATTCTATCTATTCATGAAAATCAAGATCGGTTAAACCAAAAATCGAAAACCAAATCATGAAACTTAAACAAGTGTGTGTTGTGAATTTGAGCATATTACACTATCTAATCTTTACAAATGGATCTAAACTATAAACTAAGCAATGTACCGAAGTCTTCTTATAGAGCGCCATCTCCAAGTCGACTCGATCCAATCGTGATCCACCGAGCTTGACTCCAAACGAGTGCTAGATATGAATTTGACGCTCGGGCTCTTGAATCACCATGTGAAAGCTCCAAAACACCTTTGTTGAAGCTAATCACCTACTAATATCTTGGTTAAATATCTGAAACTAAATATCACAAGATTATTAGTAAACTATAACTACATAAGTTAATCACCATCAAAACTAGAGTGGAAGGCCTCTGGGCCAATAATCTCCCCCTTATTGATGATGACAAAACTCGTGGAGTTATATATGAATGGATTAGAGTTAAGCTTCAAGGAAGCTCCCCCTTAACTCATGCATAGCAATAAACAAAAAAGTTATGCAATGAATATTAACATGGAAATGCATAAACATGCATAAAACAATGAAATGTACATGCTCTTGATACCAAATAAATCAATGAAATGAACATGCTCTTGATACCAAATAAATTATTTCTTCTTCTCATAAACATGTTCTTAAATACAAATGAAAATATAAACTTAAAATAAACATGTTCTTTAAATAATGTTCTTGATATCAATATCCATACTCTTGATACCAATATCAACAAAACATAAAACAAACTCTCTTGATACCAATATCTCTTGATACCAATATAAAAACATGCATATAAACTCAAATACTTCTCCCCTTTTTGTCAATCATCAACAAAGGGGTGAAAGAAAACAATAAAACATGTTCTTCCCTTTTTGTCCGAAACAAAAATACTCAAGGGGTGAAATCCAAACAAACCATTATGATATCAATTAAAAAAATATCAATTTAGTGCCTCATGATACCAATTAAAAGTAAATAAGGCATTGAAAACAAATCTTGAAGAAACCAATTTAAAGTACTAATTGAAAGTACATAAAAATTTTGAAGAAACCAATCAATTTTGATATCAAATGAAGGATGTAAACATATATAATCTTGATACCAATTGTAAAAATTAGTACCAATAGAAAATATTTTACACTTTTGATACCAATTTGAAAAACATAAACTAATTGAAGATATTTTTCATTAGAAGCGCATAATACCAAATTAAAATCAATATAATTTTTTCAATCACTTTTCATCATAAAGTGTGAGAGTGGAATACCAAAGGTAAACAAAACAAATTGAAAGATGAAATACGAATTTTCTCCCCCTTTATGAAATACCAAATAAAATGATGCATAAGCTTGTATAAGATACCAATTTGAAAACTAATCAATTGAAATATAATAGTCATTTAAGAAATCAAGCTTAGCATAACCAAAATTTGTGCTCAAAGATATAGAGATATAGTAAGCACAAATAAAGCATATATATGTATGAAAATATAGACACCAATCGAAATTGATATTATTTGAAGTGTAAGCATACATATAAAAAAATATATGAGTATACAAAAGAATGTCAATATTGATACCAATTTAAAAGATCCAATGATACCAATTGAAACTATAATAAGATCAAGTGTATAACTCATACTTCCTACCACCCATTTCATGCACATGTTTAAAAAGATTATCAATAATAAGCATACAAGGCATGGTCGCCCAACCAACCGCCCTTGAATGAGTAGGGGTTTTCAAAAATAAGTTTGAAAATATAGTATGTTTGAAAAACTCTACCATAAAGAAGAATACGAACTAGTTATATGAAAAATACTTATAAACTAGTACGAAATCCTTCAAGTAAGGAATAAAATAAAAATATATTTCATGAAAAACATGTAGATCACATGATCACCAAACACTCAAAATCTATATACCACATATTGTACTCATGAAAACAAAATCATAAGAAAACATTAAATAAAGTGAGTGTATAAGAGTTATGTGAAACACATTATCATGAAACTAGGCAATCAAGCTCAAAATGAAATTCCTTAAACACAATGAAAATCATCAAAACTAGAATCCTTCAAGGTATATGTATGTCATGTACAAACTAAAGTATACATACATATTCAAATATAAATGAGTCCATAAAAGTATATGCATGAAGGCAAGTGGCTCAAGGATGTATAACTAATAGTTTGGACAAAATAGACATATACATGAAGTTAAACATAAACATGAAAAACATGTACAAAAATAGAGAATACAAGTCAAATGCATGAATCATCAAAACTAGGCTATACTAGTACATCTAATAAGTACAAATGAGCGTTTAAGTACAAACATATAATAATCTATTTGTGGCTCACTAGTTGTACAAGTATATATCCAAATTTTAATGAAAACTAACATCTAAACATGCAATCAAAACATGAAGCATAGAAAACAAAACAAAAACTCATAAACATACATATGATCATTATGTACATGCACATGCATAGTGTAACGCCCCGATCCTAAAGATACGGGTCGTTATGGCGACGTATATATGCGAGGATAATACCCACGTATATACGCTAAGCCTAAGTTAACCTGAACAAGTTATAATTTAAACCAGATCACTAGCAAGATCAAATACATATAAGGCTACACATGATAACATATGAATAATGACAAGAATAAGGCAGTTGAAAGCGATAAAAGATAGAGTCATGAAATAACAAGATATAATGACAGGCTAAATGCGATATACAAGAATCAAGGAATATAGCAGGAACATGAATGCAAAAGTACCAGAATGGTGACTGGGATAAGAACTGAGTTGATATGACAAGAATCAGGAAATAATATGAAAGCTAAAAAGGTAAGAGTACCAGAATAGAATAAGAAGAAGCTCCAGCTATTCGCAAAGCGTACCGTCTCATCGAATACCTGCACATTAGAAACAATCGTCCAATAGCTGGACGTGCAAACCCAGGGTCGTCAGAACGCGACCATAATGAGTGTGTGTGTAAAGGGGAAACAACTCGTGCAGAAGAAACCATGTGCATATATAATAGTAAGAACAACTGCAGATAGAAAGACTAAATAACACAATAAATAACTGAACAGTAACACATATGATGAAAACATGAATACAGGTAGCAGACAAATGGCACAACTGTAAATATGCAATCAATATCAAGGCGTGTAATCTATCACATGTCACTAGGTGGCATCCAACTCTGGTCATAAGTCTGGTCCTGGTCATGATAATCTGGTCCTGGTTATAATCATGAGTCTAACATAGTGATATACAATCAGGTGATTACAGTCAGTCACAAAGCATCAACAGTTTATTATTAATTATATCAGCGAAAACCAATTGTCACATATAATAGACGCATCCCATACTACGCCTACCACACATGCCAATCGATGCCCTTAAGTTATTGAAACTGATCGGTTGGAGACATTGTCCATGCTTTAGGTGGGTCCCGTACATACCCGGGACCACGGCCTCAGTTTCCTGGCGCTGAACCAGGCCGTACCGCTAGGTACTCAGTAACAGTAACAGTAACAGTAATCTCACTGTGAAAACAGTGGAACAGTAACAGTACAGATGGGATGCCAGTCATCCCCCAGGAACCCTACAGTGGAACCTTCAGTCGGCTGCGCAACCTGTATCCTAGGTCTACCCAAAATACAGACGCTGTCTCCTCCATCAATTTCCCCAATCCCAGTGTAAGTTGTTCAATTACTTTATTATTCATTCAATTCAGTTAAATCAGTCAATGTCCATATTCTCTAGAATACTGGGACGATACGGTGACAGTAACAATAACAGTACAGTAACAGTAAATCAGTGATCGTATACACGGTGAACAATATCAGTAACAGTAACAGTAACCGTGTATACGATGAACAATAGAACTGTACTGGGGTTACGGTCAATTATACTTTCCCAGTAACTTTCAATAACATGGATATGTTAACAGTAATAGTCTAGCCACTACTCAATAAACAGTCTCAATTAAAGCTGATCATAATCTCATCCATCCGTACTAAAGAGATATCAACACTATCCTCGTAAATCATTAAGTATCAGTCCGTATCAGCGTAATCCAAGACGGTAAACTACCATATCAATGAATCTGTAATTAGTCCTCTCCTCAACACCAATATGTTCTAATCCTATAACCACCAATGACTGAGATCAAATAATAAAAGCTATCAAACTCTGAATATATGATAACACCGATATTGATGAATTCACTCTCACAATGATTCTATCCCTATCACTGAGTAACAACAATAATAGCAGTCTATTGGTATCCTCAAGATCAACTAATATAACAGACACCAAGATCACACGTAAGGAATGGAAACATCCTCAAACACATGTGATCTAGAATATCTACTCAACTACTTCAGTCATATCTGATATGTCCTCAAATACTCACTAATAAAGTCATTTCTAACTACTGATCATCATTCAATGTAAATAACATAAGTCCCAGATCAATCCAAAGTCATTACTGAAAGTACACCTAGAGGGGGGGTGAATAGGTGTAAGTGCTAATCTAGGAAACTAAATGCAAAACTATGTGCGCTAAATGCGGAAGCAAATGCAAATTATGCACAAACTAATACAATACAACAAGTGTAGCCGAATTCCCCTTGCGAGGCTCTGGACTAACTCCCCTTGATTCCCCTTAAATGGGTTGAGGTGCTATGTGAAGCTCTTGTTGGATGAGTATAAGTTAGGCGCACACACACAAGCAATCCAAGCAATATGAAATACACACAATCAAGCCAAGCATATAAGAATGAATTGCAATAAGAGATGCAAGGCAACACAAACAATGTATAAGATAAGTATGCAATGAAAGAATGATGCTTGAATGAAATGATGCTTGCACAAAGTAAAGAGAGTAGAGTTGAGAGAAATTGGATCAAACGCTAACACAAAGATTTGTTTCGAGGTTCGAGTACCCAACTCTACATCCCCGCCTATACCACCGTGTAGGATTTCCACTATCTCAACTCCCACTGAGGGAACCTCTACCAAAGAGGATTTCTTACAACTCTAGGAGTACCGAACTCCTCTCTCAAACAACAACCTCCACGGAGGCCCAACAACCAACAACAACACCTCTACCGAAGAGGCTCACAACCAATCTCAATCACCTCACACTTGAGGGATACAAACCAATCACCCGATCACCTCTACCTAAGAGGGATACAACAAGAATAAGGGTGTACAACTTAGAGGTTACAAACAACAACCTCAAAACTCTCTCTTTCTTTTTCTTTTTCTTTTCAAAAAAACAAGTTCCTAAATAGATTAGGATAGTATGATATAGCTCAAGTGTGGAATCAAGTGTTTTTGGAAACAAGCAACAAAGAAAAACTACTTGGGAAATCTCTTGTATATGATAGAAAAATGAAATACCAAATCAAAATCCCAAAACCTAGTTTTCTTTGATTTTCCAAAAACCCAAAACAAATAAAGATGAGAAGTTTTAAAGCCTAAAAACTCTTTTAAAACTCTTTTAAACACTTCAGAAAACTGGAAATTTTTTCTCTTAGAAAACTTGGCCAAAATCCCCAAAGAGATGGGGTTTATATAGCCCCTATACAAAACTAGCGTTAGGCTGATGTGGCAGCCTGACAGGCCACCGGTCGACCGGTCCGGTCGACCGCCAACGGTCAGAATTATGACCGTTGGGCAACTGCGGTCGACCGGCCCGGTCGACCCAGAAAACCCGAGAGCAGAGCTCTCAACTCGGTCGACCGTCACGGTGGACCGTGTCTGTGCCTAACAGACGTGCACGTCTGTGCACGTCGGTCGACCCGAATGGTCGACCGGCCCTTGGTGCGGTCGACCGTCAGGGTCGACCGACCAGCCAGTGTCAGCACAAAACAAGGTCAGAAAATTTGGAAAAATATTTATAAAAATCTTTTATCTCTTCTGAAAATTCCATAAAACTTGTTTTATATTTTATATTAAAACATAAACATATGATAAAAATTTCAAGACATATATCAACATATCAATTCATTTTTGTGTCTTGCCAATTTTATCAAAAACAAAACTTGTATTTTGTCAAACTTGATTTTTCCAAAATATGAATAGGATAGTCAAAATAAGTTTGTCTAAGTCATATAAGCATGTATGTATATAGAGCACATCTAATATACATAGGTATAAAGTAAACTTGTTTTGATAAAATTCATGAAAACACAAAACCAACAAATCATGAAACATGTGTGATGTGTTCACTTGAGCATATCAACTAAACTAAGCTTACAAATGGATCTAAAACTCTATCTAAACTAGGATACCTAAGTCTTTGTGTCAACAAGAAGACTTGCTCCAAAACTCCATCCAAGGCTAGGTAATGTGTGATCTTGAAGCTTTGGCCCTGGAATCATCATGAAAAGCTTCTAAACTCCTTGTTGAAGCTAATCACCAACTAATATCTTGGTTAATGATCTGAACTTAAACAACACAAGATTATTAGTAAACATAACTACATGAGTTAATCATCATCAAAGCTAGAGTGGAAGGCCTTTGGGCCAACAATCTCCCCTTTTTGATGATGACAAAACTCATGGAGTTATATATGCATGGATTAAAGATAAGCTTCAAGGAAGCTCCCCCTTAACTCATGCATAGGGATAAACAATAAATATATGCAATGAATATTAAACATGAAACATGTATATGCATAAACAATAAATGGTTTTAGATATCAAATGGAATATTCAAAACAAAATAAGCTCTAGATACCAATTACAAAGCAAACTCTATATATCAATTAAACTTAGTATTCTTGAGATTCTTGAGATTAAACATAATATATGCATAAACATAAGCATGCATATAAAACTTCATAAATCTTTCTCCCCCTTTTTGTCAATCATCAACAAAGGGTAATCAAAACCATAAATAAAACGAGGGGTAAAAATCTTTCTTCCCCTTTATGTCAAACAAAACAATAAAAGACAATGTTCTCCCCTTTTTGTCTAAAACAAAAACAAAGTCAATAAGGGGTGACTTTAAAAACATGATATCAATTGAAAATATGTCAATGAAGCATCTTGATACCAAAAGAAAATAAACAAGGATAATAAGTGTTATATGCTATATACATTCATGAAGAGGAAGACGCTAAGTTAGCTTCCCTACACATATGCATTACATGAAAGAGGGAAGTTAAGCCCTAATTCACATAACACACATTATGTAATGAATAAGAGGAGATTGTAAGCTCCCCCTACACCGTGTACCACATAAAGAAAGATGTTAAGCTCTTCAATACACAATACACTCAACATGAATTTATATGCACATAGTCAATACAAATCAAAACTTGTATATTTTCTTTAAACAAAATTTTGGAAATACCAATTGTAATTAAACATAAGTCTTGAATTCTTAAACATGAATCTTAAAACCAAAACAAATTTTGAATTTCTTAAATATGATACCAATTGTAAATATTTTACCAATTGAAAAGATTTTACATAGAAACATTGATACCAATTGTAAGAATTGTTCATTTAAACATATAAACAAATTTGATGTTGATATCATATGTTTAAAATAACAACTTTTAATCATAAAGTGTGGGAGTACAAATACCAATTGAAATACAAAATCAAATTTTCTCCCCTTTATGAAATACAAACTAAAATATGCATAGTCTTGATACAATTTAAAGTAATCAATTGAAATAAAAGTGAAACTCAAGGTGTTGGGTCATGCTAGAGCTTGAGTAAACAAAAACTAAAATTTGTGATTTTTTTTTGAACACAAATAAAACATATATGTATGAAAATTTAGATACCAATAGAAATTGATACCATTGAAATTGAAGCATACATACATAAACAAATATATGAGTATACCAAAAATGTCAAAATTGATACCAATTGAAAGAGTTCAATGATACCAATTGAATCAACAATAATAATCAAGTGTGATCTCATATAATCTACCACCCAATCATGGTTCAAGTTTTAAATGATTTTCAATATAAGGCATACATGAACATGATCTCCCCATCCAACCTCCTTGGAAGGTAGGGGTTTTCAAAAATAGATTTGAAAATAAGCTTATTTGAAAAACTCTACCAAAATGAAGAATATCGCAACTAGTTATATGAAAAATTTGTAAACTAGTACGAAATCCTTCAAGTAAGGAATAAAACAAATTAATTTTCATGAAAACATGAAATTCACATGATAATCAACACTCAAGTCAATTAGGCATAAAATGACTCATGAAAACAAACACATGAGTAATCAATAAATGTGAGTGTACAAATAAAGTGTGAATATCATAATCATGAAAATATTCAATTAAGCTCAATTATTTCTTAAATATAGAAAACACGAAAATCATCAAAACTTATTTAAC